>JAJEJO010001677.1:0-12194 GCA_020662805.1 Glaucomys volans
AGTCATTTTTGCTACTATTGCTCTGTAGAACAGCTGAAAGTCTTGCATTGTGATATTCCCAGCTTCACTCTTCTTGCTAAGAATTGCTTTATCTATCCTGGGTCTCTTATTCCTCCAAAGAATTTCATTGTTGCTTCCTCTATTTCTATGAGTTCTGTTATTGGAATTTTAATTGGATTGCATTGAATTTGTGTAGCACTTTTGGTAGTATGGCCTTTTTGACAATATTAATTTGGCCTATCCAAGAACATGGGAGATCTTTCCATCTCCTAAGATTTTCTATAATTTCTTTCTTCAGTGTTCTGTAGTTCTCATTGTAGAGTTATTTCACCTCTTTTGTAAAATTGACTCCCAAATATTTTTTTGAGGTTATTGTGAATGGGGTAGTTTTCCTAATTTCTCTCTCAGAGGATGCATCACTTATGAATAAAATGCATTGGATTTATGAGCATTAATTTTATATCCTGCTACTTTAGTGAATTCATTTATGAGTTCCAGAAGTTTTCTGGTAGAATTCTTAGGATCTTCTAAAAAGAGAATCATGTCATCAGCAAATAGGGACAGTTTGATCTCTTCTTTACCTATTCGTATTCCTCTAATTTCTTTGGTCTGTCTAATTGCTCTGGCTAGATTTTCAAGAACAATGTTGAATAGTATTGGCGAAAGAGGGCATCCCTGCCTTGTTCCAGTTCTCAGGGGGAATGCTTTCAATTTTTCTCCATTTAGAATGATGTTAGCTGTGGGCTTAGCATAGATAGCCTTTACAATGTTAAGGAATGTCCCCACTATCCCTATTTTTTCTTGTGTTTTGAGCATGAATGGGTGCTGTATTTTATCAAATGCTTTCTCTGCCTCTATTGAAATAATCATGTGGTTCTTGACTTTAAGTCTGTTGATGTGGTGAATTACATTTATTGATTTCCAGATGTTGAACCAACCTTGCATCCCTGGGATGAAACCAACTTGATCATGGTGCACTATCTCTTTAATATGCTTTTGTATGCGATTCACTAAAATTTTGTTAAGAATTTTTGCATCTATGTTCATTAGAGATACGGCTCTGAAATTTTCTTTCCTTGATGTGTCCTTCTCTGGTTTTGGTATCAGGGTGATATTAGCTTGATAGAATGAGTTTGGAAGGGTTCCCTCCTACTCTATTTCGTGAAATTCTTTGAGGAGTATTGGAATGAGATCTTCTTTGAAGGTCTCGTAGATCTCGGCTGTGAATCCATCTGGTCCTCGACTTTTCTTTGTTGGTAGGCTTTTGATGACTTCCTCTATTTCATTGCTTGAAATTGATCTATTTAAGGTGTGTATGTCCTCCAGATTCAGTTTGGGTGGCTCATATGCCTCTAGGAACCTGTTGATGCCTTCCAGGTTTTTTATTTTGTTGGAGTATAAATTTTCAAATTGGCTTCTAATTATGTTTTGTATTTCAATTGTGTCTGCTGCGATATTTCCATTTCCATCAAGAATTTTAGTAATTTAGAGTTTCTCTCTCTTTCTCTTCGTTAGCGTGGCTAAGGGTTTATCAATTTTGTTTGTTTTTTAAAAGAACCAGCTTTTTGTTTTGTCAATTTTTTGAATTGGTTCTCTTGTTTCAATTTAGTTGATTTCAGCTCTGATTTTGATTATTTCCTGTCTTCTACTACTTTTGGTGATGATCTGTTCCTCTTTTTCTAGGGCTTTGAGCTGTAATGTGAGGTCATTGATTTGTTGACTTTTCATTCTTTTATTAAATGTACTCCATGCAATGAATTTTCCTCTTAGCACTGCTTTCATAGTGTCCCAGAGATTTGGATATGTTGTATCTTTGTTCTCATTGACCTCTAAGAATCTTTTAATTTCCCCCCTAATGTCTTCTGTTATCCATGTATCATTCAATAGCATATTATTTAATCTCCAGGTCTTGGAGTAGTTTCTGTTTCTTACTTTATAATTGATGTCTAATTTCATTGCATTATGATCTGATAGTATACAAGGTAGTATCTCTATGTTTTCGTATTTGCTAAGAGTAGCTTTGTGGCATAACATATGGTCTATTTTAGAGAAGGAACCATGAGCTTCTGAGAAGAAAGTGTATTCGCTTTTTGATGGATGGAATATTCTATATATGTTTGTTAAGTCCAAATTAGTGATTGTGTCATTGAATCCTATGGTTTCTTTGTTCCATTTTGCTTGGAAGATCTGTCCAACAGTGAGAGAGGAGTGTTAAAGTCTCCGAGTATTATTGTGTTTTGGTCTATTTGATTCCTGAAATTGAGAAGGATCTGATTGATGTACACGGATGTGCCATTGTTTGGTGCATAAATGTTTATAATTGTTATGTCTTGCTGATTTATGCTTCCTTTAAGCAGTATGAAATGTCCTTCTTTATCCCTTCTGACTAACTTTGACTTGACGTCTGCTTTATCTGAAATGAGGATGGAAACTCCTGTTTTTTTACTCAGTCCATGTGCATGGTATGTTTTTTCCCAACCATTCACCTTTAGTCTGTGGGCATGTTTTTCTATGAGATGAGTCTCTTGAAGGCAGCATATTGTTGGGTCTTTCTTTTTAATCCAGTCTGACAGTCTATGTCTTTTAATGGATGAGTTTAGGCCATTTACATTCAGGGTTATTATTGAGATATGACTTGTAAATCCTGTCATTGTAGCGTTTTTAGCGTTTTTAGCTTAACTTGATTTCTCCTTTGATTGACTCTTTCTTTAGGGTAATTCCTCCCCATGATGACTGAGATTGTTATTTTTTGTTTCTTCCTCTTTGAATATTTTGTTGAGAATGTTCTGTAGGGCAGGCTTTCTCTTTGTGAATTCTTTAAGCTTTTGTTTATCATGGAAGGATTTTATTTCATCATCAAATCTGAAGGTAAGTTTTGGTGGGTACAAGATTCTTGGTTGGCATCCGTTTTCTTTCAGAGCTTGAAATATGTTGTTCCAGGCCTTTCTTGCTCTTAGGGTCTGGGCTGAGAAATCTGCTGATATCCGTATCATTTTCCCCCTGTAGGTAATGTGATGCTTTTCTCTTGCAGCCTTTAAAATTCTATCTTTGTTTTGTATGTTAGGTATTTACATTATAATGTGCCTTGGTGTGGATCTGTTGTAATTCTGTGCATTTGGTGTCCTGTAAGCTTCTTGTAATTGATTTTCCATCTCATTCATCATATTAGGGAAATTTTCTGATAATATATCCTTGAACAGATTATTCATACCCTTGGTTTGTATCTCTGTGCCTTCATCAATCCTAATAGCTCTTAAATTTGGTCTTTTCATGATGTCCCATATTTCTTGGAGGTTTTGTTCATGATTCTTAACATCTTCTCTGTTTGTTCAACTTTGTTTTCAAGATTAAATACTTTGTCTTCATTGTCTGAGGTTCTGTCTTCCAAGTGATCTATTCTGTTAATTATGCTTTCTATTGAGTTTTTAACTTGGTTTATTGTTTCCTTCATTTCCTTGTTTCCTTCAAGAATTTGTTTGTTTTTTTCTCATTACTTCTATCTCTTTATTGAAATGATTTTTTGCTTCCTGCAATTGCTCTATTAGCTATATTATTCATAGCCTGAATCTGCTCTCTCATCACATCATTCTCTTCTCGGATCATTTTAATTATCAACATTCTGAACTCCCTTTCTATCATTCCTTCTACCATGCTGTCTTTGGGTTCTCTTGATATATCATCTAGATTTGATTGGGACACTTTCTTCCCATTTTTTCTCATGCTGCTTGTGTATCTTCCCCTCTAATAGTGCGAAGCCGAGGGATTGCAATTTCCCTGTGAAGACTTAAAGTGTCCCTGCAGATTTCCAGTAAATCACCTATTGCTTGAGAGGTGCTTGATCAAGCGGTGACCCAAGAAAGGTGCTGTCCCACTACCTCCAGGTTGGGAATGATCAATGCTTCTGGGCAGAAGCAGCCTAGTGTTGATAGACAATTAGATACAGCAAGGTGGTAGACTCCGGGCCAGCGTGTGGACCTGGGCACTAGACCAAGTTGGGGTGGTGTCACAGAACTGTGCTCAGTGATGGAGACACTGGGCTTGAAAGCCCAGGCAGGCCTGAACTCCTCCCTGGGGGCTCAGGTGGTGTCAGGTGGTTGCTCTCTCCTGGGGACAGTGTAAGATGGCGCCAAAAGCCCTAAGCTCCTTGTTGGAGTCAGCAACCCCAGCGACTCCCGGCCAGACCTTTCCAGGAGCCACGGCGCAGTGGCTCAGAAGACCGGCCACAGCTCTGAATCCCCAGGCAGCCGGAGAGGGACTCTCTCTGCCAGGGAAGCTGCAAAATGGCCCCGAGGTGTCCAAACTCCCCGCCAGAGTCAGCGACCCCAGAGGCTCCCGGCCAGACCTCTCCAGAAGACAGGGCAAGGCCCCAGGCAGCCGGAGATGTTCCGTCTCCGCCTGGGAGGTTGCTGGCTGGTGCCAGCGCCAGACCAGTGACTCTAAAGCCGCTGCTGTGGACCCGCACTCACTTCCTAGCTGGCGCAGATCCAGGTCGGTGACTCTGAAGCAGCTGCAGGGTCTGGCGCTCCTGGTTGGTAGCTGCCCGCGCCCGGGCCGAGCCCAGCCCTGCACAGTTGGTTCAGGAGCGGCGACTGGGGACCCCTTATATGTGACTTGAATATAAAATCTCATTGAGAGTCATATTCCTGCTGTTTGAAGCCCGAGCAAGTAGGAATCCACAGAGCAAATAGGAATGCAGCCTTCCTCTAGCCCGCCATCTTGAATCCTTGCATCTGCATTTTGTTCAGTGGGGGTTGGCTGAGTGACTAACAGGTATCTTTTCCATAGTGACCTCAGTTCCACACCCATTCCCACTAAGAGAGGGGATCTACATCATAGGCTGACATCATCAGCATTAGCTAGATTGTATGAGCAGCATCCACATGATCAACTGTCCTGGTGTACATGCAAGAAAGCATCTTTCTACAGAAACACTAACTTGCCCTAGTTGCTAGTGTGCAGATGTGAAAGTCACTGTCCAAGATAATATGCATCTGGACTTTCTTGCCCAGACTTGCTCTTATTATTCCTTGAACCTAGTTAGGTTTTTGGAAAACAGAAAAGGGCACTCAGGGACATGGTGTTTAACTGTACACCTTTTATTGGGATATGATGCAATGATAAAATGTAGAGTGTACAATACTCAAAAGAGTAAAGATGAAAATAAAATAATGGAAGTGACAGAAAGTGGTGAAGGATACTTCAGGCTAACTGATTGACAATGGCACTTCCAAGGAGCTCATGTATGTGCTGAGTCTTTTTTATTTGTTCTAATTAGTTATACTTCATAATAGACTGCATTGGGACACATCACACATAAATGGAGTATAACCTCTCATTCTTCTTGTTGTACATGTAGAATCACACCAGTAATGTAATCATATGTGCAAATAAGGTAATATTGTCTGATTCATTCTACTATCCTTCCTACCCCCCAAACCCTCCCCTCCCTTCACTCCCCTCTGTCTAATTCAAAGTACCTCTAGTCTTCCCTAGCCTCTCCCCCTTTTTGTGTTTGCATCCACATATCAGAGAAAACATTTGTTCTTTGGGTTTTTTGGATTGGCTTAGTTACATCCATTTACCTGCAAATGCCATCATTTCATTCCTCTTTAAGGCTGGATAATATTCCATTGTGTACATGTACCACATTTTCTTTATCCATTCATCTGTTCAAGGGCATATAGTTTGGTTCCATAGCTTAACTATTGTGAATTGAGCTGCTATGAAGATTGATGTGGCTGTATCACTGCAGTATGCTGATTTTAAGTCCATTGGGTATAAACTGAGGAGTGGGGTAGCTGGGTCAAATGATGGTCCTATTCCAAGTTTTCTGAGGAAGATCCATACTGCTTTCCAGAGTGGTTGGACCAATGTGCAGTCCCACCACGTGCTGAGTCTTGAATGGCATGAAAAAGGTGTGTCAGTGTTGCATAAATGGTAAGCACAGCAGATCTGGGGTGTCTAATAACTGTGTGTTGCTGCTTTCCTGAGTTCTGTGAGGCCTTCTACATAAGCATTGAACCTGAGGGTGGGATTGAGACCACTGATAGAGAAAAACTGAAAGAAGGTCACTTCAAACAAAAAGACTAGCTAGTGCAAACTACCAAAGGGAGAATACAAATGAGTATTAGACTAAGAGCAATCAGGGTGTCTGTCAAAGGTCACACACACATGCAGAACCCAACTCCAGGGCTTTACCTAAAGCATCCCAGAATGGGGCACAGACATGCTTGGGAGTCACACAGGCATGGTCCCAAAACATAACCCTAATCTTACCTGTCCTATGACCCTAGGGAATCAGTTTAAACTCTCCTAACTTCAGCACACTCATCTCTAAGAATTAATGGACAAACAGTTCTTGGCTTGTGTGAAAAGTAACTGTTACAATGAATGCAAAACCCCTCATGGATGGTACAGCTCCCTCTCTGAGTTTTCCCCAAAAGCAGATCCTAAGAGAATAGATAAATGGGGATAGGATCCCAGGAAGCCTTTTGAGAGGGTGGGATGTAACTCAAAAAACATGGGAAAGGAAAGACAGCATGTGACAATGAGCAGGTCATTGCTATGGACAACTGAGGCATCCCAGAGGAGAGCCCCTGATGGACACTAGATCATGCATCAGAATGGGCTGAGGGGCAGGAAGCTGGATTACTCCCACCATTTCTCACCCATTCCTTGTGAAGGATTTACTTTCTAGCATGAGCCCCTCGAAATTCCTGACCCTGAAACAATATTGTTGGGAATGTTATATAATATTCTATGATATTATATAATATTGTTGAGAAGCTGAGATGACTTCTCTCAGAGACCAGACTGCAGGTTCCCACTCCAGATGGGTAACTAACACATTTGACCATGGAAAAATGCTTTTACTCTTGTCTGTCCATTCCCACAGCATGGTTTTAGTCCACAGGTATTAGGAGTCTATGAACTAAGTTCAAAAAGGCCAAGGTTGCAGACTTTGAACACAGCAAATGAAGGCAGTGACTGAGACCAGCTGAAATATATTGCAATTTGAATGAAGCCTCCAATGATATCAAATCTCTAATGTTTTCTTACATCATGGTAAGTGAGGAACACTCCTTGTTGAATATTAAACAGTGACTTCAGCTGACCCCATAAACTTTAGAGAGTTCCCTTTATCATCAGACTTCTTTACACAAGTTGAGGTTATATAATCTGTAAGTTGTCAGGTATGGTGGTGCACACCTACAATCCGAGAGACTCAGGATGATCAGGCAGGAGGCTCACAAGTCCAAAGCCAGCCTCAACATCTTAGTGAGGCCCTAAGCAACTCAGTGAGATCCTGCTTCTAAATGAAATACAAAAGGGCTGGGGATGTTGCTCTGTTGTTAAGCACCCTTGGATTCAATCTCTGGTACAAAATAAATAAATAGTAACTGAGTTCATCCCTAGAACACACTATTTGAGACAATGCCACTTGCTCTAATAGGCAACTACTTGCATAGCTAGAAATTATATTTGTTGTGGATAGTGGTGACAGAGGATGAGGGAGCAGTGACTGAGACTGGGGGTCTCTGATGATCTCAGGGCTGTGGCCACCTGGTGCCTGGGAATGTTCTGGTGCAAGGGCATAGGAAGCTTAGCTGCTGTGGCACTGCCTTGCAGGAGGAGGCTCTGTGCAAGAGTCCCATTAGCTCTGACTTTGATCTCAGGTACACAGCTCCTGGGAAGGAAGGAATTCTATTGCTCGACAACAACAGTGTTTCACCAGATCCACTTTTCCAGATCCTTCCCACCCTACAGTAACTTTCTTGAGAGCTACACAAACTTTCTAACATTGCACTTTGCAACTATGGATTGTAATTGTGGAAAAGCTACAGAGATGTCCTGGTTCCTGTAACTTTCCTGAATACATAGAATAATGCTTCATAGTCTTTAACCAGATGAGACATACATAAATAAAGATTACTGGTGTAATTCTTTAGATCTGCATCTCCGTCAGAGAGTAGAGCTCTACCTGATCCCAGCTCAATCTTCAAAATATGTGTTTGTGAATCAATATTTTCCAAGCCCCCTTCACCCATTGCAGGACTGGAGAGTTTGGCCACAGTGGTTATGGCAATTTGTCAAATAATATCCTTGTGGAAGTCAGCTGAAACATAATAGATTTACACCCATTAAATTATCTGGAAGACCTTCATTCATTAACAAAACACTACACATTTCTCCATTAATATGTGTAATTTTATGTATTTGTACATCAGTTTAAAAAATAATTTTTAAAACAATGATAAATCTAATGCTGGTGAAATATCATTAGCAACAAGAAGTAATTTTTTTCAACAACTTTCTAGGAAGGTGGCAGGGCTTTGGTGAATTATAATGGGGTAGGCTGTTGCGATTATAATGGGGTAAGCTAGTAGAGACAGATAATATTTTGAGTTTTTAAATCTTGGTTTGACTTGGCTTTCTTTTGGCATGTCGTTGTTATTTGTTTTGTTTTTTGATAGACAATGAATTGAAATCATAACTATTTTTGGTAATCAAAAATAGACAAATCTAAAAACATGTTATTTTAACTTTGATTTATAATGCCCCTCAGTTGTCTTTCACAGCATGTAAAAGACAAGAGGTTAAAAATAAATATAAGTGTGCAGTAATGGGTACACAGAGGTAAAGATGTAATGTGTGACATCAGTAACATCAAGGGACTGCAAAGAGCTGGGAGTCATGTTTTCCATGAAATCAAGGTTAAGTTTAAATCAGGTTAAAGCTGAAGACTAACTATTTAGGATGTTTTATGTAAGGTACATGTTAACCCCAATGAAATTATCTGTACAATATACAAATCAGGAAATGAGAAAGGATCCATATAAAATAGTAATTAAGCACAGAGGAAGACCAGAAGGGAGGGAATGAGGGACAAAAAAGTCTTAAGACATGCAGAAGACAAATAACCAAATTGCAGTGGCAACTTCTTTTCTATCAGAAATTACCTTAAATATAAATGCATTAAGTTCTCTAATCAAATGACATACATTGGGAGATGGAAAATAAAAAGAGTATCCAACTACACTCTACCTTCAGGATACTCAGTTTAGATCTAAGGAGATAAATGAGTTGAAGGAGAAAAGACAGAAAAAATATTCTTGCCAAAAATAACCAAAAGATAACAGGAGTGACTAAACTAATAGCAGACAAAATATATGGATTTCGGTTTTCAGCAGTTATGACAATATCAAACATAATGGAGTATAATTTCTCATTCTTCTGGTTATACATTGAGGTAGAATCCCACTGGTTGTATAGTTAAATATGGACACAGGGTAATACTGTCTGAATCATTCTATTATGCTTCCCATCCACATATGCCCCTCCCATCCTTTCACTCCTCTCTGCCTAATAAAGTAACACTATTCATCCCTAGCTCCATCCCAATTGTGAATTAGCATCTGCATATCAGAAGACATTCAGCTTTTGTTTTTTGGGGTATTGGCTTATTTCACTTAGCATGATCTCCTCCAGCTCCATCCATTTACCAGCAAATGCCATAATGTAATTCTTCTTGAAGGCTGATAATACTCCATATATATCACATTCTTTTTATCCATTCATCTGTTGAAGGACACCTAGGTTGTTTCCACAGTTTAGCTATTGTGAGTTGAGCTCCTATAAACATGGATGTGCTGCATCCCAGGAATATGCTGATTTTTAAGTCCTCTGTGTATAAAATGAGAAGTGGGATAGCTGGGTTATTCTTACCCCACAGTTTTCAACATGCCAGCCATCTTCATCCCTCACAGCAGATGAGTGAGGGAGACTGTGGGCCAGTGATGAAATCAAAAGCATCCAGAGAGCAGTTAGGAGAAAGTGGGAGAATACTCCTCTCTGCTCAGGGAAGAAGGCCCAGAATGGGGATGGCCCCCACTGGAGGTCACTAGATGGGCAGTCATGTTGGCATCGAGTCAGCTTCCTAAACTGACACCAGTGAGTGAAGTGACCTGGAAGAGATCTTGGCTGAATCTATCAGGAGTTTTCAAACTCATGTTTGGGGACTGTTATCAGATATTCACTGTAGGATTGGGAGCCTGATGATTTCAACTACTCCAAACTAATCTTGATGACTTTGAGTGGGGATCTCTCAGTGAATGTGAGACAGGAGATGAGCAGATGTAATCAGGGCTAATGGGGTTCATGTTGTTATTTATGGCCCACATCTCACATGCCTGGCTTCACCGCTCCAGTGACTCATGAACCACCACATAAATACAGTCATATCCCTTGAAGTGGATTTCTCTTTCACTTTATAGATATGGGACATCTTCACATGGCCTATTTAAGAAGGTGGGATTTCTAGGGCCAAGACCTCTGCATTTATTGAGAACTGTTCTTAATTATCGCCAGGTGAGTGACATTTGAACTCCCTATTTTGTCACTTACTGTTGCAAACACCTACTGCATTACCACCAGCAGAAATTCAGCTCCATGTGAGGAAGTTTTTAGATTTCAGGCTTTCAGAAACTATGCATGGGCCCACCCAGAGCAGAGCCAGTTTTACCCTTGGCTCTGGATTCAACTCCCTGTAGCCTCAGGTTCACTTCTGTTTATGAGCTCAGCTCTCTGGCACATCAGGACTGTACAATGTGAAATATATGTTCAGACTGTGAGCCTCCTCACAGGGTTTTCTTTTTTCACATTGCATATAACAGGAACATACAGTCATAGTCTGGGAGACATTATTTGCACTGCTAACACATTACAAATAAACAACATAAGAAAAGTTAGTTTTTTATTTTAGTTCATTGTACATAAATGGAGTAAAAATATCATTTTTCTGGTTGTACACAAAGGAGAATCATACAATTGGCTTATTCATACATATACATAGCATAAAGATGTTTGTCTCATTCTATTATATTTCCATCTTTGCCCCCTACCCACCCCTCCTTTTCCTCTATACAATCCATCCCTTCTCCATTCTTCCCATGCCTCCCCTCACCCCCACTATGTGTCATTAACCACCTATAAGAGAAATCATTTGGCCTTTGGTTTATTCGGATTTGCTTATATCACTTAACATGATCTTCTCCAATTCCATCCATTTACCTGTACATATCATCATTTTATTATTCTTTATGGCTGAATAATATGCCATTGTGCATATGTACCACACTTTCTTTATCCATTCATCTATTGAAGGGCACCTCGGTTGGTTCCACACTCTAGGCATAGAGAAATGGGCTGCTATAAACCTTGATGTGACTGCATCACTGTAGTATGCTGATTTTAAGTCCTTTTGGTATAGGCCAAGGATTGGGATAACTGGATCAAATGGTGGTTCCATTCCGAGTTTTTGAAGGAATCTCCATACTGCTTTCCAGAGTGACTGCTCCAATTTGCAACTCCACCAGCAATCTGTGAGTGTACCTCTTTCCTCACATCCTTGCCAACACCTGTTGTTGCTAGTATTCTTGATAATAGACATTTGAATTAGGGTGAGATGAAATCTTAAGGTGGTTTTGATTTGCGTTTCTCTCATTACTAGAGATGTTGAACATTTTTTCATATATCTGTTGATCGCTTGTGCTTGTAGATGTTCTTCTGTAAAGTGTATGCTCGTTTGCTTAGCCCTTTTATTGATTGGGTTATTTGTATAATTGGGATAAAGTTTTTTTCAGTTCTTTGTAGATTCAAGAAATGAGTGCTCTATCTGAAGTTTGTGGGGCAAAGATTTCCTCACACTCTTTAAGATCTATCTTCACATTGCTGATTGTTTCCTTTGCTGAGAAAATGCCTTTTATTTATACTCTATCCCAATTATTGATTCCTGCTTTTATTTCTTGTGCTTTGGGAGTCACATTAAGGAAATCTGGTCCAAAGCCAACATGTGGAAGATTTGGATCGACTTTATCTTCTATTAGATACAGGATCTCTGGTCTAATCCTTAGGTCCTTGATCCACTTTGATTTGAGTTTTCCACAAGGTGAGAGATAGGGGTTTAGTTTCATTTTGCTGCATATGGATTTCCTGTTTTCCCTGCTCCATTTGTTGAAGAGGCTATCAATTCTCCATTGTATGTTGTTGGCACCTTTGTCTAGTATGAAATAACTGTATTTATGTGGGTTTGTCTCTGTAACCTTTATTCTATGCCATTGATCTACCTGTCTATTTTGGTGCCAATACCAAGTCATTTTTGCTACTATTGCTCTGTAGAACAGCTGAAAGTCTTG
>JAJEJO010001678.1:0-47202 GCA_020662805.1 Glaucomys volans
GCCTGCTCTCCGGCACCGTCAGTCAGCAGTGCGCAGAGGCTGGGAACCACGTGCTGCTGACCACCAGGATTCTCCATGTGCCTGACGGCCTCATGGAAGAAGCCTTTTCCATCTGTCTGTTGGAATATGGACCAAGGAGGTAACGCCCCATGCCACTCGACCGAGTCGTGGTTGCTGAACCTCTCGCCATGGTAACCGCTCTCCCGCTGGACCCCCAGCCCTGGAGCCTTGCTGTAGGAAGCGAAAGAAGTCGGTGTGGGCCCCCGGTCATGCCTGAATTCAGCTCTCCTGGGGATCAGGGCGCCTTGGGCCTCCCCAGAACCACACCCCTTGTCGTCTTCTAGCAGCAGTGCTGAGTGGCTCTGCAGCAGACCTGACAGCCTGTGCGGCTGCTGCTGTGACTGGCCAAGACCTGTCTTCTGTGGCTGGCCATGGGGCCGGGTGGCACGGTGGGGACAGTGCACTTTGAGATCTGGCAGATTCTGCCTCAGTGATGAACAGCCTTGTGATCCTGAGCAGGTGCTTATGTCCCTTAGCCTCAGTATCCTTGTCTTTTAAGTGGGGGTTTTAAGACTGACCTACAAGAGTTTGGGCACGAATAATAGTTTGTGTAAAGCAAGCATTGGAATATTGACATGTCTGTTTAGTTCTCTTGAATATTCTCTCCATCCTCCTGCCCCCTTTTTAGTAAATGCACAGCCCTTCATTAATTCCACGTTGATTTAAGTCCACCAGCTGCTGGGCACAGAGTTGCTTCCGACATTTGTTTCCTGTCCCAGGAAATCCCTTTGGTTCTGGGCAGAGGGAGTTGCTGGGGCTCAGGACACCAGATGAGAGGATGTCCAGTGCTGGCTCCTGTGACCAGAGAACCTCGGTTCTGTCTTACTTTCACCACGATCAGCAGCTGCCAGTGGAGATGGCATTTTTAGGGCTAACTTCAAAGACTGAATCAGGGAGAAAGGGAAAGGCTCAGAAATGTGGGTGTGTTCTTTCTGAATCTTGGCTCTTTCTCCAGAATGTGAATCTCCCTTTCTCCCCATTCTCCTCTCTGCTTCTGCTTGGGCTTGCTTTCTTCTTTATTTATTTTTTGGTAGCAGGGATTGAACCCAGGAGTACTTAACCACTGAGCCACAACCCCAGTCCTTTTTATATTTTATTGAGAGACAGGGTCTTCCTTAGTCGTTTAGGGTCTCACTAAGTTGCTGAAGCTGGCCTCCAACTTGTGATCCTCCTGCTACTGAGGTTACAGATGTGCACACTGCACCTGGCTGCTTGGACATCCTTAAGGAAAGACTATGATCAGACCCCAAGAGCTCTGCAGATCTTCTCACTGAAAACATTCAACAAGGCCTGCCTGTTCCAGGCACACTGGTCTCCTCCTTGTCCCTGGTTTTATCAGTCTGTGTGTTCAGGAAAGCAGAAGCTGTGCCTGCTGTGTGGAGAAGGAGGAGTTAAATGGGACTTCCTCGTAAGAGAAGGCCTCCCGGTGGCCCACGGCACGTGAGAAGGGCTCAGTGTCGTCACACATCGAGGAAATGCAGACCACAACCCCTGCTTGTGCCATTGCACACCCTGTGGAATGGCCAGAATGGGAGAGAGGGACTGCATCAGGTGCTGGCAAGGGGATGGTTTAATGCAGAATCACAGACACTGCTGGTGAGGATGAAGGGGGCACAGCCACCTGGGGAAACTGCTCTCCAGCTCGAGTTGAACCTAGACATCACCCGTGTCTCAGCATAAGTTCTTCACAAGACGTCCCGTGGAATGTTCACTGGAGCAGCATCACACCACCAGGAGCAGAGTGGACGGGTCACCGCAGGGGTCAGCACACACACGAAGGAGAACAGGCAGTGTTGATGCCTCCCACACACATATGCTTAAGCAAAAGGGGCCAGACACAGAAGGGTACCTGCAAACTGTGATTCCATTTGTAGAATGCTTCAAAATAGCACAAATCTGCAGTGTTAGAAAATGGAGCCAAGTGCACTGGTGCCCACCTGTAGTCCCAGCGGTTCAGGAGGCTGAGGCAGGAGGATCAAGGTCAAGGCCAGCCTCAGCAAAATCGAGGCCCTAAGCAACTCAGCGAGACCCTGTCTCTAAGTAAAATATGAAGAAGGGCTGGGGATGTGGCTCAGGGGTTGAGTGCCTCTGGGTTTGATCCCTGGTACCAAAAAGAAGGGAAAAAGAAAAGAGGAAGAAATGGAATAATGTTAAAGTAAGCTTCCTTTTTGAGACTGGGGTGGATGCGTTCGTCTGTCGAGGACCATCTGACTGCACTTAGGGTTGTGATGTTGGCTGTCGGCACTTTGGGCTTCATAAATAGTGGGTGCAGCTGAGGAAGACGGGCTGTCAGGGGATGCCTGGTGGCCTCTCCTTGTCCTGCAAGAATCAGCTTAGGGCCTTTTCTCCAAAGCTCAGGGACCCGACAGGTTCCGAGTTCCCTGCTGTGGACACTCGCAGGCCTTGCACTTGCATGTCGTCCTTCCTCCAGGCTGTGCCGGGAGAGCAGAGACGTCGGGGAGGTTAAGCACCTTAATCTAAGATGCACAGCCAGGGTGGCAGGCCAGCTGCCAGCCCTGATCTGCCCGTGCCCTGTCCTCTGGGACCTTGTCTCCTCCAAGTGCAGCCCCACTGGTGACTGGTAGGATCCCGTGTCTGTTTTCACTCTGGAGGAGTCTCTAGGGCACTCTGTCTTGTGCTGTGGGGTGGGGGCTTGGGTGCAGGGTGGAGCTGGGTGTGGAGCTGCACCTCATCTGACCTGCCCTGCAGGCACCAGCAGAATGGCTGCCCCTCCCTCTCCGTGCTCCTCTGGAGCCTGGCACCCCATCTTGGGTTCTAGCACTTGCCACACTGCCTGTGCTTATTAGCGTCTGTGGCTTCTTCCCAACTGGGAAGGTCTGTGAGCAGAGTCCTTGCTCGTCTGATTCAAAGGGGTGATTCATCGCCAAGGGCTGGGGACACAGGGTCTGGCATAGAATAGGTGCTCAGCAAAGGTTTTCAAGAATAGAGAGAGGGAAGCATGTGTACGCAGGCAGGAAGCAGTGACGTGGTGGGGTTCCTGGACAGGGAAGGACAGAGCTTTTGCCCAGAAGGCTTTGTGGTGGAAGCTGTGTTTGCAGAATGAGCCAGATGCCCGTGGGTAGCCCAAGGGCAGGATGTGGACAGGCTGGGGCTTCTGGACAGCGAGCTCAGAGCTCCGGCTAGCTGAGGTGTCCATGGGAAGGCGGGCAGCGAGCAGCCGAGCTGACCACATAGGCTGGCTTGAGATTGCGAGGGCTTCCGGCTGACAAGTGTGACCTTCGCTGAGGATAACGGTGGGAGTTCTGGAAGGGCTGGAAGCTGGAGAAAGATGTGAGCCTCAAAGTCCAGGAGAATGAGGGTGCCATTAAGAAAACAATGCCCGTGAGCCACTGCGTGGGAGAAGGCTTTGAGTGTGATTCCAGACATGTGCACAGGAAGCGGAAATGACCAGAGGGTGATTGAGAACTGTCAGGCCGGAGCTCTGTGCCCTGCGAGATGACCGTCACTGTGCCATGTGCCAGGCCCCGTTACCTAAGCTACTGCAGATCCCAGCAGCGCCCTGCCAGGTGGATTGCGCTGCACGTGTTACAGATGGAAAAACCCGGAATCAGGCTGAGCAAGCTGCCAGAAGCCATGCAGCTGATGGATGGAGTCCCACCTGTGCAGCCCCAGCCTCTCTCCAGCACGTGCTGCTGCCTGCCCAGTCAGCTCCAGGAGAGTGTGGGCAGCGGTGCCGAACGCCGCCCGGCAGAGACGGCAGAGACTGAGAGGCCCCCTTGATGGGCGTGCAGGAAACGTGAGGGGTGCTCAGTGAGTCCTGGCAGGGCGTCAGGGAGACTGCAGCTGAGTTACGTAGGGTGGGGTCAGTGTCAGCAGGGCCTGGAGGGAAGTGGACGGAACAGGCCATCCTTTCAGGAATTTTCACCAAGGAGAAGACCTGGTCGTTGAGGAGGGAGTGGTGGGAGCATCGTCATGGAAGGAGGAAGGTTCCTTCTCCCTCTTGGAGAGGGAGTCCAGTAGAAGCCCAGGCCAAAGTTAGAGGAGGGAAGTTGATGGAAGGGCCCCCTTCCCCGCGGAGGGCGTTCTCAGAGAAGTCGTCCTCTGCTCAGGAGGTGGAGCGTCCCAGACACCTGGAGAATGAATGGTGTGTTTTGTTGCAAGAGCCGCAAGCCGCCAGCGGCTCAGACATGGCCAGCGGGCACTTCTGCTGAGCAGGGACTGTTCTGTGTCAGGCCCAGAGCTGACACTGGCAATTTGGAGCAGGACTCCCCGTGGCGGAGGCAGGACTGAGAGCAGCAGGCTTCCCAGTGTGAGAGGCCTGCTGAGAGAAGCCGCCCGAGCGTGGGAAAGCAGAGGAGGAACGAGTAACACTGACCCCAAAACGATTTGGTGAGAAGTCGGCCGTGGCGGGAAGGAGCCTGCCTCCCGGCCATGGTGAAGACCGTGTGCTTACCCGCTAGCTGCCTGTCCTGAGCCCAAGGGCCTTTTGAAGGTCTCTGAATCCAGAAGTTCTTTACCAGGATGGACTAAAAGCGGACCCCAACCACCAGTCACTGTGTAGAACCTCCTTTCCTGACGGTTGCGCTGTGACGTTACTCTGTGTGCCCTCCGCACGTCCTCAAGTGAGAAGTCGGGTGGTGAGACGCATACTGCCCCTCTTAGCAAGATGGCTTCCTCATACCCGTCCTGGTGGACCCAGGTCCTTTGATGAGGGTGTCAGACAGGAAGACAAGAAGAAATTGAGAGCCAGTCCAGTCCTCTGGCCATGTAAGAAAATGGCCCTCAGGCAGCAAAGTGGTTTGAGAATCACTTGGTGTGGCCCTGAGCCTCGGTCTTCAAATCTGAGGGGCCCCTGTTTGCATGATGGTGTCACCACCAATGGGTTTACAGGGCTGATTGATCAGCTCACAGAGCCCTTGAGCCTTGGGGGTCTGCGTCCTTCTGAGGAGGACGCTGTCATTACTTTTTCAGTTTATGTAATAAAGGCCGTAACATAGCACCTGACCTATTGTATGTCCTTGTCCATTACTGTCACCAGCAGTTACACTCTAACTGCTGCTGTTCTTATTGTCCTGGAGGCTGTGCAGCTACTTAATAAGGTGGAGGGGACCCTGGATCCTCACATCTCTGTCCAGTGGCCTTATGGGTCTGGACCCTTTTAAATTTTGGCTTCCACCTTACACAGTAGCCATCATAACTTTGACCAAGCTACTTACTCCTTCCCAAGCTTCATTCCCTTCATCTGTACAAGTGTCTATTTCTTTGGGTCTTTGTGAGAAGAAAGAGCTCACATTAAGTGCTCACCCAATACTAGTTCTCAGCACTCAGTAAAAGACGCCACCCACCCTGAGCTCTGCCACTTCTCGTCACCTCCATCTCCTCTGCCAGCAATTCTGCCCTCACTTCCGCCAGCTCCCCTGCACCTTCTTCACCGCCACCTCTGTTGCCACCTTGCTACCCTGCCACCAAATAGTCAATACCACAACTGCCACCTCTGCCACTCTCCCGACTTCCGTCACCCCACCTTCCCCGCACCCCCTCTGCGCCTTGCTCCTAGGGCATTTGCTGAGATGTCTGCCTTTCCCTCACAGGCTCTTCTCACACTGGCCACCGTCATCTTATCATCTCACAGGACCCTCAGAGGTGACGGCAAGCAGAAACCGCAGCCTCCTGCACGTGTGGAGAGGCTGTGGCTTTCCTGGGTCTCTCAGCCAGGCCTTTCTGGGGTAGATGTCTGAGCCAGGGGCCCCCTAAGCTGACCGCACCCCTATTCGATAGAGTACCTAAGTTGCACTGGTTAGGTTTCATGATGATGGGATCTGGGGGCAGTGGGGAGGGGGCTTTATGACATATAAAAATGAGGACACAGCTGGGCATGGTGGCTCACACCTGTGTAATCCCAGGGCTCGGGAGGCTGGGGCAGAAGGATTGGGAGTTTAAAGCCAACCTCAACAACTTAGCAAGGCCCTCGGCAGCTCAGTGAGACCCTGTCTCTAAAATAATATGGTAAAAGGGCTGGGGATTTGGCCCAGTGGTTAACGCCCCTGGGTTCAATCCAAGGTAAAAAATAAAAATAAATAACCCTGAGCTTTCACAGCTATTAAACCTCAGATCCAAGATCTAATCAGGTCTTTCAGAACCTGCTTCTGTAAAATAGGAAAGACAGCAGCTCCAATCTCCTAAGGTAGTTTTAAAAATTAAATGAATTACTACAATATTGCTAACAGAATATCCCTCTTTGTCTCCAAAGCTTGTTTTCTTGGCGCCAGTCACTAACATTTATTGCTCGTACCCCACGTGCAAAGCACTGGTCAGGCGCTCTCCCTGGGCTGCCTCCTTTGACCTTCACCGCGCCCACAGGTTGGGTGAGCACAGTAACAACTGACCTTGGCTGAGTCCTTGCTGAAAAGGACCCTGCGTGCTCTGAGCGAGCCACACGGAACCAATTTGTTACAGCCTCAAATCAGCTAGGGGGCAGGAACTCTTGTCCCCATTGTACAGATAAGAGACAGGCTGGGACATCTGCAGTGCATGTCACGTGACTTGGGATCAGAGGAAACGGTCGGAATTCACTGCCCACAGGGCCTGACAGGCTGCCTCGGGGACCAGTCAGTCGCCGGCTCCCTGCACTCCGAGGATCCTTTGGCTCCATGTTGCAATGGTCTGTGGAGGAGGTCGCCCTTGATGGGGGCCAGCACGCGGCTGCAGTGAACTCTCTCCCTCCTGCAGACCTATTGCCTCATTTGCCCCTTTTTCCTCTTTGGTTCTTTATTCAGGTACTTTGAAGCAAAACCCAGTGACCATGATGTTTCTCTCACATACTGCAGGACGCATCTCTGCAGCATGTGGACATTTTCTGGCATGACCACATTGTCGTCTTGCCTCAGAGAATGGACGTTAAGTCCAGGGTTTGGGCCTGTTGTGTGCTTGGCATGTGGCAGGGGTCAGCAGAGCCATCACGTCGGCGGTGGCTCTTAGGCACTGAATCCCTCGTCACCTGGGACAGGTTTCCATGCCACTGGCTTCCTGGGGGACTGCTGAGGTTCTCAGTGCCTTTTCTCATTGCATCAGAGCTGGTCAGAGAAGGGAAGGTGCCTGCTGGGGAAGGCCAGATGTGTGCCTGCTTCAGAGCGGGGAAGTCATCAGGCCAGGCCAAGGGCTAATCTTGCGGTTAAGTTAATGTTCACTGTGCTGATTTATGTCATTTCCTCCATTATTGTTGCTGGGGTCCTTTTAAGCCCAGGCTCAATCAGTAGCTCCTCTTGAAGTGGCTTCTCGCCACTCCTGGCAGCAGCTGCATTGATGTGCAGCATTTCCTGCTCCGGGTGCTGTGTGTTGGTTTCCCCCAGCTCATGTACGTCTCCTAAACAGGTGCTTGTGGGCTGGAGAGGCAGATATGCCTGTCCCTCACGTGCAGGTCACCACCTCTCCCTGCCGGGGGATCGTAACAGAAGAGCAGCTCCAAGGCCTCTTCCTCCCTTCCTTCCTCACCCTCTCCCTCCCAGGCCTGGGCCAGTGGATGTGACCGGGTGGAGGTAGCTTGGTCCTTTCCTGGCTTGCAGTGGTGGGGGATGCTGGGAAGGGCACCCTGACATTAGCATTGGCCTTCACCAGGGCTGGGAAAAAGGTGCTCTTGGCTCCCCTGCTCTGCTGACAGTGCCCTGTGTGGGTCACTGAGCCGAGACCTGTGTGCTGCCCCAGTCCTCCCTCCATGATGGTGACATTCTCTCACTTGAATAGAAGCCCTGACTGTGAAGCTCTGCCCTTGTTTTCTCTGTGCCCTCCCTTTGTGTTCTGGCATGCACGTGTGGCAGGAGCATGCTCTCCAGCTCATCAGTGGTACACCCTCCAGCTGTGTGACCTGTCCCCAGTTCTGATTCATCTGGTCAGCCCTGCCTACCCTGACGCCTTTTCTGACCACTTCCTGCTGCCCCTCTTTTTTTTCTTTTGGCACCAGGGGTTGAACCCAACGGGCCTTACCACTGAGCCACATACCAGCCCTTTTTATTTTTTATTTAGAGACAGGGTCTCACTGAGTTGCTGAGGGCCTCGCTAAGTTGCTGAGGCTGGCTTTGAACTCGCGGTCCTCCTGCCTCAGCCTCCCAAGTGCTGGGATGACAGGTGTTCTCCACCATGTTGGGCCTACTGCCTCCTCTAGGCAGGGCTGCCACATAGGGTGACCTAACTTGGTTTACTTTGTCCCCAGAGTCCAGCTCAGTGCCTAATAGTCACCTGATAAACATATGGCAGCTCTGCAGTCAGACCAGCTGCAGCATGGACTGGGCAAGAGCCGGAGTGGAGGTGGGAGAGCTCGGTGGAGGTTCTCGAGTGTAACCGAGTCGCCTCCTGCCTGCCTGGGGTCAAGGCCGTCTCAGCCCTCAAGACTCTGCCTTGGTATTTGAGGTCCTCGCAGTTATCCAGCCATCTGCTTGTTGCTTATCCAGCTGTGGGGCAGCGCTGTGTGTGTGTGTGTGTGTGTGTGTGTGTGTGTGTGTTTTAAATCGCTTATGTTTATTTATTAAGTAATATATGTTCACAGTGGAAAAAAATGCAGATAAGCCCAAAGAATAAAATCGATTTGGCCAAATCAGCCACACTTAGAGATGTAACCACTGTTAACCTCGTGTGCACGTGTCCAGCCCAGCATCTGCGATGGTAATATTTATAATGCTATAATATTTGCAAAAATGGGATCGTAGCCACAGATTCCATTTGGCATCCTTTAGAAACCTGACCTATCATGAGCCTTCTTTCCACATCACATCTAGCTCTGTGCTGCTCCGAGCTGTGGGCCTGCCAGCAGCCCTCAGTGCACTGAGCTGCTGTCAGCTTCTCCTGTTAGAAACAAAAGGGCTGCTTGGACCACCACGGGAGCTGCCTGAGCTTATTTTGGGGGGAGGGGCGGGGTACCTTGGATTGAGCTCAGGGCACTCGACCACTTAGCCACACTCGCAGCCCTATTTTGTATTTTATTTAGAAACAGGATCTCCCTGAGTTGCTTAGGGCTTTGCTATTGCTGAGGCTGGCTTTGAACCCTCAATCCTCCTGCCTCAGCCTCCTGAGCCCCTGGGGTGGCAGGTGTGCACCACCGCGCCTGGCCTGAGCTTGTTTGTGTAGGAGAGATGTATTTAGACTTACGGTCACTGGGACATAGGTTCTGTGCAGACTTTGGGTTCCACGTTTCCAGACTGCAGTCAGGGCTGTAGAAGCTCACACTCAGCCCCTGGAGTATGATGGTGTTGGTCTTCCCAAAATATCCACATTGGATATTTTCCCTCTTCACTTTTTAAATTAGTTACAAATATAAGGCATGTTAGCAAAAGTTAAAACACTAGGAAAGATGCAAAGCATGAGTCTTCCTCTCAGAACAACCCTGGGGGGGTAGCTTGTGGAAAGAGCCAAGTACCCGGAGACAGCCTGGGAGACTGTTGGGGAAGGGTTACAAGAGATCGGTGACTGCTCCCAAAGCCTTGGGTGGCTTCAGAGTGGCAGGAGTGCTTCCGTCCCTCAAGGTACTCTGCCACGTAGTGCCTCCTCTCCCTCAGCATTCTGTCTAGTGGCAGCTGGCTGGACAAGGGACATGTCTCCTTTCCCCAGGGCCCTCTGCTCTGTGCCAGTCCCCACTGAGAGAGGGGTCCTGTGTGTCAGACGGCAGGAGCAGTGACGTCAGCACCATCTTGCTGTGTGACCAGCATTCCCAGGAGGGGCTGTCCTGGTGTACATGCTGAGAGTGGCTATCTGTAGATAACACTGTCTTGCCTTCATTCCCAGTGTCCTTCAAGATAAAATGGATCTGGACATTCCTGCTCAGCTTACTCCCATAGTCCTTTTAACTTAGGTTTTTTAGAAACAAAGGAGACATTCATAACCTTCAATTCCCATCAACAGGAAAATGCAATACATACTGCTAATTCCCATCATTTTTTTTAAGGATGATAAAGGTGGGTTTGTCTAATTGATGGTTTATATAATATGGTTATTAATCGCTAAATAATGTGTATTTTAAATTTATTGTCCTGATTTGCATATTTTAACTACTAATTATTATATCTGTCATATCTAGCTGGATGTGATGACCCATGCCTGTAATCCTAGCAGCTCAGGAGGCTGAGGCAGGATGATCACAAATTGTAGGCCAATCTAAGCAACTTAGTGAGGCCCTAAGGAACTGAGGGAGACCCTGTCTCTAAATAAAATGTAAAAAGGGCTGGGATGTGGCTTGTGGTTAAGCACCCCTGGGCTTAATCCCTGGTACCAAAAAAAAAAACAAAATTATTTTCCTTGTCTGTTTTTATTTTATCGACATTGATTTTGGCTTTTTATTTGGAATAGGGTCTCTTATTGTCCAGGCTGATCTTGAACTCCTGGGCTCAAGTGGTCCTCCCACCTCAGCCTTTAGAGAAGCTGAGATTACAGGTACCTACCACCATGCCCAGCTATTTGGGGCATTTGGATATTTAAAATCTGTATGTTTTATGATAAAAGTTGCCCCTTCCCCATTTACTTTCTTTCTTAAGTTTGTTGATTTGATGGGTTTTAAGAATGATATTTTGAATTTGTATTTATTATTAACAAATGATTACATTCATTGCTTTGGAAATCCTGTCTATCCATTATGATTGGTCATGCTGTCTCCTGTTTGAACCAAATCTTACCTGATCCAGGATATTTTTCCGTTGTCTCCCAACTGGTGATTATTTAACCTGGGCTTGAACCCCCAGGTTGGAAAAACTCCGCATTTGGATTCCTATTTGGATTTGACTCCTTTCTTGAACTTTCAAAACTGACTTTAGATAAATTAGTTAACTTTTCTGAGCCTAGATTCTTCTTGTTTTGGTGGGGGGACGGGTACCAGGGATTAAAGCCAGGGGTGCTTAACCTCTGAGCCACATCCCCGGCCCTTTTGATATTTTTATTTAGAGACAGGGTTAGGTGCCTAGGACCTTGCTAAGTTGCTGGGGCTGGCTTCCAACTTGCAATCCTCCTGCCTCAGCCTCCCGAGCCACTGGGATTACGGGCATGTGTCATCATGCCTGGGTAGATTCCTCATTCTATTTTTAAAATAATTTTTTAATATATAAAGTTTTTAGTTGGCAATTGACCTTTATTTTATTAATTTATGTGTGGTGCTAAGAATTGAACCCAGTGCCTTGCACATGCTAGGCAAGTGCTCTGCCACTAAGCCCCAACCCCAGTCCTGGGTTCCTCATTCTTAAGCTAATAATTAAAACTCTCTTATTGGATTGTTGCTAAGAGTAAATAAGATGTGTTATCTGGCCTACTGAGATGTATGCAGCGATTCAATAGTCATCCTTCCTCTTTCCCCAAGGAAGTTCATCCCATTAGTGGATGTCACAGTTGTTTACACTGAACTAAGGTCTCTTCCTGTATGTAGTCATGACTGGTAGGTTCTGCTCCAGCCCTCCAGTCACAGCTCTTGTCACCAAGCCGCCGTGTGCATGCCTGCCGCCATTCCTGTCTGTTCATTTCCATCTTGATAGAGTAGATGAGAACAGGGGGCAGGGAAGTGGGCCTGACCGTGGCCGGGTGGGTGGCCCTCCGGGGCCTCACTGCTCAGCACTGAGCTGATAGAATGGTGCCCGCAGCGCACGTCTGCCTTCCCGATCTGTGGTCTGCACAGTCCGTCTCCTCTCCCCTTGCTAAATTGGACATTGTCTTGTCTTGGGCATCTTCCATTTTCCCTGAGTCTCGAGAGGGCCTGCAGCAAGCCAGCCTCTTCTGTGAATGAATTCCGAGCCTCG
Organism: Glaucomys volans; assembly: GCA_020662805.1. Lineage (NCBI taxonomy): Eukaryota > Metazoa > Chordata > Mammalia > Rodentia > Sciuridae > Glaucomys > Glaucomys volans. Next base: position 11,784 of record JAJEJO010001678.1, read on the forward strand.
AATGATTCATCTGGATCAGGAGATTTGAATTCGTTTAGGCTGACTAGATGTTCTCTCACAATCTCTTCCCCAACTTGCGTTTCAATTCCCTCATATCAGTGTTTGATTCGCCCTTTACAGCCAGAAGATTGTTCTCCTTGATAGAAAATGGGAGTTTAGTAGTTCTTTCTCTCCATCTTCTGTTAACTGAACACCTTTCACCCCAATATGGGCTATCCCTTCTTGTTCCTATCGTTCCTAATCCAATTTTAAAAGCTTTTTTATTCTCTCACTCTCTTTTTCTTTTTTTGGGGGGGGGGGCTAACATTTTCTAAAAGGCTCAGCTTCCCTGGGCCTCAGCTCTCCTGGTCCTGCCCTCCCAGGCCTGGGCCACTCCTTCGTGTTCCCAGCTGGTTCTGAGTCTGCCCTGCCCTCTGGTAGAAGTGGGTGCTTCTGTGAATGCTCCCCTACGGCCTCATGGAGGCTTTTTGGTCAGGGGTCCTGGGGGCAGGGGTCTCCCTCCTGGACGCACAGGGAGAAGTCACCTCTGTGCTCTCCAGGTGAGCCCTGTCCCCACCCCCCAGCCCCCACCTGTAAGTAGCAAGCCAGGGGATGTCATGACCGGCAGGGGCTGAGAACAGCTCACAGGTCCCTGCTTTGCCATTAGGAGCTCAGCCTTCAGAGTGCTCCTCAGAGATTTGCTTTTAAAGACTCTAGTTCCTTTCCTTCGGAGCGGCGGCTCTTTCCGGGTGCTTCTGCTCTCCAGGGGACCCTTGGCAACAAACATCTGGAGACAGTGTTGGTTGTCACGAGTGGGGCCGGGTGCGTGGGCACTTGGCGGGCAAAGCCAGGGAGGTGCTCTCCACCCTGCAGAGTCCAGGATGTGCCCCCACAGCAAGGAATTAGCATCCAGGCCAAGAGCCCCTACTGCAGAGCAGCTTGTGGACCTCAGTACTCCCTGCAGATTTCCTCTGGAGAGTCTGAGCCCAGATTGAGGCCCTGAAATCCTCACCTGAACGCGCACGCACAGGTGATGCTAACCTGGGTGGCTCACCGACCACATTGAGGAGCAGCTGAGTGGCAGGCAGGAGCCTGGCATTGCTTGCACTCCCTCTTCCTGCTCTGAGGTCTGCAGCCCCCCCAGGCTGACATCTTTGCTTTCCTCAGCTGCTGGAACACCAAGGTCACGTGCTTGCTTTCTCCCTGGGCCCAGCACCTAGTTTCTTTGGGGAACCCAGATTCTCCCTGGTTTTAAAACCCAGGGGCCTAACGAGACATTCCCAGGTCACTGCCCCTTGGTGCTCCCTGGGCTGGGATCTGCTCATGGCAGGGGTGCTGCTCATTTCCTGCTCAGTTTCCCACCTCAGTTCTCTGTTCTCAAGCAAGATGTGCTTTGGCGTTGAGTCTCGAGTGAGGCGTGCGTCTTTGGGCAGTGGCTGCTGCTCCTCTCCCTTCCAGGAGACTGCGGGAGCCTGTAACCCTGGGGTAGCTGTTACTGCTGCCTTCCTGGGCACAGCTGGTCACAGCATCCACAGTCACTGATGTGTTCCGTATTTCCAGTAGCCACTTCTGCCGTACTGAACATCATGGTGGCCAAGCATTTTAGGGTGTTCAGAGTAAACAAACTGCAGGAGCCCTGTCATCTTCTCTGGAGGAGAAGCAGCACAGGAGCTGGGAAAGGCTGCAGGACCCTTCACGCTGCCTGCTTCCTGGTGGTCCTCGCCATGGCTCCAGTGCCTGTCCCCTTCCTCCCGAAGCTCTGTCCCCGCCTTGCTTCATTTGTCTGTTCTTCGAAGTCCATTACTCAGCGCATGCCTCACTGCCGAGGAGGGCAGGCTCCATTGTCTGAGGTCAGAAATACCCCAAGTGCGTTCCGTGTCCTGTCCTGCCCTGTGATGCCCAGTCAGGATGCGAGATGCCGCTTCAGCAAAGGCTTGGTTCAGGTTGGCCAGCCAGGGGAGCCTGATCCGCAGGCCGGGCTGGCTGGAGCGTGGTGATAGGCCTGCCGCTCGTCTGCGCGGGCTCCGCAGCCTCTGCGGCTGTGCGGGCATCACCACCAGGCAGCCCGTCAGCTTCCCCCAGCCTCTGGCCTCGGTGCTCGCTGCACACCAGTATGCTAGGGGCCAACTGTGGCCCCTGTTTGGTGACTGCCTAAGCATTTGGCACTTCCCCAGGGACTTAAACTGTAGCCACACAGTGTTTCGTCCATAGATGCAGCTTTCCCACTGTGTGGTGGGAACCTGGGGCCTCGAGACTGCGTGGTAAGTCATGAAGCACGATTGAAACCTGGGCTGGCTAATGTCAGAACCTTCATTTATTTGGGGGAGGGGGTACCAGGGATTGAACACAGGGCACTCCATCACCAAGCCACATCCCCAGCCCTATTTTGTATTTTATTTAGAGACAGGGTCTCACTGAGTTGCTTAGGGCCTCACTAAGTTGCTAAGGCTGGTCTCCAATTTGCAATCCTCCTACCTTGACCTCCCGAGCCGCTGGGATTATAGGCATGTGCCACTGTGCCCAGCCAAAATCTTTATTCACCACTGTTGAAAGTGTGATTTGTCTGTCTCTTCAAGGACAGGAAGTTATACCTTCAGAAATGGAAGTGGCCCACAGACTAGCAGGAACAGATCCGTTGCTCTCATTATTCCAGATCCCTGTCTAGACCATGTCCCCTCTAGACAAATCTGCTCCCATGTCACTTGTGAAGCACTTGTCCAGGAGCCCACGGCTCCTCAGGACTGGCCCTCTGGAGGCAGCCGAGAAATTCAGCTCCTTTGTTTGCGTTCCCTCTTATTGTTGGTGTCTACGAAGTGTTTGCTCACAGTTTTGTCCCTGTGCTTGGGATCAGCTGGAGTGGTCACAGTCAGGTTGAACTGAGAGACGCTGAGGAACAAGACTGTTCCTTGACTTAAGAGAAAACCGTCACAGAGTCAAGTGTCAGGAGCACGTGCCAGTAGGCTGAGAGTGCGGGCCGGGCGGCATGGAGCTGGCCGTCATCCAGAGGCACGGGCCAAGTCCACCCCCGAGGTGTGCAGCGCAGCTCTGCAAGGCCACCCGTGCACAGGACCCGTGGCCTCAGGATGACCGTGTCCACCCCGGCCTCCTCCTGCTGGCCTGCGGCTGGGGCTCCCTCCCCCACTCAGAGAACTCAAGGTCCGCTGGACGCTCTCGCTGACCCTGCGCTCTGCGTCTTCCCAGCTTCCTCCACACTTGAAAGCTTCTCCCACTTGCCCGTCCTCTGTTCCCTGGACCTTATGGTCCCCTAGCCTTTAGTCCAGCCCCACCAAGTCCAGATTTCTCAGGTAACCCCATCAGCTCCCCGCTCCAAAGGATGGCTCCATCGCTGTGGCCTGTCCTGCCAGGCCAGGCGCCTGGCCCTGCCGGGCTGTCTGCTGGCACTTCCCCAGGCTCCCCCTCGCTCTGACGGGCAGCACTCCCTGCTGCTGCTCTGGGGTCCACCTGCTGCTCCCCCAGTCTATTCCTTCCGGGCCCCTGTCTGAAATGTGATTTCCCGCCTTGTCCTCGTCAGGTTCTAGACCCCCTTTAAGACAGCCCGTCCACTGCCTCCTCCAGGAAGTCTGTCTGGACTCTGCTGGCAAAGCTCAGAGTTCCTGTCCCCTGCCATGGCTGCCACGTCCTGAGATTGGCCTTGGCTGAACTCTCCAGGTCAGGAAGTGACTCTTAACTAGACCCCAGAATCCCAAGGAGAGGAAAAGAGAGAGGGGTGTCCTGTGGAGCAGTTTCCAGCCAGCGCAGGTCCTCGGGAGGCTCAGGGCTGGGTGCCCGCCTGGCCGGCGGGGTGCCGGCCACTGTAGGCTGTCAGGAAAGAGCTTCCTGCCTCCCGATTGGCAGCAGCCCTGGGGACCGGTTTGGAAACTGCTGGAAATCTGTGTGTGGAGCTTCAGCTGGCCAGGTGCACACTGGTCAGGCTGCAGTGACCCAGAAGCACCTAAAAATCAAGGAAAGCCTTCCCTGGGGCATTTGGAGCATTGGCGATGAATGGGGGACAGGGCTTGAGAGAAGTGAGTCCAAGTGTTAGAGTGTTTTAATTAAAGACCAGCAGGATGTCTGGCAAGGACTCTCGATGGCATCATCTTTGTGCCATTTTAAATACACCAAAATCAGTTCAGAAGTGTCTCAGTGTTCAGCCAGGCACAGTGGCGCACACGTGTAATCCCAGTGGCTCGGGAGGCTGAAGCAGGAGGATTGTGAGTTCACAGCCAGCCTCAGTAACTTAAGGCCCCAAGCACCTCAGCGAGACCCTGTCTCTGAAAAAAACATAAAAGGGCTGGGGATGTGGCTCAGTGGGTGAGCACCCCTGGGTTCAGTCCCCGGGACCAGAAAAAAGAAAAGCAGTAAAGAGGGTCTCAGTGAGCGTAGGATCCTTCAGGCCCAGATTTCAGACTGAAGTCCAGGGAGGTCAAGTTCTTTACCCGAGTTACAAAACCCCTGAAAGGACTTCTAAAAACACCACAGTGTGTTTTGTTTGTATTTAAGATGATTTGGAATATGAGGAACCCATACCATGTCGCAGGTGCTGCCTCAGGAGCATCTCGGTGAGACCCTGAAGGCCCCCACGCCGGCTGCTGTTCCCAGGAGGAATGTAGGTCACCCGTTGTCCCCTGTGACGTGGGCAGGCTTGGCAAGTGCTTCTGGTGCTCCCACGGCACCTAACGGGAAGGGCAGCTTTTGGCAAAATAGAGGGAATGCCTGGTGGGATCTGCTGACGTGCTGGTGCTGCTGGCTGTTAGCCAGGGACTTTGCCGAGCCCTGAATAATGGCTGATGTCCCCGCGTCCCCGCGCGGTGCCAGACGCTGCGGAGTGTGTTCCGCGCACCGGCTCCTCGAGCCGCGTTCCGTACGTACTCGGGGATGTTTGCTGCAGAAGCCTGCTCCCCGATGGAGTCCTCCCTGCCGCCGCATCACCAGCCCGCCAGGGAGCGGCGTCTGGAAGGAGCCCTGGCGAGGCCGGCCGCGCCCCGCAGCAGGGAGGTGTCGGGGACAGCCCGCGTGAGGCTGTTTGCGCCCAGGGAGGAGAAACCAGCTCCACTGCCAAACTGCAGGGACGTTTGCCCGTCTGTGAGGGCTGTGTCTGAGGGAGCAGAGCGGCCTGCCAGCCCCGTGACAGTGTCGTGCTGTCACTGGTGGTATTTGTATTTGGTGACATTTGAAAAAGTGTGGCGAAGAATAATGGTGAACATCTTCCGTCTTGTCGGCAGTGTTTCATTAAAAAATATCTTACTTCCCTCATGAGCACGGGGTCTTCCAGGTGGGGTGTCGTCACATCCCAGGACCACTCTCCCCAGTGGACCAGAGTGCGCCTCATTAGAAAATGGGACGCACCTCGCAGAGACTCACTCTCCAGTGGACTCTAATAGAGAACGTTTATTCCATTAAGACACAGGGTCCCTTTTTCTTTGAGGCTGACGCTCAGAAATGTAAATGATTGAATGAAGAATCAGATTTATGAGGGAAGTCTGGAAAAAAAGCCTGGCATCAATAAAATTTAAAGAGGGAAAGCAGCCAGATGACTCAGCAGGCTGAGGAATGCGAGCAGAATGGAGGGAAGGGGCTCACGTGGAATCAGAGCCATCCGAGGGGTTTTGACAGGAGAAGCATCCAGATAGGAAGATTGCTGAGTCGCGGGGCTATGAATTATCAACTGCTAACTGAGCTTCTGTGGCCAAAATGTGCCTCTGCTAAAATAAGAGGGAGGAAAAGATGGAAGTCTGCAAATCTGCTCATTTTTCAGAAACAAATGCAAGAAGGCTAACCCACGGGGATGAATGGCGGCGGCAGGGAAGGAAGGGAGTGGGCTCCCCACGTACGGTTGACTTCGGAGCCTTGCTTCTATAGTGTGTTTATTTTTTTTATTTTCAGTTGTAGAGGGACACAGTCCCTTTATTTTATTCATTTTGATGTGGCTCTGAGGATGGAACCCAGGGCGAGCCCTCCCCCCCTGAACCCAGCCCCAGACTCCATACTTAGATTTTACTTATCCAAAAGTTAAATCAACAAAGCTGGGTGAGACAAACACAAATAAATGAACCCGACGGTGTGGGGCAGACCCCATAGCCATTCAGAAAGAAGAAGACTAAGGTGGAGATGCAAGACCCATCCCTCCCTGTCCTTCCCCCAGAGCACAACCGTGAACCCTGGGAGTGCTCGGAGGCAGCCAAGGCAGACTCTGGACAGAAGGAGAAGGAAGGTGGGCCGGCCAGAGGCCCTGTGGCGACGGGGCAGCGCTGCAGCACAGCTGTCTCATGACCCTCCCTCCCGGGCCCAGCGTCCCCCAACCCCCAGCTCCTAGGCTCACGGCTCCCCTGGATTAAAAGAGGGTCCCACCAACAAAATGACAGGGGCCCAACAGCCAGTAAGTGGCTCACAGAAGCGCTGTCCCCATGGCTCGGAGGCTCCCCTCCTCACCTGGAAACCCTGGGCGGCTTGAGAGCACTGGCCTGGTGGGCAGTCTGCCACCCGTGGGCCAGAGAATTCTTCCTGGATCTAGAGACATCAGTGTCCCACTGGCTCCAGGAAGGGCCCTCCCCACAAGTTGCCCCGGAAGTACTCCCTTCCCCCACCAAGGGTCACTGTGAGCCCTGGCCCTGGCAGGGGATTCCCCTTGCACGGAGCAGCTGGCGAGGAGCACTGTGTTCTGCAAAACAGGACAAGCACTTCCTACCCACACAGCACCAGCAGGGATCAGCAAGCGCCCGTGGCCTCAGATGAACCAAGGACACCAAAACAGTGTAATTTATTAAGGCTCCGATTCAAGAAGCTGAGAATATCCAAATAGGATAAACCCAAAGAACCCCACACCTGGACTCAATTAACTAAAGACAAAGACAAAATTTTGAAAGTAATCAGTGGGAACCAACATCAGTAATATATGTTGAATGACAGTAGATTTCTCATGTAGTGCCGTGGAGGCCAGAAAGAAAGAACCTATTTTTTAAATGCTATGAAATAGATCCATCAACCATGAATTCTGTCCAGTGAAACTGGTTCATAAATGAGGGATGAAGACATTCTCTGATAACAAAAAACTAAGAAAATCTGTGGCTAGCCACACTGCCCTTCAAGAATGGTGAAAATCAGATTTTTTTTTTTTTTTGGTCCCAGGGATTGAACCCAGGGGTGCTTAACCACTAAGCCACACCTCCAGCCATTTTTATTTTTTATTTAGAGACAGGGTCTTGCTGAGTTACTTAGGGCCTTGCTAAGTTGCAGAGGTTGGCCTCCAATTTGCGATCCTCCTGCTTCAGCCTCGCAAGGTGCTGAGATTACAAGCATTCACCTCCAAGCCTGGCCATACTACATTTTTAAACCAAGAAGTCTTTGAAGTCCTATGTCTTCAGAGAGCCAAAGCCTCAACTAGGTGTTCATGGAGTGAGAAAAGGAGAGGAGCTGGACTTTAACTGTAGCCCCAAGGATGTGAAAATGTATCTCCATCTTCATGGTCAGTATTGTCTCCCAAAGATGTCCATGCCTGGATCCCTCAGAACCTAAGTTTGTCATTTCACATGGTGAAATTTACATACATAAATTTGCTGATAGAATTATTCTAGATTAACTGGGGATCCGTATAATCACAAGGGTCCTTTAAAAATGGGAGAAGGAGGCTGAAGAGTAGGTGAGAGTGACGCGCTGTGAGAGGGACTTTCCTGTCCCCATTGAGTTTGAAGATGGAGGAAGGAGCCACAAGCCAAGGAATGCGGGAGGCTGGTAGAGACTGGAAAAGGCAAGAGATGGACGCTCCTCTGGGTACTGGTGACACCTTGTGTTGGAGCCCAGTGAGATCCCAGCAGCTTCAGAGCCGTATGGGAATGGAATGGTGCTGTTGTCGCGATGGCGATGCGTTGCAGTCGCAGTGGAGAACAATCCGGTCCGTAGTGGGCAGGGCCCAGCACCCCGCAGGCCTGGGCTGAGCACTCTGATCCTGCCACCGACTGTGCTACCTGCTGCCTTTTGTAAATTGGATCCCCAGTGACGTTGGTGGGCAAGGCAGCCCGATAGGCAGCCCAGCTGGAAGCAGGGACTCACTCCTTTCTGCCTCCGGGACAGAAAGATGCAGGAGTCGTGGAGTTTGCCCTGACGGGAGCCTGACTGGGAAAGTCTTGAATGGTGGCCGAGGAATTGGACCAGGGTAGACAGACAAACCAGACGGAAGGAGGGGCCTGGGACAGCTCTGGGACTGCATGCAGCCACGGTTCTCATGGCCTGTCTGTCACATGCCTGACACTGGGGTCCCCAGGGGCACGAGACTGGCTGGGAAGGAGAGGCAGGTTTCACAACCAGACAGCAGTCACACGGGCGAGCTGAGAACGTGACAGAGGACTTAAACGAAGGTGAGAACTTTTTGTCACTTCTCATGGAAATCACACCCAAACAAGAAGGTGACATTTCTGGCACTGAAAAACACACACACACACACACACACACACACACACGGAGAGACAGGGGTGGCTGGAGGAGGGTGTGAATCTGACTTCGGGAGGATGTTGGCGAGAGGCGGGCCACTTGGCCAGGCAGGAGGCAGGTATGGCAGGTGTGGCAGGAGGGCTGGACCCGGGTGGTGCAAGATCGGGACAGGGGAGCCAGGCACGGTGGCGCACGCCTGTGATCCCAGCAGCTCGGGAGGCTGAGGCAGGAGGATTGTGAGTTCAAATCCAGCCTCAGCAATTTAGTGAGACCCTGAGAGACTCAATGAGACCCTGTCTCCGAATAAAATATAAAAAGGGCTGGGGATGTGGCTCAGTGGTTGAGTGCCCCTGGGTTCAATCCCTGGTACCAAAAAAAAAAAAAGAAAAAATTGGGGACAGGAGCATTTTTGAGCCCTGGATTCTGGTCTGTGGACTGAGGATGAAGCTCACTTCATGAGGAGACAGCACCCCGACCTCTTTACCAACTCTTATGATTCAGGCATGTGGAGCACCCTACTGAGGGAAGACCCTGAGGAAAGACCTCCAGGGACGGAGACTTCAAGGTCACAGGCAAAGGACTGAGAACCTGAAGGGCGAAGGTAGATGAGCAGAAAAGCCTCCAAATATCCAAGCGGTTTCCATCTGAGGTCCGCCATGCAGCCAGATTATTCATTGAGCTTGAGGGTACAGGCAATTTTCAGACATGGAGAATCTCAAAATACTTTATTGTCATGTCTTCTCTCTGTAGGTTGCAGAGCAAGAAAAAGGAGAAAGAGCCACAGCCCCAGAAAGCAACATAGAGCTGCCCACAAACCCACTGGGCAGCAGTATGGAGAGCCACCATGGGGTCTGGAGCAGGGTCAAAGTGAGCCAGGAAGGCCCTGGTTTGCTCCACCAGCCACAGAGAAACATTGAGAGGCTAGTGAGAGAGCTTAAGAACCAGGGCGAGGCTGGGAGCAGCGACGCATGCCTGCAATCCCAGTGACTCCAGAGGCTGAGGCAGGAGGATCACAAATTGGAGGCCAGCCTCAGCAACTTAGGGAGACCCTGACTCAAAATAAGAAATAAAGAGGGCTGGGGATGTGACTCACAAAAAAAGTGTGCAGTATCACAAAAAAAGAGGAAAGATACAGAGTTAAGTCAGAAGAAAATAGATTTTTTTGATGAAGGAATTCCTTCTTATGGAAAAAGTCTGGTTCAGGAAAGGAAATGTAATCATGGCACACCACATGGCCCAGCAGTGGCCGGTATTCACACGGTCCCAATAGTGAATATCGATTTAATAGAAGTGTGTAGCAGGAATTCTGTGGGAAGAGGTGTGAGAGAGGTAACCCGCACACTAAGGCTCGTCATAACAAATGAGTCACCCATATCACAAGTTGATGAATAACGAGATCGCTGTAAAAACTAGGATTTAAAGACCCAGAGTGAGCGCCAAGGAGTTCACGGGGCTATTTGGAAGATGGATAGGGCACTGCTGCGGTTTGTTGGGAGTTTTTCTGCATATTCGCCACTTTAGACTATATGTATGGTTTCTTTGGTTAAAATGAAAACTCACTAAACTATTTCTTTACACATACATACAGCCTGGGATTGAGCCCAGAGACCCTCCACCACTGAGCCACACCCCAGCCCTATTTTGTATTTTATTTAGAGACAAGGTCTCACTGAGTGGCTCAGGGACTCACTTTTGCTGAGGCTGGCTTTGAAGTTGTGATCCTCCTGCCTCAGCCTCCTGAGCTGCTGTGGTGACAGTGTGTGCCACCGCACCTGGCTGAAGTTTTTAATAGACACAGACAAAAGAACAAGGTTGGTGGAAACTGGGCCCAGAGGCTGAAGGCAGGCTGGGTCTCCTGCCTGCACTGTCACCTGTTGGACTGCAGGGCACCAGGCCCTCTTCTATCTCTGTTCTCCTTCCTGACCGCTCCTCAGTTTCTCGGGGCTCCAAGTGAAGTGGCCCTCTCTGATGACTGGCCTTGGAGCTGGTGCATTCCTGTCAGGCGTGGCAGAGAGTCCACGGAGGTCCACCGTGCACGAGGCCTGGGGCAGATGCACCAGGGCAGGCGTGACTCGGAACTGTGGGTAATGTGAGGTTCAGGGAGGGCTGTGCTGGCAGAAGCACCTCGGCCAGCTCTGGGAGCAGGTAGCCAACGGCCGGCTGCAGGGCCTGACAGGCAGCCAGTGCCCAGAAGGAATCAGAGGGGTCAAAAAGCAGGAAGGGCAGCTTGCTCTTTGTGTCCAGGCGACTTCAGAGAAAGGGCAGGAGCCTGTGGGGTGTTGGGGCAGCCAGACTGAGTCGGGGGAGCCAGGCACGTCTGACCACCAAGCGACAGTGAGGAGCAGGCAGGGTGGTCAGGCTAGCGTGCCAAGGGGAAGGACCATGGGCAGCTTCCTCCACCCCTTCTGCCGCTCCCTCCTCAGAGCCAGGAGCTAGGGTGAGAGACCCTTCCCGTTGCCAGGAGCCCCGGCAGGCATCTCTCAGGAGTAAGTCCCTCCTGTCCCAGCACCCCTGTGGGGACCACCTCATACTGACTTCCTGTCTGCACACCTCTCCTCCCACTGGAAAGGTCCTCTCGTAATTCCCCAGCAGGGCCACCCTGCTGGAAGCTGGCACAGCTGCATGACTGAGATCTCTTCAGAGGCCTCTTCCAAAGGGCAGAGAAGTTGGTCATTTGATGAGGTCAGGGGCAAAGTGCTTGGGTGCCAACCACACCTTCTGCTGCCAGCTCCTTCCTGCCCACAGACCAGCGCTGGCTCGGGCTGCTCTCAGAGCCTGCGAGTGGAGTGCGTGAGTTGGGCTCTGCAGCTCCGCACACCCCAACATACATGCCTCCTGTCCTGCATGAAGAGTGCGTGCCCCTGGCCCGGGCTCTCTGAGGCAGGGGAGCCTGAGCGTTCAGCTCTGAGCTGGGAAGGAGTTCTGCCTGCAGACAGAGAACCTGCAGCCCTAGCTGTTAACAGAAAAGCCCCTGGCCCTAGGTGACAGGGTGCCTGAGAAAGTGCTCAGTGCCGGGCCAGCACTCACCCAGGCAAAGCTGTGAGTCATCACCCTGGAAGTCTTTCCCCTTTATGCATCAACCCTCCCCTCCCAGGCCAGTGGGCTGCGAGCTGGAGGTCGAGCCCCTGGGGGCATCCAGAGGCCCCCCTCTCAGGGGAACCCCAGGAGAGGCACCAGGCAGCCCCACCGGGAGGTCTTCCTGTAGAAGGAGTTGCAGCTGACAGGCTGGCTGTGATCGGCTGGCTGTGACGCCGCCCCTGGCGCATTCCACCAGACTGTACTGAAGTGGGCGTTCACCTTCTTTGACGTAAATAGGGGCAGATGTTTTACAACCTGATATTTTGACTTTATAATTTATCATGGTCACTTTTTTCTTGGCAGTGTATAGTGATCTATGTTCCTTTTTAAAAATCTGCATAGTATTTTTTTCTTTGACTATCCCATAATTTAAGTACTCCTTTCCTGTTGGCTGTTTTTATTTCTTTGCTCTTCTAAACAATGCTGTCACCAAAAAAAATCCTTTAATCTACATCTCCTGTACCCCTATCTGTTTCCATGTGACAAGATAGGCTCATTAAAGATGCCGATCCACATCGCCAGCGAACCCTCCAGAAGGTTCCATCGATTCTCAACACGCCTGGCACTGCGGGGCCAGCGCTCAGCATAACGCTCCTTTTATCTCTGCTGGTCTGATAGGCAGAACAGATCTCGGGTCTTCTTTGGATTTGTTTTGATTAATGGTGGTGCTGAGAGTCTGTTCCAGAACTTATTGGTCATTTGTCAGTGAGGTAGGTCCTAACAGCTGTGCGTCTGGGTTTGCGGGGGACACAGTGGTGGGCACTTCAGGGAGAAGGAGCAGTCTGCGCGCAGTAGGAGTGTGACAGTGTGGCCCCTTCTGGAAGGGCCATCTGGATCATGACTCCTTGGGTGTCTGAGGGAAGTAGTGGAACATGAGGCTAGACCATGACCAAGGGTCTGGGGACGGGTGGCATGAGGCGGAGCTTTAATCTTCAATAGCAAAGGGCACCACCGATGGCCCTGGAGCACCTGTTGGGTGTTTCTCCCACCTCTCGCGTCCCCAGCTGCCCCTTCCTGTCTAGTTGGCTGCAGCAAGGAAATGGTTCCTGCCTGTCAAGGTCCCTGCAGGCAGAAAGCAGCGCGTCTCCCCAGACACACTGTCCCTGAGCTCCTTGGAACCCTGCTGGTAGCAGAAGAGCTGTAAGATGGCCACTGTCCCAAGCAGGAGGCAGGGTGCAGAAGTGGAGGAGTCGGGGCTCTTGGCTTCTGCCTGCTCTTCCCTTGCCCTGCCTCTTGCGTGTAGGGCCTCTGAGCCTGGAGTCCACCCGGGAAGGTGCCTGAGCAGGAGCACGCTGCCGCCGGTGCTGGTTGTGGTGCTGGTGGACAAAGTCTCACCCTCCACCTCGGGGCTCCTGGGATGTGAACTCTGACCCTGGCCTCAACTTGTGGATTCATTTTTCTCAAATAGTTACAGATTCATTTTTTCCCATTTCTTTTCCAGGTTCTTTTTTTTTTTTTTTTTCTTTTGGAACTGGGGATTGAACTCAGGGACACTCAACCACTGAGCCACATCCCCAGCCCTATTTTGTATTTTATTTAGAGACAGGGTCTCACTGAGTTGCTTAGGGCCTCACTAAGTTGCTGAGGCTGGCTTTGAACTCGTGATCCTCCTGCCTCAGCCTCCCAAGTGCTGGGATTACAGGCGTGCGCACCGCGCCCGGCTTCAGGTTCATTTTTAACGTGATTTTTGTTGGTGGCGATCGTCATGACAGCTGCAGGTCCCTCACTACCTGGTGCTACCAGGCCCACTGCAGACACACATTTGTCACAGCTGATCTTTTTAATTCCTCACAACAGTCTGCAAGAGCAACTTGAACTTTCCTAAGGCAGCATCACACCCAGGGTCAGGGGACAGCCAGGACTTCTCATGGACTAGAAGGAAGCCCATGTTTCGAAGGTGGCACAGGTGCAGCCAGTGCCTACTGGCCGCTTGCAGGGACAGACAGTCTTCTGAGGTCCTCTGGAACCTCGCGGCACACCAGCCCTGTGCCCGGGGCCGAGCCGCAGAGTGTCACACAGCCTGCGTGACCCATGGGCTGTGGCTTCCGCCTCGGCCTGTTTTATTTATGAGATGCTGCGTATTAGCGTCTCTGCCCACATCGGGCTGTATTTGTGGATATGAAAACAGAACCTTTCAGAAAATACCTTTTTAAAGCCCCAAACATTAGGATTATGTTAAAGCTCTAGGTTTTCTCAGTACTGTGACATTTCCTGTTTGCATTTGCACAGCTTGGAGAGCAAATATACACTCGTGGGTTACAGATTTATTTTCTGTTCTCATTTTTGTAGTTCATGTCTTCGCTCATCTGAGCGTTCATTTTTTAGAAGGAGCAAAATACTAACTTGAATCCATTACTTTTCTTTATATCAAGTTTTTAAAAATCCTTCTTGGTGGAAAAAGGAAAGACAGCAGGCTCTGAGTCCTGGTCACCTCACTGGCCAGCTTTAAGCCAAGTCCTGTTTGTGAGGTGGCCTAGGCCTTATGACGGCCTTTGGGAATGGCATACAGTAGGTGCCCAAAACAGGCAGATTCTCTCTTCGTTTGTTAGGTAGCATCATGCACAGAAGAAAATCTTTTCTGGGAGAGTGTTTCACAACATTTAATAAACAAACATTCAGCAAAAAACTTTTATATATTTAATATTGGTAATTTGGTCCGTCAAGGAGGGGATTATTTTTTAACTTGGGTAATAATTTCTACTACATACATTGAGCTCCATTATCCCCACACAGTCCCACAGTCTACCAACATTTTGAAACTGTTCTAAAATTAGAAATTGGAATTCATAAGAATTGACAAACCATGAAGAAAATTCATCTGTGTGAAGGAAAATAGAAACAAAAATAGGTTTGCTGTCTTCTCTGAGAATTGACAATAGGATTGAACTGACTCTACAGTATGTGGGGGAGAGGGTCCATGAAAGAGGAGGGTGCAGGCATGGATGATTGGAAAATTCCATCTACCAGATTTTTTGGGGGGTTGGGGAACCAGGGATTGAACCCAGGGGTACTCAACCACTGAGCCATATCCCCAGCCCTATTTTGTATTTTACTTAGAGACAGGGTCTCACTGAATTGCTTAGTGCCTCGCTTTTGCTGAGGCTGACTTTGAGCTTGAGATCCTCCTGCCTCAGCCTCCCAAGCCACTGGGAATTATTGGTGAGTGCTACTGTGCTCAGCTCATCTAGCAGATTTTTTCTTTATCCTTTTTTATAAATCTCTTCCTCTGATATTCTTTACGTATATACATACACATATTTTTTAACTACAAAATACCAAGCAACTGGGAAACTTAATCAAACAGACCAAATTATAATGTCCCACTATGGTTCCAGATTTTGAAATAAGGAAGTCAGATGATTTGAAAGTTAGTGCCCTTGGGGGCATGAACCCAGGGTGTATTCAGAGACCTGTGGGCTCATCTAGAACTGCTGAAGTGCCCCTTTGTCCCAGTGGGATTCCTAGGAGAGCCTGCCATCTTCCCCTCACTTCTGGCTTCTGCCCGTTCAGTTTGCTGAATAGAGGAGTTCTTCACAAGCAGCCCTTCCTTGACATTGAGGCCAATTATGTGACTTGCCTGTTGCCCCAAGACCACTACATAGCTAGTCCTGAGACCCCTTCCCAAGCCAGGTACAGTGGCACACACCTATAATCCCAGCAGTTTGGGAGGCTGAGGCAGGAGGATCACAAGTTAGAGGCCAGCCTCAGCAACTTAGCAAGGCCCTGAGCAACTCAGCAGGACTCTGTCTCTCAATAAAAAGTAAAAAGGGCTGGGGATGTGGCCCAGTGGTTATGCACCCCTGGGTTCAGTCCCTGATACCAAAAAAAAAAAAAAAAAAACCCCAAGACACCTTCCCAGGCCCAGTGCAGTGCCCACCACCCTGGGTGATGCTCCATCTGGCAAGGGAAGCCATGAGATGCAAGTGAGTAGGAACAGACACGGCCAGTGGTCCTCCCTCCTGCTGTCAGTGTGGCTTGTTGTGACCTTGAGTGACGAGCACCTTGTTCTGGACGTGAGTGGTCTGCTGTGTCCTGCGAGGACCTGATCTCTGGTCAGGCGTGTGCCTTTCTCACTTGGAGAACACTGGCGTCCCCTTTTCCTTCCTTTGCATCCTATCCTAGCGCAGCTCACCTGTTCTGGTTCCCTCCATTTCTCATCAGAGAGATCCAGGAGCCCCCTCTTGCTGAGGTCCGTGGTGGTGCCCGTGGGGTGGGCCCTGTGAAGATGTGACACCTCAGTGGAAGTTGGTTTAGAATCGTGTGTCTGAAGGGCGGCGGAAGCGCACTCTGAAAAATATCTGTGCAGAAATTCTTGTTCAGAATGTAACTGTTTCCAGGAAAAGATTTTCCTCCTTCTCTGGACAGAAGAGGATGTCACTGTGCTGCGGCCAGACATTAAAGGCTGGGGAGGTCACACGTCCTCTCCTTTCTTGCCCCTTTCTTCCTCGGGCTCCCCGAAGATAGAGGGGACCTTGGTGGGAGTCAGATCCCAGGAGGATGTCAACGGAACCTCAAAGGAACACGCAGGAAGGGAAGGGACCCTTGCTGCTGAGAGGGGACACCCTGACGCAGGCCCCAGGAGGGTCCGGCCCTGAGGGCAGAGCAGGGAGGCACTTGAGCAGTTCTAGAAACCAGGCAGTCTCAGATGGACGTGGCTGAGGCTGAGGGAGGTGCTGGGAGGCCTGGTTTCCTTAACGCTTGCCATCTGAGCATTGTTTAAATACGTTTATCAAAGCACCTGAATTTAAACAGCATTAGCAAGGCTCATTCTGTTTCAGAAATAGAAGTTCCTTTACCAACGAGCTTTTACGGAAATACACAGAGCTGGGTGTCACCGTGGGAGCGTGTCAGCCCTTCCCCTAGGAGAAGTTGCTCACGCAGGTCCAGCGCGCTCTCAGGCAGGGGTGTGCTCTCAGACAAGGCGGCTAGAAGTCTGCTTGCGTTCAGAAGCTGGAAGGACCCCCGCTCCTCCAGGCCAGCTCGGTGGACTTACACTTTGGGCCTAAAGTGTGTTTTGCGAAAGTGCTTCGCTCTTTCCAAAGTCTGTCTTTGAACCTTACTCAGGTGATTTTATCTGAAAGTGAGATGAACACCCTCCGTGTGTCCTTCTGTGGAGCCACTGGTCCGTCTGCAAGTGGCCGTCAGACCGAGGCTCTGCCATACAGACAGGTGGGGTTGGGGACTGGAGGGCCTGTGGGTAGTACGTCATTCACAAGCCCAGAGCTCAGCATCACGCCCTCCGGAGCCCAGGAGAGGCGTGGGGCGCTGTTCGCCCCTGCACCTTGTCTGCCTTCAAGGCCAGGGAGCGTCTCGCCTCCCTCAGACTCTGCGGCACCCACACTGCCCACACTTCCCTGCTGGAAGCAGGCAGGACGTCTCTGCAATGCCTTGGAGCTCAGCAGCATCTGAGGCGCTCCTCGAAGGCACAGGTGCTGGAGATGCAGGGCCCGCAAGCCCTGGGTCCTGCCCTGTAGTCACCACGTGTCAGCACTTGACTCGGGCAGCCACCTGGGGAGGCTGGGGGCACCTCAGAGGAGAGCGTGGCTGGACTCTTCCCTTCTGTGCTTGGTCTGGAAGACGAGTGAGAGCTGGGCAGTTACCAATCAGAAATGACCTCTGGACGCCTCTGAGGTTCCAGGGAGTGCTGGGGAGACTCGGACACAGGCCTTGTTCGGAGCATGGAGCATTGCAGGCGAGGAAGGCGTAATGGAAGCCGAGGGCACATGGATCCAGGGCCTTTACCTCCCCAGGGGGTCACGGGAGGAGCCTGGGCATGGGGCGCTGTGACGCCTCCTGCAGTTGGAGGGGTGAGGACGGAAGGTGGAGCCAAGAGTGTGCAGAGGTGCGACAGCGTGGCGTGGAGGGACCTCCTGGATGGACAGTGTGTCCGTCAGCTCTCCGCCACTCGCTGGCATCAAACACCCAAGACAGTCAGGTGAAGAGGAAGGAGAAAGATTTGGCTCACAGTTTCCATGTCTCCTGGACCTATGGCAGCACCTGGTAGAAGAAGACTCCTCACCTCCTGGTGGCCAGGGAGCAGAGAGGACGGGCTGGACCCCAGCATGCCCATCAAGGGCACACTGCCCAGTGACCTAGCTTTCCCCTAGGCCTGCCCACGTCCCAGTAGGCCCATCCTCTGGGGATCAAACTGCCTTTGTCCTCAGGCCTTTGGAGGACATTAAGGTTCAGACTGGAGCAGGCCAGACGGGGGAGTGAGGCGTGGGTGAGCTCGAAGACCCAGCACCCCGAGGGCAGGAAGGTGCTGGGAAGAGGGCCGGCAGCATGGAGGTAGCAGCCATGCCCACAGCATGCTGGTCACTGTGGCGCCAAGGCCATGGAGGGGCTTTCTGTGGCCTTGCCTGGGTCTCGTGGGCCCAGACTAACCACCGGGCATCAGTTGTTCTGGCACAGGGGTCAGGGGCGTTAAGGGTGGGTGCAGACATCGTCACCAAGACCAACGTCAAGGTCTGCCCCCAACACCTTACTTTTCCCTCAGTCCCCCCACCCCCTAGGGTGGCTCGGATCCATGGTTCCTGGTGCCCTGAGAACTGGTGGCCACCTCAGAGGGTGGTCCCAGGAATATTCTAGAAGAGTAGTTCTCAGACTGATTAGTTTGGGGACCCTTCACACTCACAGAAGTGATCGAGGGAGCCGGAGTGCTTTAGTTGACGTGGCTGGTAGTCTCCGTGCTGACCTTGTTACCGTACATGAAATAGGCGTGGTCTCGCTCGTTTGTGAAGCTAAAAAACCAGTGTCAGAAGAGTGGGCTAGGGGTCCAGCACCGGGGGGAGAGGGAGAGGCGCGGTGGAGGGAGGTTAGATAAGGATTTCCAAAGTACAGTTGGGTGGGAGGAGCTCGCTCTGTCACCCTGTAGCTCAGCGAGGAAGCTGGGGCCACAGCGGTTTCATGATGGATTTCAAAATAACTAGAAGAGTCTGAAGGTTCCCAACACATTAAAAAACAAACCAGTGTTTTGAGGAGATGGAAATGCTAATCACCCTGACTTGATCATTACACATTGCACACATGTATTGAATTGTTGTGCCACATCCCATAATTATGTACAAATATTATGTGCCAATTTTTAAAAATTTTAAATTGGAGCAAAACACTGCAAAGTAGCTTCTTTATGTGTTTGAACAGTAATGACCCTACTGCGTGTTCCCACGCCCAGTGGTCTTCGGAAAGAGTGACTTTTCCAAACAGAACACGTAGTTTAGAGAGAGTGGTGCTGTTTTAAGTGCTCGCCGACCCCTGGCCATCCCCGAGATGTCTGTCTTAAGGAGGAAGCGCAGGTCGCCTGCTGCCTCTGCGGGCCGCGTGCTGTGGACGGTGTGTTTGCTCGGAGCCTAGGATACGCTTGCCCCCCACACGGACCTGTAGGTACAAAAGGAGGATCTTGTGGATCCCCTGGCAGGGTCTCGGGGGCCCCGCCATCCTCAGACTGCACTGTGAACCCTTCTCACAGATATTGATGGAAGTCCTTCTATGCCAAGGGTGCTTCACTCCTAAGATGGTCACCTTGTGCGTCTCTGGGTACAGAGTGTCACTCCTTCTGGTCGCCCCCTGAGAGCTAGAGTTCTTTTATCTTTTTTTAGTATTTTTTGTTTTTAGTTATAGATGAACACGATACCTTTATTCTGTTTATTAATTTCTTATGTGGTGCTGAGGATGGAGCCCAGGGCCTCTGTGCTGGGTAAGTGCTCCGCCACTCAGCCCCAGCCCCAGCCCCAGCCCCAGCCCCAGCCCCAGCCCCAGCCCCTGCCCCTGCCCCTGCCCCTGCCCCTGCCCCTGCCCCTGCCCCTGCCCCTGCCCCAGCCCCAGCCCCAGCCCCAGCCCCTGCCCCTGCCCCAGCCCCAGCCCAGCCCCTGCCCCAGCCCCTGCCCCAGCCCAGCCCCAGCCCCAGCCCCAGCCCCAGCCCCAGCCCAGCCCAGCCCCTGCCCCAGCCCCTGCCCCTGCCCCTGCCCCTGGAGTTCTTACTGACCAGCAGTCCCCCCTTTCAACCTCCCTCAGCTGACTTTAGTGGCTGAGGAGATCCCTTTCCTGAGCTCTTCCTGTTCTTGGCTCGGTGACATTCTGACTCCGGGGCCCCTCTCTCGGCCTGGCATCTGCCCATGCGCTACTTCTCAACCCACAGGGCTACATGGGAAGCCCACAGGCTGTGTCTCGCAGTTTTGGGAACAGGGGAAGGGGCAGCTGGACCACTCAGCCCCCAGCCCCCTGCATCCTCAGAACTCCGAGCTGATAGGCATTTCAGGGGCTTCTGTCTCCTTCTCCCAGACAACTGTCAGATGGGACTGGGCCTCCCTCTGTGGCTCCAGAAGCATGGCGTGTCCCACCCTCCTCAGAAGTCACAGCCTCCCTCCCAGCCTGCCCCTGATCTCATCCGCCCTCCAGCCTCCTGGTGTGTGTTTGAGGCGCCGGGGATTGAACACAGGGATGCTTTACACCAAGCCACGTCCCCAGCCTTTCTTATATTTTATGTTCAGACAAGGTCTCACTACTTGCTCAGATTGGCCTCAAACTTGCCATCCTCCTGCCTCAGCCTCCCATGTTGCTGAGATCACAGGAATGTGCCACGTGACCTGTCTTGCAGGGCTTGGTTGGGTAATTGGTTGGTGAAGGCTCCTTGGTTTGTCTTTGGTGTTACAGGTTGTCACCTAGAGTTGGTCTTAGAATTGTCCTAACTTGTAATAGCAAGCTTGATGAGACCCTCTGTCTGGAGTCTCTCAGATTCTGTATCTGGGCTGAGTGTGAGTTTCTGATGGTGAAATGGAAAACCGTTCACCTTCAAAGCAGCTCCCTGACTAGAATCTAGCAAGACCATTTTATTGACCGTAAGTTCAGCAAGCTGGTTCCTCTTCCTGAAGGTGAGTGTGTGTGAGTGTGTGTGAGTGTGAGCACTGCGGGCCTGTCGTAATGCCTAGTACACGACTACGGCATGAGGGCTAAGGACCTGGCACGTGATAGGTGCCTAATAAATGGGGATTTTTGTTGTTTTTAGCCTTGTTATCTTTGCTTTCACCGGGGATTTCTTGACTTGTCCAGCTGAGTGTTTCTCCCGGCTACCGGATGTTCTAGAGGTGCCTCCGAGTCAGTCCAGGGTTTGCAGGAGGAGGTCTGAGTTGGCTGCTGTACCCGAGAGCGGGGCCCCTGCTGCCTTCCCTTGTGAAGGCCGGCGGGATGGCTCCCAGAGCAATCCAGAGAGAGTGGCCCAGGCCTGGGGCTGGATCAGGGCCTGAAACCCAGGTCCGTCATTCCCAGGGGCCACAGTGTGGGTGCTGCCCCGGGGTAGACGGTCGAGCTGACCACAGCGCCTGCATGGTCAGAGCATCCTGGTTGCTGTATGAAAATCGCGGGGACAAGATGGCCAGGGCTGGAGGGAGGCTGCAGGGTGCCAGGCGGTCGGTAGTCCTTGTCACTCTGGTAGGAGAGGTTGTGTCTGGGGTGGCCAGGAATCCCAGCAGCCCACCGTGGCCAGGCCACTTGGTTCCAGTGAAGTGCTGGGGGCCTGGCTGGAGTGCTGCCCTCAGTCCCCAGCCCCTGCACTGAGTGGAGGGAGCAGGAGCCCCCGCGCCCTCTGCCCCCGGAACGGCAACCTCGAGGAGGAAAGCCTCACACGAGAACAGCCGAGCAGAAAGGCAGAGGGGCCCGGGGTGCTCCAGACTGGCCTCCTGCCACTGGCCGAGTGTACGTGCGGGGGGTGGGGGGGCCCTGTCACCTCTGTGTCAGAGTCTGACCCTCGCTGATGACGAGCCTGGAACATGCTCGCTTCTCTGACTCCGGCCCCTCCCTCGTGCCTCACCATGTGTCTCCACGCAGCCACCCTCACTCGCAGGCTCTCCGTGCCGATGGCCGGCTTCCTGCTCACACTGCTGCAGGGCATGGGGCTTGTTCCCCACTATGCCCCACCTGTAGCACCTGGTTCCGAGGGTGCTCTTGGCTCGTGTGGAAGGACTTCCCCAAGGGACTTCCCCCGAGGGATGGGACTCCGCAGAGCGAGGCAGGGGCTGGGTGGGAGGTGCCCTCTGTCTGGAGTGCTGCGGGCCTTGCCGGCCTCAGCAGGGGCCGGAGGTGGAGACGTGGGGCTCGAGAGAAGCCAGCGTGGTGGCGGTTGGTGCACCTCCAGATGTCCCTCAGGACGAGCCTCTGACATCCCTGGGCTGTCTTAACACCAGTGTCGCCTCGCCAGGGCGATGCTCCCCTGCCCCCGGCCTTAGCTTCCTCTGTGCAGCCCCTTTGAGGGGCTCAGCCCCACCCAGCAAGGTTGGGGAGAGCTCAGGGTACTCTGGGAAAGATCCCACGGGGCTGGACATGACAGTGACATTCTGAAAGTTACTGCGAAAGCCATTCTGCCTGCCCAGGTCACACCCAGGGACAGAGGACACCCCTTCTCTAGTGAGTAAGTGCAGAGGAATGCTGGTGCTGGGACGGCAGTCAGGTCTTGCTGTGGTCCCAGGGCTGCGCTGTCCTCCCCACCTCACGGCGGGCTGTACCCTTCCTCTGTGTCAGAGCCCCCGTGGGCTCTGTGAGCTGTGGAGCTGACCACGAGGACCCACCAGGACTTCACTGCAGGACGCAAGTGGGCCAGTCGGCCTCTTGTCATCGTGAGCGCCTCTGTGAGCGTGAGCACGGTGCTCAGCCCCAGCCCGAGGCTTCCGCTCTCTGCATGGGCCGGAGGCCATGAGGCTTCACCACTCTCACGGAGCCCGCGGCCTAGTGAGCACATCCGGGGTGCAGTCGGCACGTTCCAGGGCAGTGGTGTGGCGGTAACAAGTCCCGAGTGGCTGGTTGGCTTCGCCAGGTCAGTGGGAGCTTCTCGAAGGAGGCGATGTTCAAGCAGACGGTGAAGTCTGGGACCTGGCCTTGCTGAGGATGTGGGGAGGGTCCAGCCAGCTGCGTCCAGCAGATCTGGCGAGCCCAAGATGACAGGTGGGGAAGGAGGCCTGGGGCATGAGGTGGGGAAGGAGGCCTGGGGCATGGCAGCCAAGGTCCTGAGGGGCGTGGACTGGACTGTAGCCTGAAGGGAGCCCAGGGACCAGGGAGAGTGAGGCAGGGTGACAGGACCTCCTGCCTCAGGGGGCATCATGAAGGTCACTGTGTCACTGATGGGCGCGTCATGAGCAGTGGCCAGACTGGAATCAGCGGACCGTGTTGTCGACACCTTGCAAGGATGAAGCAGAGCCCAGGCAGCCGTCGCTCCCATGCTCTGTCCTGCCCCAGAGAGGTGGCCTGCCCTGGGCTCCAGCAGGTCAAGAACCTGTGGCCCCGGGAACCCGTGGTGGTCAGTGTTGGTGACCATGACGTGGCTCTGCTGCGGTTGTGTGGCCTGCCTGCTCCTGCCAAGCCGCTGTCCTGGCAGGCGCCCACTGGGGCAGACTGCGGCCCTGGCCGTGCAGCGCGTGCTCCCTGCCCCTCTGCCCCTCTGCTTTCTGCACCTCCACCCTCCAGACCCTCTGAGGCCTCCGTGAGTGGCAGGAGCATCATTTATGTGAAGAAGGCTGTTGCCACAGCAACCCCAGCGGTCAGCCTGCTGCTGGGTCCGCAGTCTCCAGCTAGGTCCATAGAAAGTGCCCGCAGGGGAGGGTGCTGCCGATGGCTGGGCCACTGCTGTGTTGGTGGTGTGCTGGCCACGTGGGAGGAGGAACCAGAAAGGCGCTGACCAGCAGCCCTGAGCTGACTGTTCGCCAGGCCCCGATGGCAGCCAGCGGCCTCGCTGGGCACCCAGGCTTATCGCAGTTGTCAGTGTTTCCCTTGAAGCCTGGACAGCCCTCACAGAGAAGCTGGTTGGAGGGACTCCACAGTGACCACCGAGGCCCCCCAGCCTGTGTGCTGCCTCCCTGGCTCATGTGCCGGCTGCTCGGTAAGCAGGTCTGTGGGTCTGAGAGGCCCTGCTGCCCGCAGGCGAACCCAGGGGTGTCAGCGCTTTGGAGAAGTAATAGCTGAACCAGAGCTGGCGGCGGGGCCACCTCCCTGGTGTGCACCAGAGGGCACATGCCCGGGTCGGCGAGGGCTCCCCCGGCTGACCGCTGTGGGCCCGCTGGGCGGGGTGACACGGCACTCGATGCCCCCTGGCAGTCAGGGACAGGGCTGCACGTCCCACCCCCACAGCAGACACACTGTAAGTCAGAGCAGCCAATGACACTGCCGGGCTCTTCAGGGCCCCTGAGGGAGAGAGTGGAGGCAGGAGGTTGGTGTGAACTCGAGCTGGTTCTGAGGTCTGTGCCCACATCACACAGAGCAGCACCTGGCTTTCTGTGGCTTCCCACCTCACAGCAGCCTCCGGCCTCAGCTGGAG
The DNA here is from genome assembly GCA_020662805.1 of Glaucomys volans. NCBI lineage: Eukaryota > Metazoa > Chordata > Mammalia > Rodentia > Sciuridae > Glaucomys > Glaucomys volans. The sequence goes on from JAJEJO010001678.1 coordinate 35,563, forward strand.
CCGCTGCGCTTGGTGGTCTAGAACCTTCTGAGCCAGCATAGCGGGGTTTTGTGATTCCTCGTGGGGCAAGTCCCTTCTGTTTGGAGGCCTTGCTTTGTCAGGTGTAGTTCTGAGCAGCGGTTTTATCCTGCTTCCTCTCCCTGACCCGCCTCTGGGCTGTGACCTTCCCTGTAGCTCTGCGTCCATTCTGGCTGGGGCTCCTGAGATGGGACAGAGCTGTGGCCCTGGGCTTCTCAGTGAAAAAGGAGGTGAGGGACTTTGTAGGATGTGTCCAGGGGGATCATGAGGTCGACTGGGAGGGATGGAAAGGAGTGGATTTATTTAGCAGCTGCTGTGTACCAGACACTGCTCTGGGTGCTGGGGATTATCAATAAACAAGACGGTGAGTGTGCGTCAGGACACACGTATCCTAGCGAAGGACAGACAATCAACAGGTAGTCTGTGGAAGACGGTTTAGTTTCCAAACGGTGCTCGGAGGCCATCAACTACTTTGTGTTAGAAAGGGCCCAGGGGCTTGCCTAGGAAAGGGACGCTTGAGTTTGGACCCACATTAGGAGCGCAGTCATGGAGGTGTGCAGGGGTGTGGGGTCTGGGTCACAGCTCTGGAGCAGCCTCAGGAAATCTGCATCCTAGCTCGGAACGATCTTTGAGCAGATGAAGGGCTGATGGCAAGGCCCTGAAGTAGAAATGGACTCGCCTGTCCCTGGACAGGAATGACCAGTGCAGCGGGAGCCCTGTGGGTGGCAGAGGGTGGACCTGCCCTGTGGTGCACCTCGCCTGCTGAGGAGCAGCAGTCTGGATGTTCTGAGGGGTGGAAATCGACCTGTGAGCAGATGTGACTTGGACTTGGGAGAACGGCTGCCAGAAGAGCATAGCCTCGGGGGCCAGCCTGGCAGTGGGGGATCAACCGTTCAGGCCTCCTGAAGTGGAGGAAGCAGGCTGGGACCAGGACACAGGAGAAATGTTTCGGGGAGACTCGAGCAACAGAGATGCACTAGATCAAGCATGGCTGGAAGCTCTGGCCCTGGCCTGCCGAGCAGGCGGAGAGGGAGAAGCCAGAGTGGGCGAGACACCACCACCCTGCTGCGGAGCTCCAGCCCCAGCCCTGTGCTCTGGGGTGGTGGGCTCTAGGCCCGGGCACTCGAGGAGTGTCTGGGTGGAGATGTGCTGCGGCACCTGCAGGAAGCACCCTGTGGAGCCCAGGGCTGGACATGGCGGAAGCCAGGCCCTGCACGCACCAAGCGGAGCCCTGCAGCCTGTGGGCCTCACGTGGGCCTCACGAGGGCCCAGGTCTCTGCTCAGGTACAGACGCAGGGGGTCCCGTGCCTGCCACAGCAGCTCCCTCCCTGGAGGACGGTTGTCATGCTCTCAGTGCCAGCCTGAGTGGGTCAGCCCCACACTAGGCCCGGAAGTCTCTTTGACAGTGAGGCGGTGGGTGGTTCTTGAGGTGCAATGTCCCAGAGAGATGGCGGAGCCTAATACAAAAGCCACAGAAACGTCATAGCCAAGCTGGGCTTCTGATCCTCAGTGGTCCAGCCCAGCCTCCGAGACCATGCAGAACATTCTCCGCAGCAGCGCTGACCTTGATCTCCCCGCACGGAGTGCGCGCAGCATCACGCCTGCTTTGCTGCTTTGCTCTGCGGCTCTGACGGAGCTTTCTCTGGGCTGGGCATCCTTGGAAATCCGACAGTCGCTTCTCCCTGGTCACGTTGGCCTTTGAAGGTAGCATTCTTCCACCTCTGCGTAAGCCCCCTTCTCCGGACTTCGCTCTGTAGTCTGATTTCCAAATGAGACATGGAAATGTCTGGAACCCTCTCGGTCCTGGTTACCCCTCCTCTGTCATGGCTTGTTCCTCTGAGATCAGAGACCTAAAACTGAGTGTGGGCCCTGCACCGTCGTACGGACTGTCCGCTCCTTGCCCTGACGCTGCCTTCTGTCGCGCCTGGCTCAGGTGACAGCAGCGCTGACTGGGAGTGATTTTCCCTGTCTCAGATAGCTCTTACTTCCTCAAAGTCACTTCAACTGATTCCTTTTTAATTGAGTGATCTCTAAGCTTTGAACAGAGCAGTATATAATCACCTGGATTTCTGGGTAGGGGAGGTCTCTTTCCTCTCTCCTGTCATTGAGGCGTCTCGCGGCCGGGGGTAACTCATTCGTATTCCCTGCCTCGTCTCACGCACCCTGTGGGGACTGCCAGCACAGTTTCCCGGGCTCTGGCCTACCTTGAATGAGGTCAGGACAGACATTGAGCATACCTAATAGTCCCCATCTCTTGCTCAGGAATTGCTACAAAGGGCATTAATCCAATGAGTCCCAGTTCTTTATTATTATTACAAAAAAATAAAATGATACCAGTGCGACGATAGCAGGGCTCCAGATGGACGGGGTTTGAGTCCATGGGGAAATTAACTGGCCTGTGAAAGGAACCCCCAGACCAGCAGATCTCCTTGGGGATAGGCACCGGGCTCTCCTGAGAGGACGTGGTGTAGAGCCTGGCTTGCTGGGGCCAGACCCTTCCAAGCAGAGTGAAGACGCACTGACCATACTTCCCTGCTCCGAGGCCCAGGGCAGAACCCACCCAAAACCTGGCTGTGGGAGAAGTGGCCAACTCCAGGAGGGACATGCATGGACATCTTGGTGCCTCCAAGTGCAAAGGGGTTGGTGACTGGCAGAGGGGCAGGCGACTGGCTGTGTGATGACCCCACTCAGGGCTTGCGGTGCTGCCAGCTGCCTGGCTCAGCACCGAGGGGCCGTGAACAGGCCTCCCAGGGTCCCTCCCAGAGGAAGCTGGTGGCTATTTGGAAGTCCATGCTTGACTGCTGCCTGCAGTCCTTTGCGATAGTCCTTCCTCTGTGTCATGGTGTGGATGTGAGGGGTCCCCCAGAAGCTCACATGTTAGACAATGAAGTAGCTTTGGAGAAGAAATCATTGGGTCATGGCATTAACCCCATCAGTGCTCTGCTCCCTGGGGGGTCAGCTGGTGGTCCCTGGAGGCAGGTGCTGTGGAGGAGGAGGTGGGCACTGGGGGGGTGGCTGTGGGGACATGTTTGCATCTGGGAGTGGAGTCTCTCTGCTTCCTGGTCACCATGGGAGCTGCTTCCCTCCACCACACTCTTCCTCCATGATGTCCAGCCTCAGCTCAGGCCCCCAGGAATGGAGCCTGCTGTCTGTGGACTGAACCCTCTGCCACCGTGAGCCCCAAATAAACCCTTCCTCCTCTGCGGTTGTTCTGCAGTGGGTCTTTTAGTCACAGCAGCAAAAAACTAGGACACTGGGAAAGGTAACAGGTCACAGTAACCCCTCAAACACTTTTCTCCTAAGGTGTCCCTGGCGCACCCCACCGCTCCACTCTCGGTGCTCTCGTTCAGGACATGTTTCCCTTTAGACGCCAGCAGGGACAGACCTGCAAAGGCTCCAGGAAGGGAAGTGCACCCCGCCCCCACCCAGGGACCTGCCAGGGAGCACAGTGGTCTGCCGAGGGCCATGGGGACCATGGAACGTGCCACGTGGCCTCGCTGCTCTTTGGGAGCACTTTAAGCCCACAAACAGCTCAAGCCTTCACAAGACAAAGGACCGGCCTTCAACCTAGGGAGAAATGGGCAGGAAGTGCAGGAGGGATGTGATTGGCGGTCAGGAGGGACTGTGCAGGGGACAGGGGGGATGCAGGCTGGGCTCTGAGACAGGAGGCGGCAGGGAGGCCTCCACGCTGGACTGCGTGCCCAACTGCCCCTCAGCACGCACAGGCACCTGGCAGCGTGCACATGCCCGTCAGGGGAGAGGCAGGCCCTGAGCGTGAGCACGCGCCATGTGGACCAGGAGGCCAGCCAAGGCGAGTGTGGGTGCGGCCTGGAGGGGTCCCGATGGTCGCGTGACCGGGAAGGCATTTTTTTTGTTTTCTCGCCAGGTGCACGCGGCAGGACCACACAGGTGAGGTGGGCAACACCACCACTTGTCCTCCAGCACGAGCGGCGCCAAGCAGAGACCTGCAGGCGCTGCCACAGCTTGTGTGACAGTAGGTGCTTCCCGCGCCTTTATTTATTTCATTTAAAAAGTCACGTATGCGTGTGGTAAAACATTTAATGTCAATGCAAAATTGAGCATGGCTCTCCCGCCAGCCCCTTGTCCTGCTCACCAGAGTGGCCGCTGCTCATGCTTTCTTATATATCCTTTCAGAACATTTTAATGCATATTCAAGCACATATTTTACCCAAATGGAATCATGCTATATTGTTCTGAAGCTCGCTTTCTTCCACTTTAATAATACGTCTGCTGCTCCTTCTCTGTCGGTATGTATAAACCTTTCTCACTCTTGTTAATGGTTGCATAGCTAAAATCATAGATTCTTCAAGCTGGAAAGAACCTTCAAATCAATGTGATCTAATTGCCTCATTTTGCCAGAACCTGGAGAGGTGAGGCGGCCTGCCGGAGGCCACAGTGAGTTACAAAGGGAGGTTCCTCCGGGAGTGTTTAGAAGGAAGAGCTTCTTGAGGGCTAGAGATCGGGCTGACAGATAGGAGTGACCATGACAGGCTGCCTGGGTTTCATCAGCATCATTGTCTGCGTGCATCACTCCGGCTCTTTGCTGCAGGGGGGAGCGGGGAGGACGGAGAGAGGAAATGACAGCCCTCTGCCTGAACTGAAGTGGGCTTCCCAAGGTTTTGAGTTGAAATGTCATGTGGACCCGTAGAAATGCATTCTCAGGGTCCAGCGAGAGGCTCCCTCCCTGTCTTGATGAACAGAACAGACCACTCGTTATTTGGAGAGCACGCGTTCTCCTGAAAGTCTCTGGATTTGGGGTGCGTTCTTTGGTAGTTCTTATAGGCACTGAAGCAGAGCACGCTGGTAGGAAGGTGTGACCCTTTTGAGCCCCTCACTTTTCCTTTGCCTATTTGCTGACCCTGTCCCCAACACTAACTGTCCCCTCTGGCATCCTGCCATCTGATGTAGATTGGTAGGTGTTAGGGTGTGGATGTGAGGTGTCCCCCAGAAGCCCGCGTGGGAGACAGAGCAGGAAGGCTCAGGGGAGAGCTGGCTGGGTGGTGAGAGCCTCAACCCCATCAGTGCACTGCTCCCTGGGGGTCAGCTGGTGGTCCCTGGAGGCAGGTGCTGTGGAGGAGGAGGTGGGCACTGGGGGGTGGCTGTGGGGACATGTTTGCATCTGGGAGTGGAGTCTCTCTGCTTCCTGGTCACCATGGGAGCTGCTTCCCTCCACCACACTCTTCCTCCATGATGTCCAGCCTCAGCTCAGGCCCCCAGGAATGGAGCCTGCTGTCTGTGGACTGAGCCCTCTGCCACCGTGAGCCCCAGATAAACTGCTCCTCCTCTGTGATTGTTCTGGTCAGGTTTTTTAGTCACAGCTTGTGCGATTACCCTGCTGGACATGGGTGAGAACGTGGGGCCTCCTTCTCCTGAGGTCGGAAGGACTGTGGACCCCGTAGACTTCTGGCTCACAGTCTGCAAATAAGAGCTGGGAGGGCCCTTAGAGACCCTCTGGCCCAGCTTGTCCCACCCAGGCCCTGGTGCTCCTACCCCCAGGGTAGCTGCCCTCAGGGTGGATCCCCCCAGGGGTACCCACTCACCTGCCAGGATGTAGCATAAGAAGCCACAGAAAGGGCACATCTTCCTAGATCATCAATTTTACATGAGCCGTGGAGGGAGAAATGCTATTTTTATATTAAAGCAAACACTGATATTATGGAATAGCATGGAAAATTCAAGTTATGTTTCAAGATAAAAGAGGCAATTTCAAAGCAATTTTATCCTTCCTTGCCTCAGGCAACTTCAGGCTTTAGCCCCTGGACCCTGGAGGGTGCGTGTTCTCTCTCCTCTGCCCTTCGGGACTTTGTCGAAAGCGCGTTAGTTAGATGAGGCTAGTTCTCTCAGGAAGTAGAAGTTTCTCTTAAGCATGTTCTCAGCCTAGAAACGGGGAAGCAGCAGGTCCCTGGGCAGCTGTGTCCTGGGTCTCCGCTCCAGATCAGCTCACTGCTGAACAATTTCCACATGGTCCATTCTGTTTTCTCTGGACCCTTGGAGTTTCTCTCACATAGCTTTGGTTCGTGTTGGCCCTGACCACGTTAATGATTCCTCTTATTTTTCTTTTGGTAGCAAGGATTGAACCCAGGGGTGTTTAACCCCTGAGCCACATCCCAGCCCTTTTTATATTTTATTAGAGACAGGGTCTCACTGAGTTGCTTAGGGCCTGGCTAGGTTGCTGGCCTCCAACTTGTGATCCTCTTGCCTCAGCCTCCTGAGCTGCTGGGATGACAGGCATGCACCACTGCACCTGCCAGTGATTCCTTCCTAACTGCCACTTGCTTCTCTGTATATTCCCCAAGAAATCTGATTGCCCCAGCTTGTCTCACACCTGATCATAGGACCCTGGCCAAGCTAAGGACCAGCTGCCCATTGATCAGATCAACTAGAATGGGGAATTCAGGGTCACTCATAAAGACACGCTTCCCTGGGCCCCTCCTTCAGGAGGCACAGGATGACAGTGAGCTAGTTGACCCAAAGAGGGGGAGTGGATTAGCGTGCGGTGCTTCTAGTCCAGCTAGTTTATGGCACAGAGGAGAAGTGAACCCCAGAAAGGGAAAGAGTCGGTAAGTGGGAGAGGTGAGTGTTTCTCCACACCATGAAACTTCTTTCCTGGGCCCCCTCTCTCCTGAACCTTCCTCTCAGCACTCTGTGGTCTGGATGAACTCTTCCTGCGGCCTTGGCCCAGGCTACCACTGATGTGCTTCAACTTGGAAGCGGCCTGGGGAGTCAAAGGGAGGCCGTGGGTGTGCGGGTCCAGGACACAGCAGCTCTCTCCATCAGGCTGGCTGTGTCTCAGAGCCGTTAATCGTCTGTGTATCTGAGTACCGTGACCATGACGAGGCTCCGTTCACAGCTGTCAATCGTCTGTGTGTCTGAGTACCGTGACATGACGAGGCTCCGTTCACAGCCGTCGTGCTGTCAGATGACAACTCTGAAATATCTCTTTCCTTTTGGATTAATATGGCGGCCAAGCTGTGGGTTCATGTGCTGGAGCGGGGACACCCCTCCTTTGACTAGGACGTTGTTAACAGAGCAGACCTGCCTCTCCCTCTGACTATGTCCTGTTCGTGTTCCTCACCAGGTTCTGACTGCCCGACTTCTCATTTCTCCTGTCTAAGGAGGGCTAGGCGGTACATGGTTTGGAAGTCACGCAGACGTGCATTTCAGTCTCGGCTGTGCTGCTCACTGATTCTGTGACCTTGGGCAGGTTTCTTCATCTCTCCGAATGTGTTTTCTCATCTATAAAAAGATGATGGTCCAGACTTCTCTGGTTGATGGAATTTAATGAGATCGTTTGCCCTTGGCGTTGAGAACCTCCGGCCATCTGACCTTTCTTCAGCGTGTCCCTGTGGACCGTAGACGTGCTGTTTGCTCTCCCTGAAACGCACTTCCCCTTCTCCTCCAGCTACCCTGGATCTGAGGTCTGGGCTGGACACTCTGGATCCAAGCCTTCTTGCGGGGCCCGCCCTGGGTTTTCTGCCCAGTGGGATTGTGGCTGGAGAGGTGTCTTTTTAACCTCCGTAGAATGGGGATCACAACCCGGCCTCACGCGCTTCCATGCAGGCTGTGTGTGGCTTCGGGAGCGCCCGACAAAAGCCTTTCTCTCGGGTGTCGTGCTCAGTGGATTTGCTGTGACTTCCTTCTTCGTGTCAGGTTCCACAGGCTCTGGCACTTTGGGATGAGGCCCCTCCGGTCTGAACGCCCAGCGCCAGGCCACCTCCCTGCGGCCAGCAACCCCCACTCACTCCCCTGGACTGTCCTTGGGGAGTCAGACGGGAGTGAGACCCGCCCTGCTCTCCCTCAGCAGAACACAGGTAGGCCCTGGGAAGGCGTTCTGCTTGCTGCTTGCCTGGCCCCTTTTTCCTCAGCCAGGAAGTCGCCAGCCACGTGTGTTACTTATGTCTGGAGCCCTCCACACATGCCAGGCCCGTGCCTGCCGTCCCCACCGCCCACCCCTGTGAGGAGGAGGCGCGGCAGGGCCACGCAGGAGGAGGGCCGTGGACTGGGGGAGCTGTGCAGCCCAGGACTGAGGCCAGCGAGCCTCAGCAGGAGGCATGGCCCCTGACCACGAGGACACGCTGGACTGCCGCCCTCTGACCTAGCCTCGTTTGTGCAATGCCTGTCTGATACTTCTGGAAGTTTCCGTCCTCTACATGGTGTCGGGCTTCACCCTACGGTGTGCTTCCCCTATTGCAGTATCAGCTGCTCGAGGACAGGGATGGGATCTTCACCAGAAGCCACCAGAAGCCTCGGGCAGCAGTGAGTGTCTCCCAGCAGAGGGTGAGGGGTCAGAGCCCCAAGGAGCAGCACCCCAAGCTGCAAAGTGGAGGTGAACACACAGGTCTCGGAGGCCGAAGACGGCCCGCTGAGCCCTCGAGTTTTGAAAAAGAGACGAGTATCTACAGGCCCCGCGGCCCGCTGGGCTCCTCGGCACGCTCTTCATTAGACTGACAGGGTTCTGGGGGGTTCTGAGTGTTTGCTGGCACCAGCCTGGGCTCCTGCAGTGACCTCTCTTTAGAGGGCCATGCCCATTCTCAGCACAGTCCTTTGTGTCTGGAGCTCCTAGGGTGGAAGGCCAAGAGCCACGAGGACTTCCCTAGACTGTCCCCGCAGGCTCTCCGCTCTCCTGCAGCGGCCCCTCGCTCCTTCCCTGCACGGCCCTGTGGCTCCCCCCGCACTGCAGCCAAGTCCAGCCGGGGCACTGCGGCCACACACCTGGCCAGGGCCTTTGCCCTTGAGGGTCCCTCTGCCCAGAGGACTGTTCCTTCTTTCCTGTGTTTATTTCTCTTCTCTTTTTCTTCCTTTCCTTTTTCCTCTGCCACCGAAGTCTCATCCACAGTTGAGCTCCTTCCTCAGAGGTGACTTTGTGCTCCTCCAGAATGCCAGTGTGCTCCCGTAACTCCCCACCCATCTGCCCTGCTTGGTTTCCTTCACAGTCCTTGACAGTCTGTCCCACAAACCTCAAGAGTGGGACTGGACCCATTCTGGGTGAGGAAAGTGGGGAGCACACTTGTAGCCACCGCAGTGGGCACAGCCCTCTGGTGGAGTCTTCTGAGAGGGACCAGGGCCTGCTCTGAGTGTCACAGCGGACTGAGGAAGGCTGACCCTGAGAACTGCTGCGTGAGGCGCCTTACCTCTGTCGTCCTTCTGGAAGTGGATCAGCTTCCAAGAGCAGAAGCATCGTGTCAAGGCCTCTGTGGCCCAAAGGCACAGCCCCTGGCACAGAGCGCTTCCATCCCCGGCTGAGCGGCTGCCTCAGATCCTTGCCTGCCGAGTTCCAGCCTCTGCTTCTGTAGCTTTTGGCTTGTCCTGGAGGTTTCTTTACTTTCCATTCAGTTGCAGAGAATCGTTAGAATTCACAGCCTCAAGACCCTGCATAATTTTGAGGGTTAGATCACCAGTAAGTAGCAGAACTAGAATTAAAATTCAAGTGTTTTTATTTTCTTTCGTCTTTATTTTCTCTGTGCTACACATTTCGTTTTCAAACTCTTTTTAACTCTTCATTTCGCCGAAAATGTTCTTGCAAATGTAAAAACTAAAGGGGAGCTGGGCATGGAGGTGCGTGCCTGTCATCCCAGCCACTGGGGAGGCTGAGGCAGGAGGAACCCGGATTCAAAGCCATCTTCAGGCAAAAGCGAGGCCCTAAGCAACTCAGCAGACCCTGTCTCTAAATAGAATACAAAACAGGGCTGGGGATGTGGCTCAGTGGTTAAGTGTCCCTGGGTTCAATCCCTGGTTAAAAAAAAAAAAAACTAAAGGGGAAATATTGGGAACGGTACTGGCTAAATTATATCGCTAGAGCATGTGTCAGTACCCATGTGTAACGATGGATCCCACCGTGAGGTACAATTGTAATGCAGCGATTTCTTAAAAGGAGGGAAAAACTCAACTCGCCAGCAGTACCAAAGCATGGCCGGCTGCCCAGAGTTGTCAGTGGTCCTCCTGGCTGGGCAGCCTCCTCCTCCCGCGCCCTGCCAGGGGAGTGATTACGGGCTGGATTACCCTGTCAATCCTATTTACTCCAAGCACACCTTGGAATTCCCTCCCTGTCTGCCCTCACATGGCTTCTGTCCATCTAGGTTAAATGCCATTCTGTGCTTCGCAGCCATTTGAAGTTCTCAGCCTTCGATTCTTCCTGAATGCCCTCTCCAGGCCTCAGGTCGGTTCCACGGGGCAGCCTAATCCATAGACACTGGGTCTGGTAGGCTGAAATTGCCTTCCATGTTCCTTGGTATATTTTTGAAATTTTTTTCCCCTGGAGTGGGGGTATTGAACCCAGGGGTGCTTACCTACTGAGCCACATCCCCAGCCCTTTTTCTATTTTATTTAGAGACAGGGTCTCACTGAGTTGCTGAGGGCCTCACTAAGTTCCTGAGGCTGGCCTCCAGATTGCAATCCTCCTGCCTCAGCCTCCCAAGCCACTGGGAAGACTGTTGTGTGTGGCACTGCTCCCTACCTAAAATTGCTTTTCACACACTTCAGATGGGACTTGGGTCTCTTTTCTTAACTGGTTATCAGACACTTTTTCCATGAACTTGCTCTTGAATGATCCCACTCCTCTGAGTTCACTCTTTCAGATCCCGTCTGTGCCCTCAGACAGATCCTTCCTTCAGATTCTTAGACCCTCTCCCACAGGGACATTGCCCGGGGTGGTGCCCAGCAGCTGCCCTCACACTCCTCCAGTCACTCGGCCTGCTTTCTCAGGAGCCAGTTTCCCGTGGGTGTGCGCCCTTTCTAGAAAGCCAGGGCTAAGGCCCCTCAGCCGAGTGCTCCGGTCACTCGTCCCCAGGCTCTGCAGCCTGGAGCACCACAGTACCTTGCTGAGGTTCACACCAGGCGGGTCGTTCTCACCCAGCCGTGTGCAGTGAGAAGGAGCTGGAGCTTGGGTGACATCCAGCTTCACCCACAGATCAACGGCCAGGGGTTCGTATTCAGCATAAATCAATTTTTTAAAAACCTGTGAAGCTATCACTAATTACCACAGCTCTGCATTCATCTGCTGCCTCACTATGTGCAAGTCTGTGTGCACAGTGTGGGGTACCCACATCCCCAAGGCTCTGGCCTTCATTCCCTTGTAAGGAGAGAGGAGTAAATCCCCCAAATACGCAGCCAGCGACATACTCACCCCCTAAGGGACTGGAATGTTGGGAGGCTCAGCTGAACCCCCAAAGAGACGCTGACAGAGTGCGGATCCCTGACCCCTTGCCGTGGTGCCAACAGAGAGCGAGCGACGTGGTGGGGGGTCTTCTCCCTCCTCCCCTCCACAAAGACAGACACTTCTGGGAGGGTGTCGCCTGAAGCCAGGGGCACTCCAATTAGCATTTCACACCTCGGCTGTTTAGATGGCATAGGACTTGGACTCCCTCTCCCAGGAGGGAGGGCTGCCTGGGGGAGGAAGGGAAGGCAGGGGCTGGGACACGACAGGAGCAGGCTGGGCTGCGAGGCTGGGGCAGGAGGCACACCCCGGAGGGAGTGGTGGACACCTGAAGCCAGAGGTGCCGGGGGCAGAGCCGTCCCAAAACCTGTCAGATGTAGAATGAGCTGAGAAGACCCTGGTGCCCAGGTTCTGGCCGGGCTTTAGCAAGAAAAATTAAAAAGTCACAA
>JAJEJO010001678.1:52202-68054 GCA_020662805.1 Glaucomys volans
TTTGTAATCAGACCTGTGTTCAGGTTCCTGTTTCTGACTATGTTCAATGAGAGACTTTCCAGATCCTGAATATGTCAGTTATCTTTACTTCCCTGAACATTCCGCATTCCTGTAGCTTCCCGGAGCTGTGGCTAATGAGGCTGGCAGGTTCCAGCTCTCCCCAGGTGACCAGCGTTTGGCCATGTTGACGGCACCTTGGCATGGAGCGCGCCCATCTTCAATCTGTTCCTCTTAGATTTCTGGGATTTACTTGGGCCTTCAACCCTTGGTCCTCCTCCAGGCTGCGCTGATTTTGCTGGGAGTCTCCCACGCCCTGGGCAGCAGAGATTCTGGGCTTCACTGGTTCTCTGCGGGGCCATTTCCTGCACATCAGCACTGTGTTCCCTGCGTGAGGGACACCTGGGCACAAAGGAAAGGCACAGCCCTGTGTGAGAACCCCACAGACCCGTCGTCAGGTCCTGCTCTTGCGGCTGAGCCTCGGTTTCCTCATCTGCCAAAGGGGCAGCAGCTCTTACCTTCAAGTATTTCTTGGAGCATTCCAGGAATTCGCCTGTTGGAGAGTCCCCACCACAGTGCCCGGCAGAGTAAGGCCACTGCACCTTGTGAGCGGATGTGTCCCTGTTGGATCTGAGTTTTGGGGACATTGCTGGGTCAGTCACAGACCCAAGCAGTGACTATTGACACTTACATTCTCCCACAAGCATTTGGTTAGATGCTCCCACTTTTGGATAAAGATTCCAAATTCCTGATTCTCAGTCCCTCTGACTCCTCTGGCCACACGCTCAGTGTCCCCTGTCCCTTGGGGGTGCCCTACGCCACCCCAGCAGGGTTCCATGTTGGCCTGCCAGTTCCCTTGGTGGAGATGTTCAGCAAACATCCACTGATTAAATCAGTGACTGTCTTAACCCCCTTTGGGGTCTTCTCTGCTTCTTCTGACCTCTGTTTCTATTTACTCCCCAACTTTCTGTTGAAGACCCACTGTGTGCCAGGTACTGTGACAGACCCCGGGGTAGATTAGTACCCAGAAGAGCTGAAGTCCTGCCTCTGTGGCCTTCCCCTCCCCAGGGAGGCGCCCTCCGCTCTTTCAGTCCTCCCAGGTCACTCTTCCAAACACGCAGCCTATCTGTTGATTCACGTGTGTTTGCACAGGGAATGTTTGTTAAGTTCTTGAAACATTTATTGAGTGTTGACTCCAGGCCAAGCCCCATTCTAAGCATTTTATGTGCATGAGCTCACTCAGGGCCCACCATCTTTTTTGAAGGATGGCCTGTTACCTTCTTTTTTTCACAGATAACAAGCTGAGGAGACAGCTGTCTTAACCTTTCCCTGTGGTGCACCCTGGGAGGAGGCTCCTGATCCCAGCACTGATAGTCTGGGCCTCCACCTTGTGATCCTCCTGCCTCAGCCTCCCGAGCCCCTGGGATGACAGGCGTGCACCAGCACGTCCAGCTTCCCCTTAGACTCTTGTATCTCCCATAACCCCTCACACAGACCTGGGCACAGAGGAGGTCATGAACTCAGCTCTTTGTTTGGGTGTGTGTCTTTCAGGACTCCAGCCCCAAAGTCGCTCTCCTCCAGGCTCGCAGAGGACGCCCTGGCCTTTGCACCCACAGCGGCCCGGGCACACCCTGACTCACAGGCCAGCCCCCTGCACCCTCCCCTGCTCCACCAGGGACAGCAGGCCAGTCTCTCTTCCCGCCACATGTTTCCCGTCCTCCTTTCCCAGCCTTCTCGCCCTCACACTCTCTTTTGATCTTGCAAATCCAGGCCCTTGGAGAAATCAGACGGTATGAAATATGAAAACTGCTTGGAAAGTAATTGAAGAAACACTGTGACTTCTGAAACCCGGAGAGATAACACTCACACCTTCTTACTCACGTTATTTAATTTTTAATGGCAGATTTAATTAATGGAGATCAGGTCTTCTGCTTTCAGATGTGCACGCGGAGCAGCTGCAGAAGCAGGAGGAGGGGAGCTGTCTGTAGGGCAGAGGAAAAGACTTTCTAAAATTGGGAAGTTGAAGAGTCTAAGGGGAAAGAAAAGCACTGAGAAATAATTGTTCATGTTCGTTGGATCCTGATAAACATGGGAGGGTTCACTGCCGTGCCCATCGGAGAGATTTCTCTGCAATTTGCGGGGTGCCGGGGTTCCTTCACAGGAACGGGGATCGCGCCTCGGGCACGGGGCTGCGGGCTTCTGGGAGCTCTCCAGTGCTGGTGGCCTAGCTGGGCAGAGCTGGACTCCATCATCCGCAGTTCCTTTAAAAGTACGAATGCAGGGCTGGGGTGCAGCTCAGCGGTGGGGCGCTTGCCCAGCACGCACCAGGCCCTGGGTGCCGTCCTTAGCCCTGGGGAGAAAGACTAAATAAATAAAATACAAAGCTACCCTGCTACTCCCTCACTTAAAAAGGCAAGGCCATTAGCTGGGCGCAGTGGTGCACGCCTGTAATCCCAGCTTGCAAGGTCATTGCCCATCTGGGCACCTTAGCAAGATCCTGTCTCAATGGAAAGGGCTGCAGATGTGCAGCTGAGTGGCAGAGCTCCCCTGGGTTCAGTTCTCACCACCGAAAAAGTTAAGAGCAAAGCCTGCCTATGGGGGGAAGGCCAGGCTTTGGGCCTGCAGTTGAGGTCCTCTGTGTCCCTTCTCTTGCTGCTGAGCTGCCACAGCAGAGCCACTGCGTCTTTTCCCTCTCGGGCAGCCATGTGGTGCCCCCACGTCCACCTGTGCTGCCACCTCTGTTCATAAGGCCTCCTGTTCAGGATTCTTCTCTGCTTATCCTTTAAAATGTATTAAAAATGAAGCCAATTGCAGTGGCACACACCTGCCATCCCAGGGGCTTGGGAGGCTGAGGCAGGAGGATGGCAAGTTGGAGGCCAGCCTCAGCAACTTAGCAAGTCCCCAAGCAACTCAGTGAGACCCTGTCTCTAAATAAAATATAAAAAGGGCTGGGGATGTGGCTCGGTGGGTAAGTGCCTTTGAGTTCAATCCCTGATACCAAAAAAAAAACCCAAAAAGAATAATACACCCTTCAGTCCAAGGCTTTGACTTCTAGAATGTTCCCCATCCATGTCCTCACCTGTGCACAGAGTTCTAGGTGCCAGCGCCATTCGTGGTAGTGGAAGACGGCAGTGGCCTGGGTTACACAGACGTGGGGCTGTGTGGGTTGAGTTGCAGGGTGTTCATGTGGTATTCGTGTTTGTGTGTGTTCTGGGGGGCCGGGGCTGGAACCCAGGGCCTCGCGCGTGCTGGGCAAGTGCTCCACCACCCAGCTGCACCCCAGCCCGGAAAGGTTTATTCAGAGGAAAAACAGATGAGGGCCCTGGGAAGTGAAAAAATCGCATGGGACACATCGATCTGCCATATGATGGGTGTAGGGACGCCGGGCCCCTGGGCAGGCTCCATCACCAGCGAGCTCACCAGGGCACAGAGCGGCCGGTAGAGGAAGAAGGGGTGCTGGATGCAGCTGACCAGCAGCTCACCATTAGTCGCCCTCTGCCCGTTGTGTTTCTGCGCTCTAGCCCGTGTGCACTAAGGTCTCAAGACACTGTTTAATGTGAAAATGCCACGCCTTGGTTCTGGGGTCGGCCGCCAGCAAGGCTGGCTGACCCACGGTTTCTGCCAGGCTGCCCTTCAAGTGCCCTCACAGCCTCTGAGAGGACTGGCCCACTGTCCCCTTATTATGGTGGCATTGTGTTGTGTGACCACCCCACAAGGCCAGGGAGCAGGCTGCGTTTGTGGTGGGGTCCCCTGGCGCTGAGGGGCTCTCGGGAGGAAGCCTGTTGGTGGCCAGGCCTGGAAGCCCTTCCGTGGTGGTGACTCACAGAGTCTGCTCATCCCCAGGAGGGAGGCATGGTGCCCGCCAGCTGTCTCAGGGCAGCGGGCGAGAGGGTTCCTGAGCACAGGAAGCCAGCACGGTGCTCCCAGGTTGTGCGTTGGAGGACTTCCCGTGCCCGCCAGTCCTGACGTGGTCTGCTGGGCAGATGGGATGGGAAGGGCGGGGAATTTCACTGAGTCATTCTGAGAAACAATAGAGGAAGCTGTTGTGGGGTGATCGCGATCACTTCTTGGCCTGTGGGCACTTCCGATGACAAATCCAGCTGACCACACGCTCACTCCGAGTCTGCAGGCGGCCCCTTACCAGGGCGCTGGCCCAGGCTGTCCCTGTAGTAGAGTCCGGAGCAAGGACTCCAGGCACCTCCTGCGAGCCCGCAGCAGGCCAGGCCCCTCTCGACCTCTCTGGAAGGGTCTTCCCTTCCAGAGGGACATCAACAGGTGCTGGGGTCTGGAAGATGGTGACCCGACACCAAAGAGCCCTACGGACACAGCCACAGGAAGTGAGAGGTCCAAGCCAAAGAGGAGGCCTGAGCAAGCCTGCCTGTGGGGAAGGAAACGGACCAGGATCTGTGGGAGGAAGTTAGCACAAGCCAGGTGTCAGTGTCAAAGCTTCCGGGACCCTAATGCAGGGGCTGTGCTGGGTGGAGGGGCTCTGAGCCACCCTGCGAGGCGGATGACACCTGTCTTGCAGTTAGGCAACCCAGGCTCAAAGGAATTAGTGGCTCATCCAAAGACCATAGCCAGCAAGTGCCTGAGTGAAAGTTAAAATGTGGGTCTGTGGCCAAGCGTGGTGGCACACACCCGTGATCCCAGTGGCTTAGGAGGTTGAGGCAGGAGGATTGCAAGTTAGAGGCCAGCCTCAGCAGCTTAGCGAGGCCCTAAGCAACTCAGCAAGATCCTGTCTCTAAATAAAATATAAAAAGAGCTGGGATATGGCTCAGTGGGTACACGCCCCTGGGTTCAATCCCCACGACCCCCCCCAAAATTAAGTGGGTCCATGGAAGAAGAGCCCCAGCATGGAAAGGGTGGGGAGGCCCTGATGTGCCTCACCTCTGTTCCTACCTCTACTGAGGACGCTCAGTTGGTTGAGGCAACACTGTAGTCTCTCGGTTTGAACACCAGGGATCCAGAGAGACCCGGGAGCCCTGGCACGGGGCCTCTGGAGTCCGCACAGACCCGCAGTCCCCAGGCTGTGCCGCAGGAGGAGAAGAAGAACCCATGTTTACTTCATGCCTCTTGTACACAGGGACTGTTTCCCAGCTGGCACTCCTGGTCACTGCTGGAAGGCATGGCAGCTCGCCCTAACTGGAGGGAGGACAGGCAAGGTGACTTGCTTGAGCCCCTTCAGCATCTGGAGAGGGAAAGGTCCCCCAATGGCCTCCCTAGCAGAACTTCCGCACCTGGCAGTGGCCTTGCGCCCCAGGGACTCTCCCTCAGGGCTCCTCCTTCACAGGGACCTCCCGGGACCTCCCTGGAGGCTGTGCTGCAGTAGGAAATCCCTAGAGGGTTCCGGTTCCAGCCCAGACCTGCCCTCCATGCCCTGGGGCCCTCGCCACGGCCCTGCACCACCTTTGTGGCACACAGGACCAAGTGTCCCTGCGGGCTGATTCTGCAGTCTCTTGTGTCTTGCTTTCTGGGGACTGGCGTGTCGCTGTGCGGGGCACAGCCAAGCCAGGCTGAGTGCCCAGTGGGTGGGGGGAGCCAGCTCCAGCCCTACCCTGTGTGCTGAAGCACGGCCCTGGGGCTTCCCATCCCTTCACGCCACGTGAGCTTGTCGCGGGGACTGACAGATGGGCCCAAAGGTTCTGTTTGCTCATCTGTAAAGCAGGGGTCGTCCGTCCTGTGTGAGGCTCGGGGAAGCGAATGTGGTCAGGCCCGCCAAGGCTCTGGCCTCGGACTGACCCTGTGTGGCCTCTGCGCTGGGCTGTCTCCATCACCCGCCCAGGGGGAGGTGACTGTGCAGCCCTCCCTGCCCCTCCACGCAGGGCCCGCCGACCTGGCCCTGCCGCAGGTTTGTTTCATTCTGGGATCTGCTTCCTGCAAAGGTCGGCCTTGGGGCTCGGCCTGTCTGCCCGCGTGTGGGCTGCGGCACTCCCACCTGGGGGGGGCAGGTGGCTGGCAGGTGTGTGAGGCCCCGTCTCCTTGGGACTGTGTGAAGCTGCTGGATCTCCACAGGGACAGGAGCAGCTTGCCTAGGGACCGAGAGGCCAGGTCACTTGCCCACATTCACAGCGCGGCCCCAGGATTCAAAGCCGTCTCTGCCTCCCAGACCCGGGCTCTCGCTGCCGGGCTGGCCCTGCAGGTGTGCGGCACTAGTGATCTTAAGAGTAACAGAGCGTATGCCTTCGGGCCTTCAGGACCTCCCTACGGTGCCCTGGACCCCAGGTGTAATAGGCAGGCAGCAGCGATGTCCCAGAGGGACAATCTAGACCCCAGGGTTGTGCTTCCGGTGCTGCCCTTGCTCTGCGACTTTGGGCACATCACTGCACCTCCCTGGGTAGCAAAGTGCACCTGTAAACTGGAGACTGGACCAGATCGGGGCTCAGCAAATTCTTTCTTCAAAGATAGTGAATATGCCAGGCTTCTGTCTGTCATTACAGCAGCTCGGGAGGCTGAGGCAGGAGGATAGCAAGGTGGAGGCCAGCCTCAGCAACTTAGCCAGGCTCTAAGCAACTCAGTGAGACCCTCTCTCTAAATAAAATGTGAAAAGGGCTGGGGATGTGGCTCAGTGGTGAAGCACCCCTGGGTTCAATCCCTGGTACCAAAAACCAAATAAAAAGGTAGTGAATGTTCAAGGTTTTGTGGGCTCACAGCCTCCGCCATAACCACTCTGCTCTGCCCCAGAAGCAGCTGCAGACAATACATAAACAAGTGAGTACGGCTGTGTGCCAGGAAAACTCCATTTCCAAGAGCAGGTGGCGGCCAGGTTGTGCTGGTGGGCTGTGGCTCGCCACCCGCTAACCAGAGGCTGGTGGTGTTCTCTGAGCCTCCGCTATTCTAGGATTCCGCAGCAGCGGTCGGCGCGTGGTGGGAGCTGGAACCCAAGCTGTGGATTAATCACCATTCTGCTTTGATGCTGGTCAAGAAATTAGCATCTGTCGATTTCTAATGTGGTTGCATCCCACGAGGGAGCCAGAGGGAAATTTGGTCTCTGGTAACCAGGTCTGTTTTCTCTTTGCAGAACGCCGAGATGTACAAACTGGCATCGCAGCAATTCCACGAGGCCGCCTCGAAAGCAGAGCGCACGATAAAGTAAGAACTTGCTTCTTATTCTTTGCAAACTTGGCCTGCGTTTCCTCATGTGGCTCGCAGCCTGCCACCACCTGCCTGATTTCAAATTTCTCGAATAACACAGACAACCATCTGTTCCCCGCACTCTCACCTGGATCTGAGGTAGCCATTGGTCATCCGTAATTGGCCAAATTAGCCCTCAGTTCTTCCCGCTCCTTGGCAAATGAGAGCGGGGCCTGCAGGCTCGCAGAGCTGCTTCCAGGCCCCGAGTCTGAGCAGCAGGAGCCGTTTCCATGGCCTCGCTGGGCAAGGAGCGGCGATCGCCACAGAGGGGGTCAGGCAGGGATGCTGCCAGCCCTCCTGCCCCTGGTTGGTGGAGGAGGCCCAGGGTTTTCATGGTGCTCCGCGAGGTCGCCTCGTCCACTCCTGCTG
This sequence comes from Glaucomys volans, assembly GCA_020662805.1. Classification (NCBI taxonomy): domain Eukaryota; kingdom Metazoa; phylum Chordata; class Mammalia; order Rodentia; family Sciuridae; genus Glaucomys; species Glaucomys volans. Next base: position 59,700 of record JAJEJO010001678.1, read on the forward strand.
CCTGTAATGCGCCTCTCGCTTGCTGACACTCAGGGCAAGCCACACTTTACTCTCAGGGGACCCAAGGCTCTCACCAACCCCTCTCCCTCCCAACTGTGCAAACCCATCAGTACAAAATGGTTGGATCTGACTTGTATCGTGAGAAGACAATGTTAGGGTTTGGGATGACCGCGTGAGAAAGTGCTTGGGAAAATGCTGCAAAGAGCCAGGTGCAATGGCGCACGCCTGTCGTCCCAGCAGCTCAGGAGGCTGAGGCAGGAGGATCGCGAGTCCAAAGCCAGCCTCAGCACCAGCAAGTCACTAAGCAACTCAGTGAGACTCTGTCTCTAAATAAAATACAAAATAGGGCTGGGGATGTGGCTCAGTGGTTGAGTGTCCCTGAGTTCAATCCCTAGTACCAAAAAAAAAAACAAATGCTACAGAGAGTCATGAGAAGAGCCAGGAGGACCATGGGGACAGTGACGTCATCAGAACAGACCCAGGGGTACAGGAGAAGATGGGGAGCAGCACCAGGACTCACCCCTGAGCAGGAAGCCCTTGAAGCTGCGGGAAATGAAATGGGCTTAAGGATGGGTTTGGGGAGAAGGTGAGGATTGTCTTGGAATTGTTTGTCCTAGAGCAGGCGGAGGAGGAGGCTTCTCTCGCAGGGGGATGGAGACAGAGAGGGAACCTGGAGGAGGGGGGCCTGCAGGGTGTGCCACCCACGGGCAGACGCCCCACCTCTCCAAGGGCAGCTTGGGCCTGTTGGCAAAGGGTCCCTCCTCCTCTTCCAGCAGGCTCCGCCCAGGGGGAGGGGAGGATGGGGAGCAGCACCTCGGAGGCCAGAGGCCAAAGTGACAGCCAGGGCCGTGATGGGATCGCCGGCTGCCCCCTGTCTTCCTGGGGCAGAGGAAGAAGCTCAGGGCAGCAGCCTCCCCACCAGCGACTTGGTGCCCAGTTGCCTGCTTCAGGGATTGGGCGTCATGGTCACAGGCTCTGGTGCCCATCCTCCAGGCAAGGCAGGCGTGGCCGTGCGAGTGCTCCTCCCCAGAGCGCAGCATGTGGACCCTGCTGCTTGCGGCAGCCCCCCGTAAATGAGGCTGCCATCTGCTGCGCACTGTGCTGGACAGTGGGTCCCCGCTCGGCCATCAGTCCTGTCCTGTCGTTTGCTATCGACAGTCGCGTGGTGCGGAGGAGGGGCTGAGGCTGGAGAGGTTGGACACCCGCCGAACTTGGTCATGGCCACAGCTGGTGCCGCCGCCTGGATCTGAAATGTCCCCTGGAGCCCGTGTGTTAAAGGCCCGCCTTCCAGCCCACGGCACTCTTGGCCAGCAGGAGGAAGTTAGGTCAGTGGGGATGCGCCCTCGAAGGGGATACTGGGACACTGTCCCCTCCGTTTCGATTCTTTGCTTCCCCACTGTCGTGGAGCAGTAGGCCTTCTCTGCCTCAGGCTCCGTCGTGATAGACTGCTGCCTCAGGTCCAAAGCAGCAGGGCCCATCGGCCAGCTGTGGACTAAAGCCTCTGAAACCGGGAACCAACATAAACCTTTCGTCTTTTTAAGTCGATTTTCTTGGGTATTTTGCCGCAGTGACAGCTAACACAGTTATGTGGTGGAGCTGCGGCTCAAGCTCAGCTCAGACTGCTCCAGAGCCATGTTCTTCCCTGTGTCTACATCTTTTCTGTCCTTTGAAGACCCTCTGTAAATATAAGACAGGCACGAGAGCAGCACCTGGAGCCTGCCTGGAGGCAGACAAACATGGCTCAGCCCTCTGCTTACAGGTTTTATGTTCTTGGGAAAATCACTTCATTTCTGTGGGCCACAGTTTCCTCCCCTAACCAATGGACAGGACATCCTCTCCAGCGTTTTGAGTGATGACTGAATGTGACCTACACAGGAGGTGGACCTGAGATGTCGCCAGTTGTTGTGTTAGGGTGACTGTTGGCTATAGACTGAGCCTTGGAGTCTCTCAGAAACCTCATCCCCAGGGTGATTCTATTAGGAGGACTTTGGGGACACGATGGGGTTAGGAGGTAGACCCTTCCTCAGTGGGATTCATGTCCTTGTGAAAGGGACCCCAGGGAGCGCCCTTGGCCCATTTGATCGTGGGAACCACAGAGGGAAGGTGCTGTCCCTGCCCAGGAAGCAGGGCCTCGTCCCACTCTGCGTCTGCCAGCACCTTGATCTCGGGCTTCGCGGCCTCCGGAACTGAGAAGCCCCTGCCTGCTGTGGATGAGCCCCCGTCTGGGGCTTCTGTGTCTCGCTGACGACGCAGTCATCGAATGACTTGTGCAGCACTTGCTTGGTGTAGAATAGAACAGATTTGATAAATAAATCGAGTTTCCAAAATACTTTGTCTTTTTCCCAAATAGTAAACAGGAAGCAGTGTAAAGTTAGAAACTATTTTCCTTAAATACCAAGGGAAAAAAGTCTTTGGGAGATCTCTTGGATTAGCACATGATTGTAAATCGCATTGTAAATGTCAGAGGAATGAATGCCAACTGCTGGCAGCGGTGGTATCGGAGTCTTCTTCCAAGACAGTGGAGCATCTTTCAGCAGCTTTGAGTAAACGGAGTGGTTACTTAGCTGCTAAACTGTTTGTCCCTGTTTTCATTCACTCATTTAACACACATACATAGAGTACCTGCTGTTTGCCAAGCACCATGCTAGGCTCTGGGGAAACAGTAATGAATAAAACTGCTTCAGTCTCTGCCAGCAAGAAACTGAGCGCATTCGGGGAACCGTATTTTAAAATGAATTGCACAACAAGCAATTTCCCGAACAACTATTGATTATAGTAATGAGCCCGTGAAAGAAAGAGCGTGAGTTAAAAAGTATACGTCAATCTTAATGTTATGTCTGACTATAAAGAACCAATTAAAGAAGTATATATCAAGCAGGCACACTCCTGTAATCCCATGACTCGGGAGACTGAGGCAGGAGGATCACAAGTTCAAGGCCAGCTTGGGCAATTTAGCAAGACCCTGACTCAAAGTAAAGCAAAATACAATTTTTAAAAGGTTGGGGATGCAGCTCAGAGATAGAGAGCACTTGCTTAGTGTGCCCTGAGTTCAGTCCCAGTTACTGAAAAAAAAAAGGTACATCTGAGGAACCTAGCCTAGACTTCGACTCTGGAGAAGGCAGCTCCCACAAGATGAGCGGTTGTCCAGAAGAAAGGGGGGAAAGCATTTAATAAGTTGCAGTGTGTACGAAGGCCCTGAGGCAGGTAATTTACTTTATCCAAAGAAGTGAAAGAAGGCCAGTGTGGCTGGAGAATATGAGAAGAGAAAGACAGACGAAATTCCAGGAAGTCAGCAGGCGCCAAACCAAGCAGGACTTTGTAGCCATAGGAGGAGTTGAGAGTGGTGAGATGCAGTCCTGAGCTGTATGACGTTTTGGTCAACAGTGGACCACGGGCCACACTGGTGGTTCCACAGGGTACAATGGAGCTGAAGAACTCCTATGGCCTGGTGACCTCACAGCCCTCATGACGCCATTTGCAGTGAGGCTGGTACAGACAACGTCTGAACCAGGTTGTATAAAAGCATAACACGTAAGATTATGTGCCGTACACACTTGATAAGGATGATAAATGACAATGTTATTGGTTTAGGAGTTTAATGTAATAGACTTTTTTTTTTTTTTTATTTTATTTTTTGGTACCAGGCATTGAACTCAGGGTTACTTGACTACTGAGCCACATCCCTAGTCCTATTTTTTATTTTACTTAGAGACAGGGTCTCACTGAGTTGCTTCAGGCCTCGCTTTTGCTGAGGCTGGCCTCCAACTTGCTATCCTCCTGCCTTGGCCTCCAAACTGCTGGGATTACAGGCATGTGCCACCACAGCCAGCTTACTTTTATTGTTATTTTAGAGTAGACTCATTTCACTTAGAGAAAAAAGCCTGCCATAAAACAGCATGCCTGGTATGCTGTGGTGACCACATCTCTTGGCTGTATCAAGGGGCTCCCTGGGCGATGGACCTGAGCCGTCTTTGCCACCTGTGTTAAGCTCCCTCTGGGGCATTCCCACAGCAACACCCCTGCCACGCTCTCAGAGGCAGCCCGTCCTTCAGCAGGGCACGGCGGTGCCATTTCCAGATCTTTCTTTCCTGATAAATGTGTCTAATCCTGTCAATTTCTCTAGCAGTAGCCTTGCTTCAGCTCCATCATAGAAATTTTGACATTATAATTTCATTATAATTCAATTCAGAAATGTTCTACTTTTCATTCTGATTTCTTCTTTTGAAGACGTGTGTTGAGTAGTCTCCCAACGCTTGGGGATTTCCTAGTTACCTTTTTTGTGATTGATTTCTACTTTAATTTGCTGGATTAGAGAACTTGCGCTGAATTCCTGAAACTTTTTGAAACCTGACTCCTGGCCTGTTGGGCGGACCTCCTGTGCGCACCTGTGAGGACGCGCACATTTGTCACCAGGTCCAGCATCTGTATCCACCAGTGACGCCGTTCAGTGGTGTTCAGATTTCTCTCTGTCTTTACGATTTGTGAATTCACTGTTTCTAAGATCACTTTCCATCCAAGTAAACAACTTCTTTTACTATTTTAGTATAATTTTGCCCATGACTCTATTTTAATTGTCTGGAAACATCTTTATTCACCTTCAGTTTTGACGAGGAGAGCGATCATTTCTTTTGGGTCTCAAGCTGCCATCGCGCCCTCACTGGACCCCTGTGTTCTCCTGAGACGCGCACACGCTGGTAACTGCCGATGCTCCTTCGAGGTACCTCCTGTGCTTCCTTTATTTTCTTTTCTTTTCTTTTTTTTTTTGTTCTGTCTTCTTTTAAGATCTTCTCTCTCTCTGGTTCTCTAGCAGTTTCCTTAAGGCATACCTAGGTATAGACTGTCTTCCTTTTTCTCCTTTTTGGGGTTCACATCTTGGAGTTTGACTCCCTTTTGTCAATTCTAGAAATTTCCCAGCCATTATCTCTTCAAATAACATTCTCCGGTTTTTCCTTTCTTCCTCCCTGGGATTTCAGTTCCATGTATCACTGTCTCATGACTCTTTCTCTTGTTTTCTGTTTTTATCATTTTTTTCCATCTCCATGCCTGAGCCCACACTGCTTCTATTGATCTTTCGGTTCCTGATCCTCTCTTTATTGTGTCAAGTTTGCCTTAAACCTATTTATTGAGTTCTGAATTTCAGTTATTGCAGGGTTTTGTTTTTCAATTATAGACATTCCATTGCTTTTCTTTTTTAAGTTTTCCAGTCTGGTGAAATTCTGCTTTTTGCCATCTCTTTTCTTGAACATATTAATAACAGTTATTTTAAAGTCATCTCAGGGTCTGTTTCTATGCCCTTTCTGTCCCCACGCCCCCTTGGACCTATTTCTTTGTGTGCCTGGTAATTCTTGATTGAATGCCAGGCATTGTACCCAGCAAGCAGCGAGGCTCTGGTGATATTACCTTCCCTGTTCCTGGGGCTCCCTGGGTAAAGGCAGATCACCTGCTCCCGTCAGGGACTCAGCTGGCCCTGGCTTGCTTACCCTTCGACCACGCTCACTCTGCTCCGCGGTCTCGCTGCTCCCGAGGTGTGCCCTCCCAGGACCCTTCTTTCTTGGTGAGCTCTAAATGACTATTTTTACTTCTCAGCCCAGTGAGCCTTCTGACAATTCCACTTCTCCTTTCACTGGTCTTTTAGATAACTTCCTAGCTTCTTGCCTTGAGTAGCTCCCATTTTGTAAAAAGAGAAAGCCACCAGACCCTGACGCCGAGTCCCCGTTCCCTCGCAGCCCTAAGTTCCCCAGGCCTGCTGTCTCTGCAGTCCTGTGAGGCTGCCCTGCTGGCTTCTGGGACTTTAGATGAAGCTCTTTGTTGCCTGATGCTCGGACTCCATTCCTTGGGCGGGAGGGGGGCTTCGGGGATGACCACTCACTCACTCACTGGTTCCCTTTCCTTCATGCTCTTGGCCGTCAGGCCCCTTGGCCCTTAGATGCTGCAAATAGAATTTTCTTTAAATTCCAAGGGAACTTCTCCCCACTTCCAGGAACAGCACGGCCCTCCCCGCCTTTGGAAGCAAAGGTCCTGACTTAGCCCTGGAGGAATGATTGGACTTTTCCAAGCAACAGGGCCTGTCCAGGTAGAGGAAATCATACTAAAAGCAGATTCAGCCAAACGCCATCTCAGCAGCTTTGGGCCTGGATGGGCCAGGCGGCTCTCCTGCCTTTTCTTGGGTCCCCAAGCTTTCCCAAGGCCTGGGCCCAGCCCAGCATGCCTTGGGACTCCTGCCTTGGGGTCAGCAGAGAACCCTGTTGTGGCTGAGGCTGCTTGTCCCCACCCAGGGCCTCCTGTTTTGGAAGAGTGGCCTGTTGACAGAGACATGAATATCCACAGTGCTACATCCACAGCACACGCCCCGCCACCTCTCCGCAGCACAGCATGCCAGATTGTTCAGACTCTCTGAAGGAAGAGATTGAGACCCCAGGGAACATCCTGCATTTATTGTGTCCCATCTATTTTTTATGACGACCTTCAGTCTCTTCCCCCGGGATTCATTCAGAGCCTGTCTTGGCTTCTCATTGTCAGGAAACTTGTATAGTCCTCCCCGCCCCACAAAGAGCCAGCCCTCAAAGAGCTTAGAACAATGGAGTTGAAGGAAGAAGGTTATTAACTGTTTCCTGAAACTGAGTCATTGTGCTCCAAGGACTTTGATCCAAAGATCTCTGATTAACGTGGACTGGCCGCCTTGGAGCTTGCTAGAGTGGACACTGGGAAGACCTCCACCTGCATAAATGGTGGCTGAGGTGTCTGGACACCTGAGAGACTACAGACTGACTGCTGAGAGACACTCAGCCTCCCCGATTTGCATCTGTTTAGCAAGCTAATGACGGATGGCCTTTAGAACAATGGGCACTCATTTAAAGCCCAAAAGAAATGGTATTCTAAACATTCTGTCATCCAGATAGCATTCAGCTCAGGCTAGATTCAAAGATGCTACTCCATGTCACTTCCCTATTTAGATAACCTCAGATAACCTTTGGAAAGACACATTTCTATTCAAAACTACTGAGATTTAAACTTAGTGAGGCCTGAGCAACTCAGCGAGGCCCTGTCTCAATGAAATACAAAAAAGTGCAGGGAGGTGGCTCAGTGGTCAAGTGCCCCTGAGTTCAATCCCCCCATACCCAAAAAGAAAAAAAAAAGAAAGAAAAGAAAACCTACTGAGGTTCAAAAGCACGGACCTGCTCTTTGAGAAGCTAGCAATTCAAAACCCACTTCATGCATTCATTTAACAAATCAAAATTCACTGAAGACATTTCTTAAGCTGCGAGTGAACGTCAGCACCGTGCTGCTGGGTGTTTGCCGGACGCCCTGTCTCCACCCACACCAGAAGCTCACGGGGCAGATTCCAATACCCTCCCTGCAGCGCAGATGTGAAAACCAAATTTGCCGACTTCAGAGACTCAGCGTCCTGGTCTGGAAAGTAGGGAGAAGGGTGGTGCCTCCTCCAGTCGGGATCAGAGACGCAGTAGTCCACATGGGGAGTGGCGGGCTGCCTGCCTGGAGCGAGGGCAGGTTTGTTTGCGTCTGCAGCTCATTCTTCTGTATTCCACCAAGATCCTTATCTCCCTGGGAAACATCCAGGGCAAGGACTGAGCTGCTTGCAGATCCGCTGAGCAGCTGAGGTGCTCAGAGCAGGCATCACCAATGGATCCTGCAGCCTTGCCTGGAACCTGGGGACTCCCCCAGCCCGAGCTCCAGCTGGCACCACCGCGCAGCAGTGGCATTCCAGGTGGAACCCCTGAGCCAGGCAAATTCTGATAATAATGGTTTCCATGATGCTTATTAGTCCCTGATTTCAGAGCAGGGAATCTGGGGAGTCATATGCCCTCGAATACCCCGATTTCCATCTAGAACACCCTCCATCTTTTCCTTCCAGGTGAGGCTCGCTTTTTAAAATCCAACCTAAGCATCTTTTCTGCTTACTGTTGGTCTTACCCAGAGGTCAGTCCAATATCTTATTTATCTTCGCATCCCAGACTCGGCCCTGATTGATGGGCACCGAGCGGGTGTGGACTGGGAGGGCAGCAGGTGCTCATGCGCAGGAGTTAGGGGCGGGACTCACCCTCAGACGCCTCCTGCTCGAGCTCTGCCGTGCGCCTCCTGCAGCCGCGGCAGGGCCTCGCGTTGAGGTGTCACGTGGCGGTTTCTCCGTGTGTGACACTTAGTAAGTACTCAGTGAAGGAAAGGTCTTCTTCAGAAACTCAGATTTTAGTGCGAGATTGAAGTAGCTCAAAGAGAGGGCACAGTCCTAGGATCCTAGGAGCCCTGGAGCCCAAGGAAAGGAGCCCTGGGACCCAGCAGCTCTCCTTTTAGGGACACACCCTAAAGGGACCCTTCCCGGTAGCACACACAGCCACA
>JAJEJO010001678.1:68154-86987 GCA_020662805.1 Glaucomys volans
ATGAGGAAAACTGGGAACAGCCTGAGCGCCCATGGACAGCATTGGCAGGCACACCAGGGCTGCTGAACCTGACCTGGGCTCTGGGTGCCGGGGAGGTCCTGGAGCCCTCCCACTGGAGGGGAAGCCAGCCGGGTCTGCTCTGGGCGCGGCAGGGAGTCTGCTGCGCAGGTGTGGGCGTTGATGTGATGTGAAGTCTAAAAGGCCCCCTGCTAGCAGGAACACTGCTCGCCTCTGGGCAGGCCAGGACTATGGAAAGGGTCAAAGGAGGGGTGGGCTGTAGCTCTATCTGACATGCTTATTTAAATGTGTGTGTAAGAGCCACGTGGGGTGGTCCATGCCCGAAATCTTAGCGGCTCGGGAGGCTGAGGCAGGAGGATCACAAGGTCGAGGCCAGCCTCAGCAACTTAGCGAGGCCCTAAGCAACTCAGCAAGATCCTGTGTCTAAATAAAATATTTTTTAAAAGTGCTGGGGATGTGGCTCAGTGGTAAGACCCTGGTACCCTCCAGGGTGTGTGTGTCCTAATGAATCCTCCCTGCCGTAAACTCTATCTGGGATTTCTGAATCTTCTTTAGTCACAGTATTCTGCTCAAAAGAAATCTCACCTGGACAGTTGAACATCCTAGACACAGGTGAGCCTGGGGTCCCTCCTGGACACTCCGAGGACCTTGAGACAGAAGCCAGCGCCTGGACACTGGAGGGCAAGGTGGATCCCTGCCTTCCAGGGCCCAGCATCTGTCCTTCATCAGGACCCAGCCGGCCTCCGGTTCCCACATTACCATGGAGATCGCCAGACCCCAAGCTCGGCGCCCTGAGCGTCGCTTTCTGCTCTCAGGTTCATCCAGAGCTTCCAACAGGAAAGAGGTTGAAACTATGGAGCAAATGAAATGCAGGGATCGGCCGGTGGCCCTCTGCCCACTGCTGTGTCCTGTCACCATGAACGGCTCAGTGCTGGGCGCCTGATCCTTCCCGTGGGCCTGAGCTGCTCGGGCGTGCCGCAGAGAGACTGAGAGGCTCCTGGGAAGAGAGACCACAGTGGTGAAAGGTCGGAAGGGAAGTGTGGGATGTGCAGCCTCAGGAGAAGGCTGTTCTGAGAGGGAAATGTGGTCTGAACCATACTGGGGTGGAGGTCGGAGCCTTGAACTGCAGCTATAAAAACCTAAGGTAGGTCTAGCGAAGAACTTCCTGAGTTGCAGTGAGAGATGATAACGTTGTTACTAAAGGAAGCTGTAGGGCCTGCATGTTCCGTTGGGAAAGTTCAAGGAAAGGACGGTGTTACTCTACTCTGGATGTGGTAGAGCCGCCCTCTTCCCGTCTCTGATCACAAACAGCAGAAGCACCACTTCCTCGGCCCCCGTGATTGGCATTGTGCCCCTGCTTCCCCTGGCTGGCAGGCAGCGGCCTCCGTGTTTCTCCAGGGCAGTGTTGCCTCATGGTTTTCTCTTGGACCTCGTGTGGAGCGGAGAGGCCTCCCCTATCTAGGGATTCATTCCAGTAACCCCTGCGCTGGCACCTGAGGCTGCCTCCCACAGCAGACTCAGGAAGGGCCTAGAGTTAAGTTTGTTGCATGACCCTACTTCCTGCTTTAAAAATAAAAAATCATTTCTTCTTAAGGACAGAATTAAATGATGGTGGTCTAGCCAGGCGCGGTGTTGCACACCTGTAATTCCAGTGGCTCCGGAGGCTGAGGCAGGAGGATGGCAAGTCGGAGGCCAGCCTCACCAACTTAGTGAGGCCCTGAGCAACTCAGTGAGACCCTGTCTCTAAATAAAATACAAAAAGGGCTGGGGAGGTGGCTCAGTGGGTAAGCACCCCTGGGTTAAATCCCTGGTACCTAAATAAATAGTAGATAACTAACCAAATTTAACCTCTGATTCCGTCCAGTTAGCCTTTCCTGAGTCCAACTTAGTGGCAGGCTAGACGCCAGACAGGAAGTGTAACTGCTGGACAAGACATGGTCCTCGTCTCTGCTAGAGAGTGTAGATGCCCCAGGCTGCCCCTGCCAGCCAGCGTCCCCACCTCCCCAGGCAGCACCCTCCTCCCTCTCGACTTGCCTCAAGTGCGTCTCTCGCATCGCCTCTCTCCGTAAAGGCTCCTCACATCCTCCCTGTGCCCCACAGAGCCCCGCCCTCCCAGCTACTCCCAGGGTCTCCTTCAGCACTGCTCTGGGCTGTGTTTCTTCATCACTTTCTCCTAGACCATGTGTGTTTTGCAGGCAGGGACTTTGTCTCATCTCGGGGATATTTGCTGGGTGCAGAGGCCCTCGTAGCTCCCCATGAGCACCGCACACGTGCCCTGGAGCTCCCGGTGCAGAGGCGCCGAGAGGCACCTCACCCTGCACCAGGCCAGCAGGCAGCGGAGCAGGGCGACTGCTGTCAGGGCCTCTCCTGTGCTGCAGGAGGGCTGGGCAGGGCTGGGCTGGCCGAGGAGCGCGTGCCAGAGCCAGCGGACGCCAGCGGGGCTGCTCGGGCGCTGGTCTGGGATTCGGAGGGGCTTCAGTGGTGCTGGAGATTCTGGAATCCGGCCTGCAGGCAGCGGCGAGTCATAAAAAAGCTTTTAAGCAGGGAGTTGATACGATCAGATTCGTGTTTGGGAAAGATAACTGGCAGCATTTGGGAGAAGGAGGCGGCCACGGCGTGGAGAGCGGAGATGGGGGTCACTCAGCACTGCCAGCTAGGGTGACTCACCTGCTCAGCCCAGAGACACCAGTGCCTCTGAGCTCTGGGGACACGGCCTGGACGGGACCCACAGGTCCCTGCTCCCAGGGCAGTGAGACCGAGAAGGGGACAGCAACAAAATAAGATGATTATGCAAAGCATTGGGAGGAACATAAAATAGGACAACCCGTCAGGTGGGGACTGGGACTCTGGATCAGAGAATTGGGGACAGGCTCTGACATCAAACAGAACCGAGGAATAACCAGGGGCGGGGCACAGGCTCCCACAAAGGAGCAGCTGATCCCCATGAGTCCCTGGCCTCTTAGCAGTAGCTGGCCAAAAAGGGCCAGGTCATAGCTGGCCGTGGTGGTGCACACCTGTCATCCCAGTGGCTCAGGAGACTGAGGTAGGAGGATCACAAGTTGGAGACCAGCCTCAGCAACTTAGCAAGGCCCTAAGCAACTCAGTGAGACCCTGTCTCTAAATAAAATATAAAAAGGGCTGGGGATGTGGCTCAGTGGGTAAGCAACCCTGGGTTCAATCCCCAGTACCCAAAAAAATGGGGTGGGCAGGTTGTGCTGGGGTGACAGGGCTAGCAACCTCTAGAAAGCAGGGGCTCCTGACTAAGGCCCAGGCGATAAGCCACGCAAGAGTGTGGGAGGGTTTGCCAGCTCCTGAGTGGAGGGGCCGAGGAACCTGTCTGAGAGCCACTGGAGGTGGCAGGCCCAGTGCAGGACGCGGGGTTCCAAGTGGCAGAGGTCGCCATGGTCCAGCCCACTCCCAGCTCGGTTGGTTCCACAGTGGCGGGCTCCCTGGGCCAGGCTGCCTAAGCTGGTGCTTTCTTAGTGCTCAGAGATCCATGACTCAAACCTGAGCTGAGGGACGACGATTTGTTAATCCCCTCCCCTCAACAAAGATGAAAGTGGCATTTCATCCCGGCTCTATTAATGGACTCACTCGGGAATAAAGCCAGCTTCCCAAAGGCGGTGGCTGGGGCTCTTTTCCTTTGTGCCACTTTTGTTGTCTTTTGAGTGTTACATTTAGATTAGCTTCTGAGGATTAAATGTTATTACAGTCGAATCTTTTTTCTTCTTTTTTTAATCGGTAGAGAAGTTATTAGAGTTATTTTCCCAAGTCCCAATGCCTCCTGTGTTCCTGGTCTTTTTTTTTTTTTTTCCTGGTTCTAAGGATTGAACCCAGGGTGCTTTACCATCCATCTACATCTCCAGCCTTTTATTTATTTTGTTTTAAGACAGGGTCTTGCTAAGTTGCTGAGGCTGGCCTCTGACTCACGATCCTCCTGCCTCAGCCTCCCAAGCCACTAGCCAAGCTTCATTTTCCTTTGGCTAGATCCTTACCTGAATCATCCAGTGAGGCCCAGCTGGGTGGAGGCTCCTCCTCCCCCTGTGAGAAACGGGGGACCAGCCAGAAGGCACAGCCGGCGTCACCTCGCCTTTCTGGAGGCCAGGGTCCATCCCACCAGCACCCTCATCAACCACAGCCCCATCTCAGCTGAAATGCCCACGCTCTCCTTAGCTGGACCCCACTGATGATTTGCAGAAAGCCTCCCACAGACTTATCTCCATGTGCAGCTGGGGAGGGGTCTCTCTGGGAGGGGGTTCAGGACTGGGATTTATTCCTGATGAATTCATCGTGGGTAGATTCAGTCCAGCATGTAGACGGGTGATTTGGGAGTACAGATTCTGTCAGCTCGCCCACTCCTTCTCCAGTGAGCCTGTGGAAGAGCTGCCCTTCCTCTCTTCCACTGAGTCATTGATGAAAATGTTAAGTTCCACGAGACTGAAGACCCCCCATTGACAAGGCCCTCATCCACATGGGTCTGTATGCAGGCAGTTCCTAGCCAGGTCCATGGCCACCCAGCCCACGTGATTCCACCTTTCCCACCAGGCTGGACCCTGCAGGACCTTCTCCCATAATGCATGTGAAGGCTGAGCCTGGTCAAAGGGAAGAGGAGAAAGCGGGGTGACATTCCCATCAGTCGTCTTCCCCTTTCCAAGTACTCTAAAACCCAGCCTCTTGATGAAGCCATTCTGTGGGGGGCTCTGCCTACATTACATTTATGGAATGAAATTTTTTGGTGGGGGGCAGGGTACCGAGGATTGGACCCAGGGGCACTCAACCACTGAGCCATATCCCCAGCCCTTTTTGTATTTTATTTAGAGACAGGGTCTCACTGAGTTGCTTAGGGCCTTGCCAAGTTGCTGAGGCTGGCCTCCAACTCACCATCCTCCTCCCTCAGCCTCCCCAGCTGCTGGGAATGTACACTTTTGAAAATCACAACTTGGAAGACTCCTCCTTTGCAGGGTCTGGTATTTCTCATTCTCGGGGAGTCTATATAAATGACAGCAACTGGGTGACCCAGCTCTTGGCGTTCTTGGGCATGGTGCAGTGGGCTGAGGAGGTAGCAGTCATGGAAAGTAGTTTTGTCCTCTCTGGTCATCTTCCTTCCTGTGAAGGCCTTCAGAGCTTTCTCGCTAGCATTGCTTCCATTTTCTGGGAGGAGGCCAGATCGGAGCAGGAAGACAGGGACTTCGAAGTAGAAAATGCTGAATCAGATTCTGATTGAGCTTCTCATCTGTTGCTCAAAGCTGGGCCAGGACTCCCTCTGTGTGCCTCGCTCGGTGTTCTCCTCTGTGACAGGGTAACCATCAGCAGCTGCAGGGCTGTTAAAAGGATCCAGTAAAGAACCCTCAGTTCCTGCCTGTTCCTTTTTCACCCCTGCAGTACAAGCTCCATCTCTCTTCGTAATTTTTTTTAGCAGAGGGTCCCAGGGATTGAACCCAGGGGCACCTACCCACTGAGCCACATCCCCAGCCCTGTTTTGCATTTTATTTAGAAACAGAGTCTCACTGACTTGCTCAGGGCAACTAAGTTGCTCAGGCTGGCCTCTAAGCTGCAATCCTCTTGCCTCAGCCTTCTGAGCCACTGAGATGACAGGCGTGTGCTACGGCGCCTGGCTCTTTCTTTTTTTAATTTTTTATTTGCTGTTTGACAGCAGAGTGCCTTTTGACATATCATGCATACGTGGAGTAGAGCTCCCCACTCTTGTGGCTGGACATGATGTGGAGTTTCCCTGGTCCTGTGATCGTAGATGAACACAGGAGGTTCTGTCTGATTCATTCTACTGAAGGCTCCATCTCTTTTGGAAGCAAGACTGGAGATGCTGTTTCTCTCTCTCCACTGCATCGTAGCCCGAGCCCACCCACAATGCATCTCCTCCAAGCTGCTCCTGTCCTTGAGGGTCCACAGCTTGGGGTGTCTAGAATGGGGTCTCCCTGTCCCAGTGCACCTCCTCCTGCTGCCCAGGCTGCCTGCCCTTTCACCAGGGGTGTCAGGCTGCGTGCCTGGTCCGTGGGCCAGCTTCAGTGTGGCAGGGTGCCGTGGGGAACAGGATTTCCTTCCCAGTGCCTCTGCCCAGCTCCCAAAGCCCCCTTCGGCTCACTCCTGCCAACTCCCCATCTGCCCTTCCCTCGGAGAGTCGGGTCCTTCATGAAGTCACCCTTCCATCTCCCATTGGTCAGGGGCAGTGAACGCCCTCTCTGCTTAAGCTTGTTGAGTCAGGTTCTGCACCTGAAGTGGAATTCCACATGTGCCTTTCCCTTCCGTTCTGGACCCAGCATGTGCTTATTAAGTTGGCCTGATTCTCCAGCGCTGAGTCAGGCTTATCAGCCGACCTTTGGCCTCTATGAGGCCCATGGCTTAGAGGCCTTCTTGTTGCTAGGACTGTCAGGAAGGACTGTCCACGCGGGAGTGTTGGCCCACTGCAGTAATCCAGGCAGCTCGGGAGGCTGAGGCAGGAGGATTGAGAGTTCAAGGCCAGCCTCAGCAAAAGCAAGGACCTCGGCAACTCAGTGAGACCCTGTCTCTACATAAAATATAAAAGGGCTGGGGATGTGGCTCAGTGGGTGAGCACCCCTGGGTTCAATCCCTGGTGCCAAAAAATTAAAATTAAAAAATTAAAATTGGAAAAAAAGGACTGCTCTTCCTTATCATGTGCGCTTTGTGACTAACTCGGGCTCAGGAGCTGGTGAACTTGACTTCAGGCTCTTCCCCCGATGCCTACCTCAAGTCGCCTGCCCACAGGACCATTTCAGGTCGACGTGCCTGATACCTCCCTTTCTTCATGCCCCTGCGCCTACACACCCCCAAATACCCAGCCTCGGAGCTCGCCAGGCTCCATTCTTGGCATTCTGCTCCACGCCGATTACCGGCAGGATCTAAGTCAGCCAATATTCACCCTAAAATCCCTGCGTACAGGCCCCTGTGTTAGCCGCCCTAGAAAGGCGGGGTCAGGACAGAGCATCTCATGGCGCACTGAAGCCTTCCTGGGAACCCCATGTTCCTGAGGAGGAAACAGGCCCAGGGGTCACCTGCCCGGGGCTGTCAGGTGGAGAACGGGGCCAGGATTCACGGCTCCAGTGCATGAGTTTCCTCCTGCAGCCACCCAGCGTCCAGGATCAGTGAGGGGGATGTCATGTGAGGACACAGGCCCTGTAAGACATTTTTTTAAAAATATTTTTTAGATGTTGATAGACCTTTATTTTTATTCGTTTATTTATCCGTGGTGCTGAGAGCCCGGTGCCTCACACATGCTAGGCAAGCGCTCTGCCCCTGAGCCCCAGCCCCAGCCAGGCGTTCATGTGGCCAGGCTGCCTTCCCTGTGCTTGGTGCCGGGCTGCTGCAGTCCTGCGTGCCACCGAGCTGTCACCTGAACTTGAGGCCACTCAGGCTCAAAGGGAGTGCAGCTGCCAGGAGGCCCCGAGTTCAGATCAGCTGCCAGAGTGAACGCATTCCAGCCAACAAATTAATCACTTCCCCAGAAAATCCCCCCAGGGAAAGCCACTAAATCTAGCCTGACTTCTGGATTGCCCTGAATGGGCCCTGGAGATGGAAGGGATCTGCCGCCCTTCCCTGTACTCAGGAGATCCCCCGCCCGGCTCCTCCCCAGAGTCAGTGCGCAGAGAGCAGAGAACCTCATCCTGGGCCTTGAGGCTGGGGAGCCTCTGGTGAGCAGCCAGAGGCCCCGGGAGAGGCGGGGCCCTTCCCGGGAAGGGAGCGCTATGTGCTCGGTGAGTGGGGGCAGGACCGCCCTGGACAGGCAGGCGGAGTGACAGCTCCCCTCTGGGTGCTGCTGTAACAGCACCCTGGCCCCCGGGCTCCCGCCCTCCCAGGGCCTGGGTCCCCGTTTGAGGAGCGGTCTTGCTGCTGAAAGGAGCAGCTCCCAGTGGGCTGCGATCGTGCCCTTGGGGACTGCCAGGAGCAGCCAGCTCCGGCGTGGAGTGTCAGGAGGCAGGTGACTCTGCGCCAGAGTGGACACACCTGCTGCCCTAGGTCACCCCCTCCGGGGCCTCTGGTCCCCGTCTGTCGCACAGTACAGCTGCACTCCAGGACCTCCGAGGCCCGTTTTCCTGCAGGTCACCTGCAGCCTCCGCACACACCAGAGTGGCCACTCATTCCCCTGGATTTGTCCAGTGGGCTTTTGGGGGTGGTGGGCTGTGCCCCAACCCGTTTCTTGCCACTTCCAGGAGCGAGGTAAAGGCTCAGGAAACTTGGGTGACAAATTAAATTGTGTCTCGGTGGTGAGAATGCTTCATTCTTCAAGACCCGCCCTCGTGGGTGAAATCCTGAACGTCGCACTCCTCCATGTGGGTTCAGCTCATCACTAAAATTCCTCCCAACAATGACAATCACGTTTATTCGTGATTTATGTTTCTTAAAACCTAGAGGAGGAGGGAATAAGATCATCTTTAGAAAGCTTTGCAGTTTTGATCTGTCTTTAACACAAAATATAAATGAAAGTGAGAGCAACACCAAAATACCCCCACTCCCTACGCAGAGGCACATGCCCACACGCACGCCCCCGTCACCACGCCGCTCCCTGTTCCCGTGGGATCTGAAGCGTTTCCTGTCCATTGCCGTCGGGGTGCCTCCTCCCTGGCCTGAGGGAGTCGGGGTGCACGCTGCGGAGCTGATACCGCAGGGATGAGCCACGGTCAAGGGCCGGTGTGCACAGATGCAGGCTCACGTGCTGCCAAGGAGGGTCTTTGAGGAAACCGGGTGTGGCGGTCACCCCTGTAATCCCAGCAGCTCAGGAGGCTGAGGCCGGCTTGGCTCAGAATAGATTTAAATATGGACGGGGGGTGGGCGCAGTGGGAGGGCACTTGCCTGGCACGTGCAGGACCCGGGTCCCCTCCCAGCACCAAAAAATACATGGACCTTTGAGGAGCCACAGTCAGGAAGTCCCTACCAGTCGTCTCCTCAAGGAGCCCAGTGTTGACTTCTGTGTTGTCAAAGGCGACTGTGGCTTTTTAGGGCCCTTCTTTGGATTTCCCAGGAATAGATGAATTGCCTTCCAGACTTTTCTGTGATGGCAGTTGTCAGGAATGCCCGAGAGTTTTACTTAAGCTAACAAATGATTACCCTCCCATTAGCTCTACAAACAGGCCCCTCATTAGTGGATTGGCTAATGACAGCTGCCTCTGGGGTCATTAGTCCTGACAGTCAGTGCTGGCAGTGTTCCGGGCACTGTGTCACTGTCACGAAGCATGTTGTCAGGCTCCACTGGAGGTTGGAGCTGGGGACACTGCTGTCGACCCTGCTTTGTCTTTTTGTCTTCTCCTCAGGTCAGGTAAATTAGCTCCTGCCTCAAATGGGAATGGATTTCCAACTATGGATTGCAAACATGGATTTTTGGGAAAAAGGGGACTGAGGAAATGGTCACATTGATTCTGAATAAGAAAACAGTTTTTATGAAACGTGGTTTCATTTTTTATATTTTGGTTCCAGGGATTGAACTCAGGGGCACTCGGCCACTGAGCCACGTCCCCAGCCCTATTTTGTATTTTATTTAGAGACAGGGCCTCGCTGAGTTGCTCAGGGCCTCGCTGAGTTGCTGAGGCTGGCTTTGAACATGATTCTATTTTTACCCAGTCAGATTTGGACGTTTGGAGAGAGCACGTACCTTGCCATGCGGCTGCAGGGTTCCCTCATGAGCCCGAGTCCCTGTTCTGTCTCTGGCTGCCCAGGACATTCAACCAAGTGTCTTTGGAAGTGTTTTCACCCTTAGCTTTGAGCATACGATAAGCAGTTTGGCAGCACTGACACAAAGTGGAGGGCGTCGGTGTGTCTCAGACGTGACTCTCCTCCTCTGTGCTTCTGTCCCTTTGAGAGCCTCTAGTCCTTCATATAAGAAGATCTTACTGGGCACAGTGGTGTTCACCTGTACTGCCAGCAGCTTGGGAGGCTGAGGCAGGAGGGTCACAATTTTGAGGCCAGCCTCAGCAACTCAGTGAGACCCTGTCTCTAAATAAAATGCAAAATAGGGCTGGGATGTGGCTCAGTGGTTAAGCACCTTGGGTTCAATCCCTGGAACCAAAAAAATAAAAAGAACACCTTAAGGGCCAGCGTGTCCATCCTGTCCATGTGGGTGATCTGGAACTCCAGGCACTCGCCTGACCAGACTAAGCCTTGCGTTGACCAGTCTGGAAGCACCTTCCCAGACTGAAGCCCAGAGATGGGACGTTGCGGGGGGAGCAGCACATTCTGCAGAGGAAGTGCGCCCTGCGAGGGTGACAGCAGAGACAAAGGGGTGCCTGGCACCCGGGTTGTGTTGACGTACAGATTCTTGCCACATCAGCTCAAAACCATGTGCCGCTTAGTCTGAATGCCTATTTAAGCAAAGGCCAAAAGTCTGCTTGAAGATAGAAAAGGGAGAATGGGCTGTTGGTAATACAAAGCTTGCAGCTAGTCATGGATGTAAAATTGATGACAGTTTCCATATGATACAAATGACTCATGAAACGGCGTTTATTTGTTCAAAAGTAGCAAAAGTACATCTTGAAGAATTAAGAAAAATTGTGAAAAGGTGATTATACAGCGTAGCAAATCTCTAACATGGATTACACTGAATTGTTGGGGAGATCAAATACCAGCATGCACATGCATTTTCAAAGAGAAAGAAGAACAATACTGGGTTTAGGTAGGGAAGCCGGGCTTCTGCTTTGGCTAGGGGCTGATGGGGCAGGAAATGGCTGGTTCACGGCCCAGGAGATCCGTAGTGAGAAAAGGCCTGATCTGCTCTTGCCGGGTGCATATAGATGCACTTCCTCTATGCAAAAAGTGTGCAGTCTTCATCCCAGCGGCTCAGAAGGCTGAGTCAGAAGGATCCAGAGTTCAAAGCCAGCCTCAGCAGCAGCGAGGCCCTAAGCAACTCAGTGAGACCCTGTCTCTAAATAAAATGCAGAATAGGGCTGGGGATGGGGCTCAGTGGTCAAGCGTCCCCGAGTTCAATACCCAGTACCAAAAAATAATAATAGATTAGGTAGAGCATTCCCAAACCTGATGGCCTATGGGAACCCAGTTAGTGCTGTGTGGCTCCCACACCCTGGATCAGCTTCTTCTCTCCGGGGACAGAGACTTCCCTGGCAGGAACCTGGCTTCACATCTTCCTGTAACTTCCTGTCCTGGACACGTGGTTCCACTGCTCAGAATCTGTTTCCTCACCTGTAGTAAAACTGTTCTTGTGGTTGGAGGGCAGGATGGAGTGAAGTCCTTGTTACAGTGTGGGTCTGGAGTGTCCCCATCAGGCCACTTGTTAAAAGTCTTGGTCCAGAGCAATGGCCCTATTGGGAGATGGTGGAGCTGTTAGTAGGTGGGCCCAGCGGGAGGAAGTTAAGCTGCTGGAAGTGCCCCTGAAGGGGATGTTGGGACCCTGGTCTCTGTTTGCTCCCTGGATTCCCTGAGGTGAACAGGCCTCTTTCACCACAGGCTGTCCCCAGGACGCACTGGACCAACACAGGCCCAGCGCAGCAGGCTCAAGCAAGCATGGACTCCATCCCCAGCCCCTGTTTGTTTTTCAGACGGTCTTGCTTAGTGTTGAGCCTGGCCTCATATTTACAATCCTCTGCCTCACTCAGTCTCCAGGTGCTGGGATTGCAGGTGTGCACCACTGCGCCCAGAACCTTTCCTCCTCGTAAGTCATCTGCCTCAGGCGTTTTGTTGCAGTAACAAGCCAGGCCAGAGGACAATCACAGTCATGTTCACGGGACACCAAAGACAGAGCTGGTTCGGAAAGTGTTAGTCCTGGTTGTCCAGCTCCTGCCACACTCACCGCACGTGGCTACTGGAATGTGGTCTGTCCACATTCAGAGGTGCTAGACATGAACGTACAGATTGGATGTCAAAGACTTAATTACAAAAAATACATATAATGTCTCCTCTTTTCATGTTGTTTCCATGTTGAATCGATGATATTTTGTTAAATGAAATACATTATTAATAAATTAAGTTCTGTTTCTGTTTTCCTTTTCTTCCCCTCGTGAGGATTGGACCAGGGGTGCCGTCCCACTGGACTACATCCCCAACCCTTTTAAATTTGATCCTCGAAGTAGGATCCGGCCAAGTTGCCCAGACCGGCCTTGAACTTGTGATCCTCCTGCCTCAGCCTCCCAGGCAGCTAGGATTACCGGCGTGCACCTCTGCCCCCAGCTTCTTTTTACTTTTTAAACGGAACTCCTAGGAAACTTTAAGTTGCACACCTGGCTCCCGTCCCACTTCTCCTGGGGGCACCCCTGGAACCCTTTGTTCCCTCACCCCTTGCCGCCTCCCCCTTTCCTAGCATCCCCTGCACCGTGCGCGCAGCCTGACCCAGGAGTGGCTGTGTCCCTGAACAGCTGCTTGAGGTCACACTGGTGGACTTTGCCATCTGAAGCAGGAGGAAGCCTTCATGGAGATGAAGTGGCTTTGCCAAGGTCAGCAGCCAGTTAGTAGTCCAGTCAGGACCATGCCCAGGCATCTGGCTGTGTCCACCGTGGCTGCT
The DNA here is from genome assembly GCA_020662805.1 of Glaucomys volans. Classification (NCBI taxonomy): domain Eukaryota; kingdom Metazoa; phylum Chordata; class Mammalia; order Rodentia; family Sciuridae; genus Glaucomys; species Glaucomys volans. The sequence continues at coordinate 80,648 of JAJEJO010001678.1, forward strand.
CCCACACCGTAAGGCTGCGCCCTCTGGTTTTATTGGCCAGAGTACAGCAGGGTCTAAGCTGGCTTTGAACTTCACTCCATTTGATCAGAGAGGCTGAGCTTCTGAGGATCCAAAATACACTGTAGGCATAGATTTGGAGAAAAGATGGGGAGCTCTCGTTGGAGGCTAATTCTGGTGCGTGTGTGCATGTGGCTGGTCCCAGAGAGGCCGGGGACCATGATGTCATAGAGTTGAGGTGTGGGCAGTACCTGGGCTCTGGAGTCTGGTGGGTGTGTCACTCTCCCTACCCTCAGGGTCTTCTCTCTGGAAAGGGTCTGGTGAAGAAGAAGCTGAGATGCGCAGCACATCCTCAGGGCCCACCCCTCCGCCACTCGCCAGGGGCCTGTTTTGTGGATCAGTGGTCCTGGTCCCAGACTTCTCCCGAGCACACTGGTGGCTCTCTGGCATCGCGGTGACACTGGCACCCAGGCCCAGGCGAGGATGCCCAGTCTGGAACCCTAGGGGTGACTGGGAGAACCCGGGCCTCCCAGAGCGCACACAGGGAGGGCGGCCTGCAGACCAGCTGCCGCGCAGAAGCCAGAGCAGGTCGCGACCCCAGGAATCCCGAGAAGTAGCCCCTCTGCAGGGCACTGTGCCCTCCTGGTCTGGAAAAGGCCAGGCCAGAAGCCATTTCCCTCAGGGGAAGTTGGCAAGGGGCATAGTGGTGACTGTTGGCCGGAGACAAAGAAGGGGACTGGGAAGAGGCTAGCACAATGGCACATCTTCAAGGCCACTGCAGAGTGGGCGCCCGCCTGAGAACACAGCAGACCCACTGTGCGCTGGTCCTGTGACTCCAGGCGAGTTACCCTCTCTTCCTGCCGGTTCTCTCAGTGGTAATGGGAGTGAGGAAGCAGGTCCGGAGCTTTAGAGAACAGCAGGCGGCATGCCCGGGACATGGGGCGCGTTCAGTAAATGCTCATCCTGCTCATTTGTTACTGCCGTGCTCTCTATTCATATCCAACATCCAGTTTAGATGCTTCCAAATTTCAATTTCCATGCCACAGCCACATTAAAAGACCAGTGCCACCAGCCGCAGTGGTGCTCACCTGTCATGCCAGTGGCTCAGGAGGCTGAGGCAGGAGGATCACAAGTGGAAGGCCAGCCTCAACAATATAGCGAGGCCCTAAGCAACTCAGCGAGACCCTGTCTCTAAATAAAACATAAAAAGGGCTGGGGATGTGGCTCAGTGGGTGAGCACCCCTGGGTTCAATCCCTGGGACCAAAAAAAAAAGTCTTGGCAGTGCCAACAGGACTTCAACGTGAGATCCTTCTCATGATGAGAGGCAACCTCTCCTTGGCCAAGGCCTTCCGTGCTTATCTGGAAATCGCCCTTCCTCTTGGGACCATGCTAACGGGCGTCCACAGCCAGGCAGGCAGGGCAGGATCATCCCTGTGGGCTCCTCTGGACTGCGTTGTGGTCCCACACAGTCCCCACCCAGGGGTATCTGCAGAAGCTCTGCCTGGATGTCACCAGGCCCGGGAGGCCCGCGCCGTGAGGAAGTTGTCCCCCTGGCCAGGGGTCAGCCTGTTCTTCCCTAAGAGCTGGCTTCCTTTGTTGTCTGGCGTTGCTCCCAAGCCCCTGCGTGGACAGAGGAAGCGAGGTGGGAGGGCATTTGTAAGAATCAGACCCTCCCGTAGTCTGGACTTGCCCTATATTATCTCATTTATTGCCCTGTGTCATGGACAGTAAGCTGGGCGTCACCAAAGCAAATGGCTTGCCCTCTGTGGCAGAGCTGAGGAGCAGGGCGCCCGGCCCACCCCATTCCGCCCGCCTCCTCAGGCTCCCCACCCGGGAGGGGTGACGGGCGAGCAGAGCGGGGACCCTCCCCAGCCGGAGAACTTCCAGGGCCCGGGCTGGGACTGGTTCCCAGGCCCTGGGAAGCCATCAGAGTGTCGGAGCTTTGGAGTGACATGATCAGAGGTGTGCTTCAGGGAGGTGACTCTAGAAGAAGCATGTTGTCCCCAAGCCACAGTGCCCCACGCTGTCTTTGTGCAGCTGACTGTTTCCAAAGCCAAGTATAGGAAATGGCATTGTCTCCACCCGATCTCATGCTTCAGCCTATTGCTCCATTCAGTGTGTGTGTGTGTGTGTGTGTGTGTGTGTGTCTGTGTTTCTATGTGTGTGTGTGTGTGTCTGTGTGTCTATGTGTGTGTCTGTGTGTCTGTGTGCGCACACACACATGCCTGTCTACGGGTGTGGGCGTGGTACACCAGGAAGAAAGAGTCCTTGAGGTGGCTTCCGGCCACGCAGCCTCTGGCTCCTGACAGCCATGCCGTGTGGCGAGGGGCGCAGCAGGGCCTCTCACACCCGGGCAGTGGTAGAGCACGACGGGGACAGAATAACAGGACTGATCTTCCAACAAACGCCGCAGTCGGCACGTGGACTCTCTGAGCAGGTTGATTTGTGACTTCGGTTCTGCATTTCAGAGACAAGTGCACCCTCCGCTTGCCTGTTCTAACTCAGCCAGGACTTGTTGAGCTCCTACTGTGTGTGGATGCCCTTCTCTGCATTCCATGACCATCGTCTCCAGCTAGTGTGATCAGTAGACGAAGTGACCGCACTCGTGTGTGTGTGTGTGTGTGTACATGTAAACTGACATGGTCAGAGACGGACCTGGGCCAGGCGGTGGCCCAGTGGTGGAGCGCGAGCCTAGCACCACATAAAATAAGTAAATAAAGTAAAGGTATTAGATTGTGTCCATCTACAACTAAAAATATGTATGGGAAAAAAAGCCAGGCACAGTGGCACTCGCCTAAAATCCCAGTAGCTCGGGAGGCGGAGGTAGGAGGATCGCAAGTTCAAAGCCAGCCTCAGCAAAAGTGAGTCCCTAAGCAACTCAGTGAGACCCTGTCTCTAAATAAAAAAAAAAAAAGAACTGGGGATGTGGCTCAGTGATCAAGCAACCCTGGGTTCAATCCCTGGTACAAAAAAGTCCATTCCTTTTTATTTTAATTTTATTTTGAAGGGAAGACAAGGGATTAAACTCAGGGCCCTCGACTACTGAGCCACATTCCCAGTTCTTTTCTGTATTTTATTTAGAGACAGGGTCTCACCACATTGCTTAGGGCCTCGCTATTGCTGAGGCTGGCTTTGAACTCGAGAGCCTCCTGCCTCAGCCTCCCACGCTGCTGGGATTACAGGCGTGTGCCACCGTGTCCAAGAAATGGACTTCTAAAATCCATCCAGATTCTATGCCTAGTACTCTACGTCACAGTACATGACCTTGGTGTCTACCCATTGTTTGGTTCGCCATTTTCCTGTAGCATTTTTAAATGGCAAGGGATACAAAACATACAGATAAGTGTGTGTGTGTGTGTGTGTGTGAATGTCTTTAAAGTTTTTCCAAATGAAAAATGGTTTTGTCCTCTGATCATAAAAATTACATATGAATATTGTAAAAAAAAGATACAGAAAAAATATAAAGAAAGTTTTTTAAAAATCCAAAATCTCTCCCTGCTTCTATTTTGTTTTGTTTTGTTTTTTATTTATTTATATATTTTTTTGAACCAGGGATTGAACTCAGGGACACTCGGCCACTGAGCCACATCCGCAGCCCTATTTTGTATTTTATTTAGAGACAGGGTCTCACTGAGTTGCTTAGGGCCTCGCTAAGTTGCTGAGGCTGGCTTTGAACTCGCGATCCTCCTGACTCAGCCTCCCAAGTCGCTTGGATTACAGGCGTGCGCCACCGCGCCCAGCTCCTGCTTCTATTTTGATGACATCACTTTTAGCTCCCAGAGCACAGCCACATAAATGGGACCCTAAGTTCCTGTGCACCAGGCAGGGTCTCTGCTCTCTTTTCTTATCCACATATCATGGATACATTTCTGTGTCAATAGATGTAGATTTATATCATCATATTTAATGACCTTATTGTTCTTTGCCATGATCATACCAGAACATATATGACCAGTTTCTTACCGAGGGATCCTTCGATGTTTTTCAATTTTCTACCAATATAATGAACCCTGCAACAAACAGCCTTATCCATCTTTGATCTAAGTTCTTATAGAAGTTGCTGGGTCAAAAGTTACAAACGTCATCTGGGTGCAGTGGCACACACCTGTCATCCCAGCGACTTGGGAGGCTGAGGCAGGAGGATCTTGAGTTGGAGGCCAGCCTCAGCCACTTAGAGAGACCCTAAGCAACTCAGTGAGATCCTGTCTTAAATAAAATATTAAAAAAGGGCTGGGGATGTGGCTCAGTGGTTGCACACTGCTGGGTTTGGTCCCCGCTGAAACAAAACAAAACAAAACCCTGCATACATACATATTTACATTCTTACATTTTACCAACCGACCCTCAAGAAATTGGAAAGTTACCGATTTTCACATCAGACAGCAATCCTAAAGGGTGTCCACTTCCTCAAGACTTCCCAAGTGTGGGATTGTAACAATGTATTTTTAAAATTTTTTTGTTCTCATTAGTTATACGTGACAGTAGAATGCATTTATACACTTTGAAATATCACTCATGAATGGGGTACAATTTCTTCTTTTTCTAATTGTACATGTTATAGAATCACATGGGTCATGCAGTCATATTTGTACACAAGGTGATAATGTCTGCTTCACTCTACTGTCCTTCTGACCACATCTCTCCTCCCCTCCCTTCACTCTCCTCCACCTAATCTAAAGTAACTCTGTTCTTCCCTAGCACACCTCCCCATTACTGCGAATTAGCATATCAGAGAAAACATTCGGCCTTTGGTTTATTGGGATTGACTTATTTCATTTAGCATGACAATCTCCAAATATCCATTTACTGGCAAATGCCATCATTTCATTCTTTTTTGAGGCCGAGTAATATTCCAGTTTTCACTTCAGACAGCAATTACAGAGGGTATCCACTTTCCCAAGACTTCCCAAGTATGGAATTGTAACTGTATTGTTAAAATATCTTTGCCCATATCAAAGGGGAAAAACATTCTCACCTTTCTTCAAGTATTAAGTGAGATTAAAAACTTTTTAATATTATTGGCCATTGTTTATTTTGTGAATTGCTTACTTAACAGCTTTTGCCATTTTTTCTGGTTCTTCATTTGTAAAAGGTCTTTGTGTGATGGTGTTATTAATCTTTTATCATTTAGATTGCAACTGTTGTAGTTTTCATCTCATTTCTGCCCATTGGAAGTGGATTTGGAGATTGAATCCAATGTGTTTTTGTTCATTTTTCTCTTTGCGATTTCTGTTGTGAAAGCCTTCCCTCCTTCGATGCTACTCGATCCTGTGTCCCCAGATTTTTAGGGCTAGTACTTCTGAGATTGTATTTTCTGCCATTAAATTGTTGCTCCAAATAACGCCCCCGGGATTTTCTTGGGAGTAAGATGTGAAGTGCGGATTCACTTTAACCACCCCCCCCGCCACACACACACACACACACACACACACACACACACACACACACGGAAAGTCCTTTGTCCCATTAGCCCTGATAGAAAATCCTACCCAATCCTATGCCAAACTCCTACTTATACACTTGGGTCTATTTCTAGACTCCTCTGCAAGACCAATCCTGCATGTTTTAAATATGCTTAAAGCATATTATGAAGCTACAGTTATTTAAGATATTAACTATCTGGCAGAACAAGCCCTTCTACCTTGATAATCTTTTTTCAACTTGTTTTTCAAGATGAATTTAGAATCACTTTGTCAAATTTCCCCAACCCCGCTCCCAGCCGGAAAAAGAAAGAGAAAATCTGGTAGGCTCTTTTTTGGGATAAGTGCATTCTTTTGAATACATTCAGTCCTATCAAATGCCATCTTTTTTTTTTTTTTTAATTGAAGATGGACACACTACCGTTATTTTATTTATTTTTCTGTGGTGCTGAGGATGGAACCCAGTGCCTCACACGTGCTAGGCAAGTGCTCCACTACTGAGCCCCAGCCCTCAAAATGCATCTGTAGTATTTGCTTCTTTTGAAATAATTTCTAACCCATAGAAAGGTTTCAAGGACTTCATGAAGAATTTCTGTATATTCTTAACCCAGACTCTCTAATTTTTTTTTCATGTTATAGAGTTTGCTTCATCTCCTTTTCTCTCCAGATGAAAACGGCCTTTTTTGACTTGGTAACCCATCACCCCTTAGTACTCATGGCCCACCTCCCAGGGACTCTTCCTCCACAGCCACCACATGCCCCTTCCAACTAGGAAATCTACACTGACACAGTGTGACCATTAGCCCAGGGGCCACATGTCGCCTGATGCCCCCACAGCATCCTTTCTTCCTTTTGGTCCAGGGCCCTGCCAAGGAATCTACTGCATCCGTCCATCCATCCATCCATCCATCCCCCATCCATC
>JAJEJO010001678.1:99111-123044 GCA_020662805.1 Glaucomys volans
AGTCAGATGAGGGCCGGGCCTCAGTGTCGCAGCCTCCAGCCGCGTGGTGCTGAGTGGACGTGAGTCACCTCCCTCCTCTGCCCTCTGGGAGCCCGGGGTCACCCTGCCTCCCCTGGTCTTGTCACCCCGCAGGCCCCGCAGGGTGGAGCCCGTGTGCTCAGGCCTGCAAGCCCAGATCCTCCGCTGCTACGGCGACCACCTGCACGAGGTGCTGCTGTGCTCAGACCTGGTCAAGGCGTACCAGCGCTGCGTGAGCGCCGCCCACAAGGTAAGAGGCCGCTGCGGGCCGGGCCCCTGCCCGCTGTCACCCTCCTGGAGCCCAGCGTGCCGCCCGGAGGTCCCTGCACCTGCCAAGGAAGAGGATGGCAGGTCTCAGGTCCTCGGTCACCTCCGGGTGGAAGAGGCTCAGTCACCTCGGGCTCTGGTGGGGCTCTGCTGACCACTGGGTGAAGTCACGCCCGGGCTGGCCAGTGGTCAAGGTGCCGGTGTGCTGGACTCCTCACCTGTAGGCTTCGGGGCAGGTGGCCTGCAGCGAGGGCGGGAGTGGTGGAGAGGCGGGCACGCCCCACGCGCCCATCCTGGTCTAGAGGGGCGAGGGGGCCCAGGCTTCCCGTGTGCCCCGGGCCCCACACCGCGGGCGGCTCTTGTCCTGGATGCCTGAGAAATTTCCCCCAGCCTGACCTTCCTCCCCGCCCTCTCCTTCCGCCATCTCCAGCTGCCATCCTCTCTTCTGGACAGTTCTGTCCCTCTGCCCAGGCCCAGGTGCATCTTCAATGCCCAGCAGGCCCCATCCCACTCCTGGAGCCTCACTATCTCCAGGGACTCTGACCTTGGCCTTTCCCAGAGCTGGGCTGTGTTGGCCAAAATGCTGAAAAATGTGCACACTGGTCATACCAGAAGCTTGGGAGGTTGAGGCAGGAGGATCACAAATTGGAGGCCAGCCTTAGCAACTTAACAAGGCCCTGAGCAACTCAGTGAGACCCTGTCTCTAAATAAAACATCGGAAGGGCTGGGAGGTGGCTCAGTGGGTGAGCTCCCTGGGTTCAGTCCCCTGACCCTGCAGACCCTTGCGGGGCGTGCACTGTGCTTCTCACCTGCACATCTGAGTGGCCAGAGGCAGGGAGGACGCTCTAACCCAGGTGTGCACAGGGACAGGAGTGGGGGTGCCGGCCTCAGCCAGCCCGGGAGCAGGGGTGCCGTGTGTGGCGGTGTTGCCCTGGGGACGGGCGACGGCCTCTTCCTGCTGGGCGCCGCAGAGGCTCAGTCCCAAGTCCAGGGGGCCCGCTGGTGAGGAGGGGCAGACTCACCCTCAGCCGCGTTGCAGGGACATGGTCACCCCCAGGGCGCCGAGAGCCTGGCCCGAGGCCCCGGGCAGGGAGGGCCTGTCTGAACTCTGACCCGTTGTCTTTGTAGGGCTGAGGACCAGCCAGGGTTCCTGGCCCTGGCAGTGACTTGGAGCCCTGAAGAAAGGACCAATCGTGGGACCACAGACCCCAGGCCACAGCCACTAGGCCCTGCCATCCCTACTGGGCGTCCACGTAGGCCTCTGAGCCTGGGAGCGCGGCTGCCATGTGCCAGGTGGCAGAGGGTGTGCCCTGTCCAAAGGCAAATAAAGCAGACGACTTTGTTTTAAGTCTTTGACTCGCTGCGACCACTCACCGCCGCCTACTGTGTGTCCCGCTCGCTGTTGGACCCCAAGGACGCAGCCCAACACGCCAGGCTGCTGCCCTGGGGAGGGGCCACCTGGCAGGGGAGACGGCCCAGCAGCAATGGGACTGGGGCAGCCGCAGCTTCCGGGGGTCTCCTTGCCTCTGACCTGAAGCCCAACGGACAGGCCAGAGGCTGGGTGGAGTGCGTCCCAGATGTGGGGCGGGGCGGGGGCCTGGGGTCCACAGCTGGGGGATGGCTGTTCCAGAGGAGCGCAGTGCGGGGGGAGGCGGCAGGCTCGGGGCCACCAGGCTGCGGTATGTGGGGGCTCAGGAAGGAGGCAGCGTCTCCTGAGCCCTGTCCCTCTGCTCTGGATGGGGGGTGTCAGCCTGTGCTGCTGAGCACCTCTGTCCTGGGGGCTGTGGGTCAGCACAGGCCAGGGCCACGGGAGACGGGCTCAGGTCCATAGGGCTCTGAATCTGACGGGTCCAGGAAGAAGCAAGATTTCCAGCCAGGTGTGGTGCACGCCTGTCATCCCAGCAGCCTGGGAGGCTGGGGCAGGAGGATGGCAAGTTGGAGGCCAGCCTCAGCAACTTAGTGAAGTCCCAAGCAACTCAGCGAGATCCTGTCTCTAAATAAAATATGAAAAGGGCTGGGATGTGGCTCAGAGGGTGAGCACCCCTGGGATCAATCCCTGGGACCAAAAAAAAAAAAAGCCAAACAAAAGATTTCCAGACCTCTGCGGGGGTGTGGGTGACTCCGCTGGCTGAGGCCCAGGAGGTGGGGACTGAGGAGGCAGATGGATGACCATGTCCTGGGTGTGCCCTTCTTAGCTGGTGTCCACACACTGGCCTTGCGGTCCTTGACCTTCCCCCGCATCCCCGAGCCAAGGCGCCATGACCCCTCGTGACCTGCACCTCAGAGCTAGCAGTTCGGGGTGGAGCTTGGGATCCTCCGACCTCTGCTGGTGACCTTGGGTTTCCCTTCAGGTTGGCTTGGGGAGTCCCAGCCATCAGGAGCCAGGAGCCCGCAGTCTGGATTCAGGCTGCACGGGGCAGACATCCCCGCTCCTCCGAGTCGCCCGCGAGGCCTCGGGAGCTGGGCGGGAGCTCCGCCTGGGCAGGGCCCTCCAGGGTCGCGCAGCCAGGCTGCCTCTGCCTGGGAGCCTCGCTGCTTGGGGGACGCCCTTTCTAGAAGCCCTGCTGAGCTTCTCCATCCCACAGGGAGACATTCTGGAGACACAGGGGCTGGTGTCTGGGCAGAAGTCAAAGGCCACCCTGGGCTGAGCCCTTCAGTGGGGGAAGGGCCTGCTGTGAGGAGGGGTCACAGGTCACCTGGCTTATTGACCTTTGGAAGTGAGGTCAAAGCCAGAAACAACCAGCCCTTCTGAGGACCCCTGCCCCAAGCCTGTGGCCACCAGGGCTTTGCCCACCTTCCCAAATGCCAGCCGCCCTGCTGGGCGATGAGGGGCCGTGAGCGCCACCCCGACCCCTTCTATACTTACTATGCGTGGCTTCTGATTGGCTGGGAACTCACCTCCTGGACCCGCTGGACCCCCACTGCTGGGCCTTCTCATGCATCGTGCACACCAGCCAGCAGCCAGGTCATCCCTGAGGGCCTCACATGTCCAGCTGCCATCCGGGCCACCACGGCTTCCCGGAAGTAGCCTCTCATCCACCAGCAGGCTGCTCAGCGTTCCAGCAGACCAGCCTCCCGGCCCTGTGGTCAGTGAGCCAGAGGACAGTGGGAAAGCCCCTTCTGGCCTCTGAGCTCCATGAAGCCACATTCCGTGGGAATGAGCCAGACAAGGATAGTGGCTCTCCTGGCCTCCACCAGGTCCCATCTGAAGAGATGGCCAAGGATGGAGACCAGAGGCCACTCACAGACAGCCTGTGGCTGCCCCAGCCCCAGGAGCTGGTGGGGTCTTGGGGCCAAACGACAGGGCCAGGAAGCAGGCCAGGGCAGCCCCGGGGGGGACACTTCTCCAGTCAAAAGTGGCAGAGCCAGAAGGAGGTGTGGGCAGGACCAGATGGAAGCTCTGCAGGGGCTCACTCAGAACCCAGGCTCCTTCCTTGGTCTCTCTCTGCCCACATGCCTCTTGCCCTGTATCTGTCTCAGAGCTTCAGGCCTAGCTGCCCGGGCCCACCCCATCCCTCTTCCCCATAGTGCTGCCAAATGACAGAATCACAACAAAATGAAGGATCTTAATTGGCTTTTATTTGTGCTTCTAGAATGAGTCAACATCTCCTCCCATAAACTAATGAGTGTTCCGATGAGCCACACCGGGGAGGTTGACTTTATAGAGAGAAAGTGCTGAAGAAGGCAGAAACAGATCAAAAGAGGCCTGGTTGTTCACAGTCCCTTCCATGTAGAGTAGAAGGCCCGGGGATCTCCTTGGCCCACAGGCTCAGGTGAACGGCAGCCCTTTTGATTGGCGGCTGTGAATCGACTCTTTGGGGAACTGGGCCCGCTTTGGAGTTCAGCTTCGCCGGGGGCCACTGGCCACGAGGGTGTCCATCCCGGTTTGGCCTGGTGCACTGGGACCTCACACAGAAGCCTAGTCCAACCATGGCCTCCTCAGATGTCGCCTCGCCTTACACTCAGTCCTGGACCTCCCAGCTGTCCAGGAATTGCACTGCGTCTTCATAACCTGCCCTTGGAATTGACGATAACATGGGTCCCTCCACCTGGCCCACGGCCGCCCTCGTCACCTCCCACCCTTCACCTCCGCCCCTGGCTCCACAACAGCTCGTGGCTCTCTGCCCACCACCTGTCCTCCCGCCCTGCCTGGAGCTTCCCTCCTACGGCTTGACTCATGGGTCAAGCTCTCCAGGAAGCTTCTGCCCCTCGTCCCGGTGCCCACCCCCACCCGGGCCCCCAGCTCTGCAGGTGGCTCAGCGGGTGTTTGGTCTGATGGCTGCTGAAGGCAGCACCTAGGTGCCTGAAACACAGGACTCCCCTGGACCCCGAGGTGGCAGTCCCAGGTGGGGTTGCGGGACAGGACTGGGAAATGAAGGAGAGAGAATGGCATCTCCCACTTCTTCAGGGTGTCCCTCTTCTCCGCATCTGAGAAGGGGCTGCTGTCCTTGGTATGGTGAAGAGAATAAGCAGGTAATGGGCTCTGCAGGCCCGAGGACCTCGGTTCCCGTCAGCTCCGACTCCTGTCAGCTCTGGAGGAAGACCAGTGAGTCCCTGGGGCCTGAGCCTCAACGCAACACGAAGGCAGGGTCCAGGGGTTCTGAGGAGCCTCTGCGGTCCCCTCATATCCACTCATCTTCTTTTAAAAGCAGCTGAAGTTGTCTTTGGATGTGTGCTCCTGGGGATGGAACCCAGAGGTGCTCTGCCACTGAGCTACATCACCAGCCCTTTTCATTTTGAGACAGAGTCTTGCTAAGTTACGGAGGCTGGCCTCAAACTTGTGATCCTCCCGCCTCAGCCTCCCAAGTAACTGGGATTGCAGACATGTGCCACTATGCCTGACTCTGCTAAAATTTTCTGAGGAATCACTTCTCATCTCTACCCACAAGGGCTTCCCTCTTAGGGCACCAGAACGTAGAGTCAAAAGGGATTCACAGAGACAAGGAATAGAGAAAGTGTGTGAAGTCACTGAGCGCCTGGATCCAGCCATACCTGAAGCCAACAAAAGCTCACAAGCTTCCCTTTTAGATTGTCTTTTGGATCTGGGTTTCTGGCATTTGCAACAGGAGTTCCCAGTAGTGGAGCACAATTGTGGGGAGTAAATGAGGTACTATCATTGTGCCCTGAGTTCTTTTGAGTCAAGCCAGGTTGTCAGGCTGGAGTCCTCCCAAGCTGGGGAAGGAGGGACTGACTGACACCAACTCCCAACTCAGGGCAGCCCCAGGAGCTGAGTCCACCAGTTACCTGAGAGGGGGACGCAGGACTGAGCTCTGTGGCTGGGGAGCCTGGGCACGCCGATGGTAGCGGAGGTGCCTGGCCCGGGAGGTGGGGAGGAGTCTAGAACTCTGACCAGAGCCCCCCAGAGCAGGGCAGCACCCACCGCCTCCCCCGGGGAACTCCTACCAACCTTCAAGGCCCAGTTCAGCTGACCACCTGGGCCCTCCCGCCTCCACGCACCCCCCTGGGCAGATCCTGGCAGGCTCTTCTGTGAGTGTCCACACTCCTCACTTGAGCCCAAGGCCGGGCCTGGGGGGCTCCTGTGGATGGACTCCAGGCCCCCAAACCTCGGCATCTCCAAAGGACTCGGGTATGTCAACTGGGTCTGTCAGACTCTGGGGACTTGGGATTGGGGTGAGAGAATGACCGACCCTGAGCGCGATGGGCGCTGCCCTGTCCCTGGGCCTCGGTGTCTGTGCAAGGCTTACACGGTGTGCGAGTGTGTGTGACTGGCACGCAGAGCGCGTCCGCGAAGGCAGGCGTGTGAGGCTCATCCGTTTCTGCACGTGTGCACGTGGGAAGGTCTGTGTGCACGCCCCTCTGTCCACCGATCGCCCGTCTCTGCTCATGGAAGGGTGCGCTCCGCGCCTAGTGCGCTGCCTGGGCTGTGGACGTGCACACGCAGCTTCGTGCATGAGTCCCTGTGCGCCCGTCCGCCGTGCGCTGTGGACCTGCGTCTGCGCACAGGCGGCCAGCCATGCTCAGCAGCTGCTGAGGTTCTCAGCCTGGGCCTCAGCCCCTCCCTCCCCTCCCCTCCTGAGCCCAAGTCCTGTCCTGGGCTGGGGATGTGGCTCGGTGATAGAGCACCAGCTACCGTGCACGGGGCCCGTTCCATCCCAGCTCCGCACAAATAAATAAGTAGATAAACTTTCCCTTTCTCGATCTTCGTCCCTCCCCTGGGGGGTCTTCGTGTTTCTCTGTGCCTCTGTGTGTCCCAAGAGTCACCTGTATCACTGTGTCCGCGTTTGGATGTGTGTCATGTGGGCGTTTGTGTTTAAAAAATGCCTCTGTGTGTAGCTGCACTCGCCCCCAACTTGGGGCTGCCTCACGCTGACAGCGCCCTCCACCAGGCCCTCCGCCAGATGCTTCTGCCTTGAAGTCGGCCGGCCACGGACCGAGATCGCTGAAACCGTGAGCCAAAATGAATCTTCTCTCTTGTCGGGTATTTTGGCCTGAGTGACGAAAAGCTGACTGACACCAGGTGAAGCAATTTCTTTGGTGATGATGAGGATTTTTACCGGCACTACCCTACATGCCCAACTATAGGGGATGCAGTAAATACCATACAGTGTATCCACGAGAGGCTCTGCAGCCTCCAAGAATAGTGATGTGGAATTTATTGTCAATGTAGGACTCAGTTCAGTCTATTTCTTCGAATATTTTTTTAGTTGGCAATGGATCTTTGTTTATGTACATGAGGTGCTAAGGACCGAACCCAGAACCTCGCACATGCCAGGCAAGCACCCTACCACTCAGCCACAACTCCAGACCCTGCAGTCTACTTTAAGGAAATAAATATGTACTTTTTCTTTGAATGAAAAAAAAAATCACCTATATACATATGAAAACTGATACATACCCAAAGAGAAAGGCCAGAAGCGCCACAACCCCCAATGTTGTTGTGCTTTTCTCCGGGGATGAGACTATGGAGTGATTTCATAATTAAGTATATTTGTTGTGTTGTTGTTGTTCTTAAATTGACCTGAAACTTTATTACAAATAAGTAAAAATATAGTCCTCAGGCCAAGCTCAGTGGCACACGCCTGTAATCCCAGCAGTTCAGGAGGCTGAGACAGGAGGATCACAAGTTCAAAGCCAGCCTCAGCAACTTAGTGAAGCTCTAAGCAACTTAGCAAGACCCTGTTTCTAAAGAAAAGATTTTAAAAGGGCTGGGGATGTGGCTCAGTGGTTCAATCCCCAGTACAGAAGGAAGGAAGGAGAAGAAAAAGAGAGAGAGAGAGAGAGGGGGAAGGGGGGGCAGGGGAAGGAAAATAGCCCCCAGGCTGCATTGCCTCCTGAATGTAAACAGAGGGTGTGGCCTTCCTCAGACCCGCCTGTCAGTCAGTCATTGAGGTGGTGGGGGCTGGGATCCTCTCTTGCAATGCATTCTGGTCACCCAGGCCCAGAGGTGGTGCCTAGACAGAGCCTGGGCCTCCTTGAATATCAAGGTTGTTTTTCCATCTGCTAACCACAGGGCCATGGAGATGGAAATCCTCCTGAAACAAGGAAGAGGAACAAGATGGTAGGCCCAGAGTGCACCAGGACCGAGACCCCCACAGCCAGGGCCATCGGAGTCACGCAGCAGCCTCTGAGGGTCTCCATTAGTGCATTAAACGCATCTACCCTGAGTGCCCGCTGTGTGCGGTCACCAATCTAAGCATTAGAGATAAAGCAGCCAGCAAAAAGGGGAAACTCTGCCCTTGAGGATCCTGGAGAACAGTAGGGACACAGACCAGATAAAAATAAATTATTTAGCCAGACACAGCACCTGCCTGTCATCCCAGCGGCTCAGGAGGCTGAGGCAGGAGGATCACAAGTTGGAGGCCAGCCTCAGCAACTTAGCAAGGCCCTAAACAACTCAGTGAGATCCTGTCTCAAAACATAAAAAGGGCTGGGGATGTGACTAGGTGGCAAAGCGCCCCTGGGTTCAATTCCTGGTACAAAGAAAATTTTGTTTTAATTTTTAATATAATAAAAATTATGCAGGGGCTGGGATGTAACTCAGTGGTAGAGCAATTGTGTAGCCCGCTCAACGGTCTGGGTTCCATCCCCAGCACCTCCCAAAAAAAAAATGTCAGGCAATTGAGAAAAAGTCAAGGTGGACAGGAAGGGCCCTGGGGGTCAGGGCTGTGGTCCCTGGGCCTCCCCTCTGCGGGGTTCCCACACCCAGGCACAGACAAGCTGTGACATCTCCCAGCCCTGGGACTAGTGAGAACCAAGCCAGGTTGCTCTTAAGGAGAAATATTTCTACCCCATACGTGATAACCTGCCTCATTAAATTTAATGGGCTGGTTATTCCTGTTAAATAAACATCAACTAATTATGAAAAACATATTTGCCAAAGTTTGGCGATGGAACGCATGAACCAATTACATGGCTATTTAGCCTCAAAACACACTGAGTAATGAGGTGGGGGCCGGCCAGGAGCAGGGAGGGGCAACAAAACGTCTGATGTTCAGAGTGCCCACCACTCCTTCCTGCTTCCCATCTAGAGCTTGATAGTTCTCAAGAATGTCAGTGTCCTGGAGAATCAGGGCCTGGACCCTTTCAGGTCCTGTGTCAGTCAAATCCCTTCAGCACAAGTGACAGACCCACAGCTCCATCTTAGTGTATTGATCCCCACCTCCAAAAAGAGGGTATTGGTTCAAAGTAAGCTTCAGGCACAGTTGGATCTAGGAGCTGAAACAGTTACAGGGACCTGGACTCTCTTCAGACTCTGAGCTGTTTTCCCCCATGTCACAATTATTCTTGGACCCCACCAATTCTCACCTTATAAAGAACTTCTCTTTCCCTAGTTCTGGTTTGGGGTTAAGGGAAGATAATAAACATCACTCTAGAGCCAGCAACGTAATATCAGAAAACTCTCAAGGGAAGGCAATGAACAGGAAAAAACTGGCTGGGGGATTAGCTTGCCTCGCTTGCACAAGGCCCTGGGTGTGATCCCCAGCACCACACCAGGGAACTGCAAAATAAAACCACAAAGAAGTACTTCATCCCATGACTGAATGAAAAAGAGAGGCAGACCTTAGTGTTGGGGACACTGGAGCTCTCAACAGTGCTGTTAAAAAAGTGCAAAATGAGTGGGTGCAATGGAGCACACCTGTAATCCCAGTGACTCGGGAGGCTGAGGCAGGAGGATCGCCAGCCTCAGCAACAGAGTGAATCCCTAAGCAACTCAGTGAGACCCTGTCTCTAAATAAAATATAAAAAGGGCTGGGGATGTGGCTCAGTGGTGAAGCACCTCTGGGTTCAATCCTCAGTAGCCAGGATAGTGGTGGGGGATGGGGGCAAGAACCAACGAGGTGGGGACAGGAGGGATCCTTCATTTTGTGGTAATTACACATTTGCACGTATACAAGGGCAAAACCACACTGGGCTACATGTTAAGGATTGTGTGCTTCACTGTATGTAAATACAGCACACATGTATAATCCCAGCTATTCAGGAGGCTAAGGCAGGAGGATCTCAAGGTCAAGGCCAGCCTCAGCAACTTAGTGAGACTCTAAGCAACTTAGCAAGACCCTGTTTTGAAGTAAAAAATAAAAAGGGCTGGGGACGTGGCTCAGTAGTAGTAGAGCACCCCTGGGTTCAGTCCCCAGTACCATAAAAGAACAAATGATTGGGCATGGTGATACGCACTTGTAATCCCAGTGACTTGGGAGGCCGAGAAAGGAGCCAAGTTCAAGGCCAGCCTCAGCAACTGAGTGAGACCCTGTCTCGAAATTAAAAAATTGAAAGGGCTGGGAATATAACTGTGGTAGAGCAGCCCTGGGTTCAGTCTCTGGTCCTTCAGAGAGAGAGAGAGAGAGAGAGAGAGAAGGGGAAGGGGTGGGAGAGGGGGGGGAGGGGGGTGGAGGGAAGAAAATACGGAGGTGGAGAGAAACCTCTAGGTGGCATGATCCTAAAGGTTGTTGGTAAGAGACAGAAGACACGCACACACACGCACGCGCACACACACGCACGCACACGTGCACACACACACGCATGCACACACACGCACACACACGTGCACACACGCAGCTCCCGGCAGGGAGGCAGGGAGCATGGTTTGTGTCCTCTGACAATAGAAGGTCATCTGTCCCTGGCTGTCTACACTCCGCACCCCGCCTGGCCCCTCTGGGGGAAACAGCAGACTCTATTGTCAGTTTTTGCTCCGGCGACCCATGGGCAGGGGTCGGAGGGAGCCTGACTTCATTAGGCACCACTGTATGCACTACTTGGGTTTAAAAAGCCATGAACCTAAATTTTAGTAATTAAAACATCTTTTTTTAAAGGACAGACAATTTGGAGGGTCAAAAGGGTCTGGAAGCCGGCTGTGGTGACACACACCTGTAATCCCAGCAGCGCAGGAGTCTGAGGTGGGAGGATCAAAACTTGGAGGCCAGCCTCAGCAACTTAGCAAGACCCTAAGCAACTCAGTGAGACCCTGGAGTTGTTCCCATTCTGCTTCCACCATACAGAGCATAGTTGGGAGGAGCACTGTACAGGTGGACGTTATGGGACAAATTTTCTTTTTTGGAGGGTGGTACTGGGGATCGAACCCAAGGGCACTCTACCACTGAGCTGCACCCCCTGATCATTTGTATTTTTATTTTGAGAAGGTTGCTGACTGGCCTCCAGCTTTGCCATCCTCTTGCCTCAGCCTCCCTAGCAGCTGAGATCACACACCTGGCATTAGGGTAGGAATTTCTAAGATTCGTTTCAGGCTAGGAAAAGTCATGGTTTTCTTGTAGAGGCTGCAGTGAAGGGTCACTCATGTAACTCCAAAAGGCCCAAGCAGCTGCCAGGGTCATTTTGGCCAACAGCTCAGGAAGAGCACACCTAAGAATGCACACAGAGGACGGTAGAGAGAAGAAATAGATGCTCAGTGACATGCTTGGCGCCCCTGGATCCAGCCATGCCTGAAGCCCCATATCCTTGTGTGTTCAGGTCTTAGTCCCTACCCTGCCCTACCCTGCTGCTCCCTCTCCCTCAGGGCCTGTGACCTTGGGGCTGGAGCCTGAAACAGCAGATGTCCAGGAAAGGCAGGTTGAAGGGCTCCAGGTGGGGTGGCCACCCTGTCTTCCAAGGGCACAAGAGAGACAGACTGGTTTGTCTACACATTCCCCATGGACCCTACGCATGCCCAGAGTGGGCTTCCCAGAAGAGGAAGAGTCTGCTCCAGGGCTGTGGCTGAGGCCAGCAGAGTGACCTCAGGGGAGGGGGGTTTCAGAGCAGAGAGCAAGCATCCAGTTCCCTCCAGTGGAGTTGCAAGGAGCCTCCTGCAGAGGTAAGTGGGGAGGCCACTCTTCCGACCCCACCCACTTTGTCAAGGGCGTTGTCACTGTGATCTGGTAGTGGTGACCCACAGCAGTTTGCTCAGAAAGACTCCTGGGGTGTCTCTTTGTTTCTTTGCACCTCTGTTTCCTCAACTGTGTAGAGGGGACAGTCACAGCCCCACCTCGCCCATGGGTCCTTGTGCCTCAGAGCTGACCCTTCGCATTTGTGCTCTGGTCCTCACAGTGACCACCCCCCAGAGTCAGCACAGTTTGCACTGAGAGGTGGTGTGCAGCACCGTGATTTGGACTGCCCCGCGGTTGGGTCTGTGCTGGGAACTTCCCGTGCAAGGGTTCAGGTCAAGACGGCCCAGTTGCCATGGTGACGCCCAGCCTGAGGAGGCTCCATGCAGAGGCTCAGGCTGCATCAGTCTGGACCCTGGGCTCAGGCACCGGCTCCCGGGGATGAGGATTCTGAGCCCAGCAGGACGACCCCGCTGCCTCCCAGGCCTGCGCCCTCAGATTGCCAGCGTGGCTGAGACTGGCCCAGGTCACCTTCGGATGAAGCCTATGTAACAAAGGTGCTGAGCACGCTCCGGTCACTGCTCCTCCCCCAGAGGCTGGTGTCCCACCCAGCCCCAGCTTTTCTCTCTCTGTGTGTCTGTCTGTCTTTTCTCCATCCTCCATCTCCCCTCGCCAGTTTCTCTGAATTAACGACCACAGCAGGGAGGGCCGTGGCAGGGGGTGTCTGGAGGGGGAGCCAGAAGGGACGAGTCCCCACGACACTCCGTTCTTCTGCCTCCCAAACCTGCGCTACTTCCGACAGAGACTGCATCTACCCTAGAGCCCTTTCCCAGGGGAGGGCTGCCCCAGGAGGGGAGGTGCGGATGGGGACGGGGACAGGGGAGTTGGAAACACCTCCCTGGAAACCCTGGCTTCCCCGTTTGCCCCCTGCTGGCCTGAACCAGAGCGGATGACTAGCCCTGAGAGGCACAGAGGAGCGCGCCCGGGGCGGGGGCGGGGGCATGGCAAAGCCCCGCAGTGGGTCTGGGGTCCAAGGCTGGAAACCAGGCCCTGGGGGTCCAGACTGCCTGTCAGGTGGCGGAATGTGCTTTGTGAGATTGCCTCAGCTACGCATTCCACATCCTCCAGGCACCACACAAATGTGGGCAGGAGATGGGGGAGTCATGGTGTGGGTGTGAGGTGTCCCCAAAGCCTGCATGGGAGACAGAGCAGGAAGGCTCAGGGGAGAGCTGGCTGGGTGGTGAGAGCCTCAACCCCATCAGTGCACTGCTCCCTGGGGGTCAGCTGGTGGTCCCTGGAGGCAGGTGCTGGGGTGGAGGAGGTGGGCACTGGGGGGTATATTGTGTCCCTGGACAGTGGGAGCTCACTCTGCTTCCCGGTGCCACGTCCTGAATGTTTTCCTCCTCCACACCCCCCCACCATGATGTTCTGCCTCCTCTCAGGCCCAGAGCAATGGAGTCGGTCAACCAAGGACTGAGACCTCTGGATCCATGAGCCCCAAATAAACTTTTCCTTCTAAAATTGTTCTTGTCAGGTCCCTTGGTCAGCAGTGGACAAGCTGACTAAAACGGGGGCATTTTCCCCAGGAGTCCGGCAGGGCTGGTCACCCTTGTGCCCTTGGTCCAGTGTGGGGATGTGAGTCTCCCAGGCTTCTGGCCCCGCCTCCCGCCTGCCCGTCTCCCCTGCTCGTGTGTCTCCTCCTGCCCTTGCCCCTGGGAGCTCTGAGCTGACCTATCAGGGCTGCAGCTGCCCCAAAGCCCTGTGCTGGGGCAGCCAGAGACAGAGTGGCTGAGGAGGCCAGCCCAGGCCCTGGACACGTAAGCGATGAGCCGTAATCTGGGTCCCCGCCAAGGCCCAGACACTGCCGGGCAGACACCCATCCTTCCTGCTCTCCCCTCCAAATGCCCCACAGAAGCCCTGAGAAGTGATCAATAGCTGCTGTTTGAATCCACCGCATTCTGGGGGGACTTGGTGTTCAGCGACAGATAGCAAGTACCCCGTGAACCCCAACAGAGGCCCTGCTTTGTGGCAGACACTGTACCCCTTAGGAGAGAGATGAGGTCACTGGCTTAATGGAACTTCCATTTCGGAGTGATGGATATATAGCAGCTAAATGGATGGGACAGCAGGAAGGGACTTGAGACCATAATGAACCTAAGTGGGGATGTGTGGGGTGTAGTTTGTATCAGAATCAGGAGCTTCTCTGAAGAGGCCACGTGAGTTGAGGCCCATTGAGTGAGGAGACCAGCCCAGATTTTTGTCGTGGCGTCTGCTGAAGGCAGAGCCCTCAAAGCCCTCCTGGCCTGGGACCTCTGTGGCAGCTGATGGGAACAAGCTTCACCCCAAAGATGATATCGGCAGTGGAGCTGGACCTGGTGTAAAGGGAATAGCCACAGTATTTTTTTTTTTACTTCATATTTTGATTTTGTGATTGAAGATGAACGGGAAGTTGGAAAGAGAGGGCTCGTGGGTACCCTTCAGCCAGTCTCCCCCAGCGGTCACACCTGACCTGAAGATAGCACAGCATCAAAGCAGGACACTGACATCGATTTCATGGGAGGGTCTGGTTCTGTGTCATTTGATCATAGGCCTCAAGTCACGTAACCGTCACCAAAATCAAGGTACAGACTGGTGTGATGGCAGATTCCTGTGATCCTGCCCAGCCACTTCAGAGATTGAGGCAGGAGGACTGCAAATATGAGGCCAGCCTCAGCAATTTAGTGAGATCCTCAAAAAGTTAGCAAGACCCTTTCTCAAGACCCAGGTGGTTCAGGCCTGTCATCCCAGCAGCTTGGGAGGCTGAGGCAGGAGGATCACAAGGTGGAGGCCAGCCTCAGCAACTTAGCAAGGTCCTAAGCAACTCAGTGAGACCCTGTCTCTAAATGAAATATTAAAAAAGGGGCTGGGGATGTGGCTCAGTGGGTCAGCACCCCTGGGTTCAATCCCTTTTATCAATCAATCAATCACCCACCAGGATTCCATCATGGGGACTCCACCCTGATCTATCCTAATTACATCCCAAGGCCTCACCTCAAAACACCGTAATTGGATTGAATTTCCACACTCTTAATGCCTCATGATGAGGATTAAATTTTAACACACGTCCCTCGGGGATCACACTCAAACCATATCTGTCACCACACTAGGGCACTCCGGTCACTACCAATCTCTTCCTCTGTGTAATTTTGTCATCTCAAAAATGTTACATAAATGGAATCATAACATTTGTGCTTTCTGTAATTATGATATTGATGTGACTTAAGCTGTCGTTTTATTTTTTGCCTTGTTTCTGGTTTTGTTGTTGTTTCTCTCTTTTCTTTTGTCTACCTTCCTGTGGGTTATTGGAACATATGGTTAGCATTCCATTTGGGTTTACCTAGTGTTTTCAGGGTATTTCTTTGTATAGCTCTATCATGGTTGCTTTCAGTATTAAATTATATATCTGCATTTATCTCAGTCTACTGAGGTCATGTTACCCATTCAAGGGACGTGTAGAAACCTTTCTCTCTGTCCTTCCCCGCTCCCATTTATAATATAATTATCTTAAATATTTCCTCCAACTTACATTGAAACATCAAACAATGCTATAATTTTTTTTTCAATCATCCAATGTAATTTAGAAAGCTTCAGAGAATAGGTACCCATAGTCTCTTTCCATTGTTCTTTCTGCTTGATGTCCCCAATTTCTTTCTTTGATCATTTTCTTTCTATGTGAATAACTTCCTTTAGCCACTGCCAGGATGCATGTTTATGGTCAAAGTAGGTCTGCTGATGACACACTCTTTCCTTTCCTTCACCATCTTGATTTTCCCTCCCTGGAAGGACAGTTTGGCTGGGTATAAAATTAGTGGTTGTCAGGCCTTTGCTTTCAGCACTTAAAATGCCATTGCACTTCCTTCTGACCTCCATTGCTTCCGATGTTAAATCCACATTATTTTAGGGGATTAATTTTTAAAAATTTGTTCTTTTTAGTTATATGTGACAGTAGAATGTTCTGGTTTGGATGTGAGGTGTCCCCCCAAAGCACACATTTGAGACAGTGTGGGAAGATTCAGAGGAGAAATGATTGGGTTATAAAATTAATTCAACTAATCAGTGAATTAATCCCATGATAGGGGTTAACTGAGTGGTAGCTAAAGTGGTAGGGTGTGGCTGGAGGAGTTGGGACTTGGGATGTGGCTTGTAGGTATATATTTGTATCTGGCGAGTGGAACCTCTGTCTCTCCTTCTCTCTCTCTCTCTCTTTCCTGATCACCATGCGAGGTGGATCCCTCTGCCACCCCCTTCCACCTCTGGTCTTGTATTCATATGTGAACATAGGAAAGTTATATCCAGGGCTGGGGATATAGCTCAGTTGGTAGAGTGCTTGCCTTGCAAGCACAAGGCCCTGGGTTCAATTCCCAGCACCGCAAAAAAAAAAAAAAGTTATATAACTGGATATCCAGTTATATAAATATATATATATAAAGTTATATAATTGGATATCCAATTCATTCTACTGTCTTTTCTATTCCCATCCCCTCTCCTCATCCAATCTGGTGAACCTCCATTCCCCCCCACCACCTATTGTGAATCAGTATCCGCATATCAGAGAGAACATTTGGCCTTTGGATTTTGGGGATCGGCTTATTTCACTTAGCATGATATTCTCCAGCTCCATCCATTTACTGGCAAATGCCATCATTTCATTCTTCTTTAAGGTTGAGTAATATTCCATTGAAATCCACATTATTTTAATTGTTTTCATCTAAAAGGAGGGTGGTATTTATGTGTGGCGGCCTTGGAGATGTTTTTTCTTTTTTAGTTTTTGGAAGTTTGAACATGACATGTCTTGATGTGGATTTCTTTGGACTGTTGGGGGGTCCATTCAATTCCTTGAATCTGTAAGATTCTGTCCCTTATCAAATTCTGGAAATTCTTGTGAATTATTTCTTTGGATACCTTTTCAGCTTCACTCCCTTTCTCCTCTCCTTCTGGCACTTTGACACGATGCTAAATCTTTTGTAATAACCAGAAGCCCTTGAGGGTTGTTTATACCTTCAGTCTATTTTTCCTCTGTTTTTCAGACTGGAGAATTTGTTTTCTATCTTCACGTTCGCTGGAATTTTCTTGTACTCTCTGTTATGTTGTGGAGTTTATTATTATTATTATTCCTCTTGTTGTATGTTTCTTTTTTAAGCATTCTGAGGAAACGTCCACTTGGTTCTCCTGGATTCCCTGTCTGAGATTTTTATATGTGTTTCAGGCATTTCCATAACAGTTCATCAAAGCATCTTTTTTTCTTCATTACTGGGAATTGAACCCGTGTGCTCTACCACGGAGCTATATCCTTAGCCTTTTCTTTTTTGTTTTATTTATTTTTGAGGCAGGGTCTCACTAAGCTACTGAACCTGGACTCCAACTTGAAATTCTCCTGCTCAGCCTACCAAGTATCTGGACTTGCCGCGGAAATCACCTTAGTTACCATCTTACTATGTTGATGGTATTTTCTCACACAAGTTAAGATTTCCCTGGTTCTTGCTGTAATTTTCTATTGGCTCTTTTAACATGTGGGGTATTGAGAATCCAGATCACACTTCCATTTTCTGTTTCAGATCTCTCCTGATCCCATACCAGTGACCAAAGAGGGGCACTGTCCCGTTATGGTTGGGAGTGGAGAGGAAAGTCCAGCTTCCCCATTTCCACCCACGAATTTTGAGCACAGTGAGAAACCTTGGTCTCTGCCAAGCACAGTAGTGTACACCTGTAATCCTGGAACTCTGGAGGCTGAGGCAGGAGGATTGCAAGCTGGAGTCCAGCCTCAGCAACTTAGCAATGTATCCTAAGCAACTTAGCAAGACCCTGTCTCAAAATAAAAATCAAAAAGGGTTTGAGATGTAGCTCAGTGGTAGAGCACCCCTGGGGTCCATCCCCAGTACAAAAAGCAGGAGGAAGAGGAGGAGATAAAAAAGAAAACCTCATCTCCAGGGGAAACCAAGAGTCTCATCGCTTGCTCTCTTGCTGTTCTGATTCTTGGTGTCAGATGACTTTTCTGGAGACCATAGCCCCAGAGATGATGGCTATCCTCGGTGACATCATTGGTGACCTGGCTGTGACAGTATGGGCCATAAGACCCCTGTGTGCATGTTCATGCTTTGAGAGCCGAATCGAGCAGGAGATTGCAAACCAAAGGCCCGCTGGCTGGCTTGCCCTGGGGTGTGTCAGGTCCACTCAACATTCCTGCAATCACAGGGCCCAGCTTAGAGAACCAATGCCCTCCTGCTCCCAGCCGGCTCCAGCCCCCGCCAGCACCTGCCTCCAGTGGGTCCCGCTACTTCTGTCCTCCACCTACTTGGCCTCTGAGTCTGCAGCCCCAGGATGAGGCAATGTACATTCCTCCATTGCTCTTGGGGAATGCCTGTGTGTCCAGGGACAGCAGGGGTGGGCACCGTGGAGTTGACAGACACTTGGTTGTATCTCCAAGGCCAGGAGCTGGGTGGTGACAGATCTGAGCCCAGACTGGTTAAAGCTGCCACAAAGAGGCAGGAAGCAGAGGAGGGATCATGGGATTGGGTTTGGGGCTGCAGTCAGTTGGGCTGGAACTTTCTGGAGAAGTGGAAGAGGATCCTGGGGACACTCCTAGTCAGGGGCACAGGAAGGGGAAAGCGTTTGAGATGTGCAAAGAGTCCTTGGTTCAGGAATTCAGTGTGGCAAAGCTCTCCTCTGGGAGGGAACCGTTTAGGGGGTGGTGTGGTGGCCATTGGCATATAGGGTCCCCGGATGTAGGCGTCTTCAAACTACCCAGCTGGGCCACTGCAGAGCCAAACTGCCTGCTTGGAAACTGGGCTCTGTCCCTGCCTGGGCATGGGGAGAGTGAATTTGGTGAGCAAGAGGGACAGGGAGGCAGGCATGTCTGTGCACACGTGTGTGGGGGGGTGTGCACAAGTGGGTTTGTGTGAAAGTGTGTGTTGGTGTGCACGCATGAGTGTATACGTTTGTGTTTGCATGTGTAGAGCCATTAATGTGTCAAAGAAAGTCACTGGGAGCCAGGCTTGGTGCTGCACACCTGTAATCCCAGTGGCTCAGGAGGCTGAGGCAGGAGGATCATGAGTTGGAGACCAGCCTCAGCAACTTAGTGAGGCCATACTCAACTCAGCGAGACCCTGTCTCTAAATAAAAAATAAAAAGGGCTGGGGATGTGGCTCAGGGGTTAAGCATCCCTGGGTTCAATCCCTAATCCCTGGTATAAAAAGAAAAAAAAAAAAAAGAAGACCCCACTCCTCTCCTCCCTCAGGTCTCTCTGGGCTGCAGTATGGAAAACTGAGGAGGGTGTGGGGTGGGCTCTCACATCCACAGGCCAGGAGGAAACCTGAGTGGAGGAGGTGAGAAACGAGTGGGTTAGGAGCACCTGGAGCTGTCAGAACCAGGTTCTCATTGAGACCAGAGAAAGGCAGGAGTCAGGATGGCCTCTAGTTCTTTGTTTTGTTTTGTTTTTTGGTTCCAGGGATTGAACCCCGGGGGCTCAACCACTGAGCCACATCCCAGCCCTTTTTTCAATTTTTTTTTAATTCTTATTTTTTAGTTGTAGACGGACACAATACCTTTATTTACTTACTTATGTGGTGCTGAGAATCGAACCCAGTGCTTCACACGTGCTAGGCAAGTGCTCTTCCACTGAGCCACATCCCCAGTCCTTTCTATTTTTTTATTTAGAGACAGGGTCTCACTTAGTTGCTTAGGGCCTTGCTAAGTTGCTGAGGCTGGCCTCCAACTTGTGAGCCTCCTGCCTCAGCCTCCTGAGCTGCTAGGATGACAGGCATGCACCACCACACCTAGCACAGGATGGTGTCCAGTTCTGAGCCTGGTGGAAAGGGATCAGTGGGCTCTTCCCCTAGAGACTGGGAGCACCTAGATCGTGGTGGTCCTCCTCACCTGCCAGTGTGGGAGCTGCCTGGAGAAGGGAAGAGTCACCATGAGTCTATCTTGCAGGTCACTAAAACGTAGGAAGGACCCTGGAGCTGCTCCAATGTCCCAGACGCCCCAGAACAGAGGCCCATTCCTAGGACCCATTCCACATTGTCACGGTCAGCTGCCCTGTCCTCTGAACTGTGTCAGGCAGACAGAAGTGAAAACCACAGAGAAAACCCAGAGGGAAGACCCCGGGCAGCTGCGCTGAGTCATTTCCCCTCTGTGTGATATGGGGTCAGGAGCCCCAAAGCCACAGACCTGGGTCCATTCCCAGCTCTGCTGTGGTCACTTGAATTCCACTTCTCCTTCTGCACTTGGAGAGTGTTAGCAGCATGAGAATCCAGTAAGGTCACGTGAAGAGGAGGTCAGAACTAAACCCAAGGGAGGAAGCTGCTGGGGTCAGATGGCAGCTGTGAGAGCTTGGGAACCTACTGCACAGGGCTCACCAGTAGCAACAGTCACTCTTCATTTGCAGGGTGGTAGCCCTTTTCTTGTTGATTCTTGGGAACTCTTTATATATTGTGGATGTGCACCCCAGTCAGTCATATGTGTTGTAAGAGAACTTCTTTGAAATCCCAGAGGGTCTCTTTAGCTCCTCTTTTGAAATCTCTATTAAACAAAAATAACTAGTTTTAATGTAATCAAATTGATCCATAGTTTCTTTTATTTATTTTTAACATCTTGTTTAAGAAATCCTTCTCAAGCTGGACATGGTGGTCCACACCTATAATCCCAGTGACTTGGAAGCCTGACGCAGGAGGATTGTGAGTTCCAAGCCAGCCTCAGCAACTTAGCACTCACTCAGTGAGACCCTGTCTCAAAATAAAATTAAAAAAAGGACTGGGGATGTGGTTCAGTGGTAGAGTACTTGCATAGTTTGTGTGAGGGACTGGGTTTAATCTCAGCACCACATATAAATAAATAAAGTCCATTGACAAAAAAAAAAAGAAAGAAAAAGAAATCCTTCCCTAGCTTAAGATGATAATCTATACCATTGTCTCCTAAAAGTCTTACAGTTTTATTTATCACAATCAGGACTAGGGAATTGAAGGTTGTATATGGTGTGAGGCAGCGATTCTCAGGAGCAAGGTGTTCACGAGAGGGTCACATAATCAGATCTTCATTTTTCTGCTGCTATTTAGGGAGCAATAGAAAAGTGTGGCCAAGGAGCAGGGAGAGGAGATATGAAGGATGGAGAGAACAGGAGAAATCGGGAATAAGTTTTTGGGAAGAATTCATGGGGTGGGGGATACAGAGGGTGTGGGAGGAGGGGGGACTTTTTTGTGAAGTGGAATGCACTTTGACGCATCATACATTAATGGAGTACAACGTCTCACTCTTCTGGTTGCACATGATGTAGGATCACCAGTCGTATAGTCACATGCACAGAGGGTCATGCATGATGTCTGATCCATTCTTCTGTCCTTCCTACCCCCATGCCCTTCCCCTCCCTTCACTCCCCTCTGCCTAATCCGAGGAACTTCCATTCTTCCCAGGCCCCCTTTGTGAATTAGCATCCACATATCAGAGAAAACATTTGGCCTTTGTTCTTTGGAATTGGCTTATTTCACTTAGCATGATGCTACCCAGTTCTATGCACTTACTGGCAAATGCCATAATTTCATTCTTTAAGGCTGAGTAATATTCCATTGTGCATATACACCACATTTTCTTGATCCATTCATCTGTTGAAGGGCACCTAGGTTGGCTCCATAGTTTAGCTATTGCTATTCTGATTGAGCTGCTATTAACACTGATGTGGCTATGTCACTGTAGTATGCTGATTTTAAGTCCTTTGGGTGTAAACCGAGGAGTGGGATAGCTGGGTCCAATGGTGGTCCCATTCCAGGTTTTCTGAGGAATAGGAGGGAGGCTTTTGATCGAGCAGTCTCAGGAGTGTGGTGCACTTTGTGGAGAAAGGGAATAACGGGGTGGGGGTCAGGTTAAACATGAGCTGGCTTCTGGCTCCTCTGAACTTTCCCAGGAGACAGCTGGAGATCAGGACTGGACCTCAAAGGAGCGGTCAGGGCTCTCTTGGGGGCTGCTGAGCGCAGAACAGCAACAACCCTGAGCGGTGCCCTGGAGGACAGATTGGCAAAGGAGAATGACAAGTGTGGGCAGAGAACAAGGGCCAGTGATTCCAGGTGCCACAGAGAAGGGCCAGCTAGGGCATTCACAGGACCTAATCCCCACAGCTGTGCAGTGGGGTCCCTTTCACAGATGAGAAAAGCAAGGTTCAGGGAACAGACAGGACTTGCTCCACATTAACTCGCCATTCTGGATCCACCCCCCATGTGTGGACTCAGGCATCCAGGAGGAAGGAAGGCTCTCCAGTCCCCATCACCAGGGGAGGGGGGAGGAAACAATGTAGCAGAGTGATTTGAGTCAGGACCACCCACTGCTGGGATTAGCTGCTCCCAGTTCTGCCACTGACCAGTTAGGAAATGGGCAGGTCCCTCCATCTCTCCAGCCTCAGTTTACCCATCTGTACAATGCTAGCGGAGCTCTGTGTATTGTCAATACTATATGATGCAAATTAAATAGTCAATAGGACTCGATTTTTTGGGGGGGGTATCAGGGTTTGAACCCAGGGGCGATTAACCATTGTACCACATCCCCAGCCTGTTTCCTTTTTTATTTTGCAACAGGGTCCCGCTAAGTTGCTCAGGGCCTCGCTAAGTTGCTGAGGCTGCCTCCAACTTGCAATCCTCCTGCCTCAGCCTCCCAAGTTGCTGGGATTACAGGCATGCACCACTGTGCTCAGCTGTAAATAGGACTTTTGAAAAAGGTGCTCACCCTCATTCAGGGACATGAAATACTAAATCTACCATGAAAAACCAGTGCATACCATTAGACTGGTAAGAATTACAATCTGACTGTACCAAGGGTTGATGGGGATGGGGGCAGCAGGGGCCCTTCTACATGAGTGCTGGGGATGAGAAGTGGGGCCATCACTCCACAGCTAAACATACCCCCATCCATGGCCATGCCATCCTCCCCTGGGTCTACATGTGCCCAGCAAGACACGTGCCCAAGACGTTCATCATAGCCCAGAGAGGGGGTCAACCCAGTGTCTGGATGATCAGCCACAGAATGTGGTAGAAGGACTACAAAGTCACGGGGAACAGTCTGCCTAGGAGCAGGGACAGCTGCATCCCTTACATGGAAAGAAAGCAGCACACATGGTGTGATCCCATTTCTGTATTGTCCCAAAACAAGCCACACAAAAGAAAATGCCATTCTGGGAGACCAATACAAATGGCCACACCCCGAGAAAAGCCAGGAAAGGATTAACGCAGAAAAGAGGGAGGTGGCTGCCTCCCTCCCGGGAGAAAGGGGAGGCTTCTAGAGATGCAGAGGGGCACCCTGGCCGGTTCTTAACCCTGGGACTGTAGAGGATCATCTGAAAGGGGGACACCAGTCACGCACTGCGAAATCTGTCCCCTCCAGGCTTCAGAGGGGGGCCCCGTGCACGCGCAGTGCTCCCCTCTGCCGGGACAGCGTTCTGGGGGCTTTCTGTTCTGCTAGGTGCGCCCGCTGCCTGGCCTCGCCTCGCCTGGCTGTCGTGCACCGGAAGACCTTCCCGGAGAGGAGACCTCCCAGCCTCCCACCCTTGGGGCGGCCTTTAGAATGCACAGGCCGGTTGAATGAGCGCAGTCATAGAGTGACTGGGGTCTGCCCCCAACCCGACCAGATCCCGTGCACCCCCAGCACCTGCATCCCAGCTCTGCCTCCCCGGCCGCCTGACTTCCTTCTCCAAATGGCAAGGATTCAGGATTCGTCTCCCTCCAACGCTCCTGGGCAGGGACCCGGGGCTGGGGGCTTCCTCCTCCCCCTACATCCCAGAATGCGCCACCCACCCGAGGGCCTGCAGGGGGTCACGCTGCCCAGCCTGTAGAGGCAGGTGCATCCGCGCAGGTGCCGGTTCCAACTAATAGACCCTGAGGCCGGAGGCCAAGAGCCGGGGACACACGCTGCAGGACCTAGGGCAGGGCGCCTGCCTCCTCCGGCCTCAGTTTACCCTTTGCTGGATGAAGTCCGAGCCCCCAGCTCGGGCACACAGAGGCCGAGTCTTGTTTCTGGAGACGTGGGCTCAGCCCAGTCCAGGCGCGCGGGACTCCGGGGACGCCCCTCCGAGGTCCCGGCGCCCAGCGATTTAAGGCGGGAGGTAGCATCGCCCTTTGAAGGACCGCGGTGGGACCCGGCTGGCGCGCGGCGCGGGGCAGAGCGCCCTCTGGAGGCCGCTGCGGGTCCCGCCCCCCGCCCCGCCCCCGCCAGCCCCGCCCCCGACTTCGGGGCGGCGCATGCGCGCGGCGCAGCGCTCCGCGGGCGGCGAGAGCGAGGCCGGTCCGCAGCCGCGCGGCGCTCGGCGCCCCATTCATGCTGGGCAGCGGCAGCGCGGCCACGCAGCGGAGCCCGGGCGCG
>JAJEJO010001678.1:123444-151605 GCA_020662805.1 Glaucomys volans
CCGCGTGTCCCTGCGGCTCCGGCCCGGGCGCCCGCGTGTGTCCGGGCGCGGTCGCGGCGCCGGCGCTGAGCTGCTGCGTCCCCGCCCGGCCGGATCGGACCGCGGCCCCAGGCCCAGCGCCGCCGGCCTCCTCCTGCCCGCCCAGCCCGGCCGACCTGGCCCGGCCCGGCCCGGCCCGGCCCGCTGAGGTCCGCCGGGCAGCGCCCCGGGCCGGGCGGTGGGGGCGGGCGCTGCCCCCTCCTCAAAGGCAGGAGAGAAAGTTTGCGGCGGCCCCGGCGGGAGGGCCCTGCGGGTGCCCGGTCCGAGCCCGGTCGCCGGGCGGCGGGCTCGGACCTTTGGTGGCCGGCGAGCAGCGGGCTGGGCAGGCCCGGGCAGGGCTCCACGGCTGCCTGGGCAGGGCCGCGGGAACCGGGAGCAGGTTTGGGGGGCTGCGCCCTCGGCCGGCCCTCCGGCGCTGGGGTGGAAGTTGGAACCGCTTCCTGGGGACCGCCGCCCGCCCCCGCCTCCTCTGGCCCAGGGTGCTGGGAGCTGGGCGCCGGGTCCAGCCCAGGCCCGCAGGGCCGCCACTGGACTGGGAGGGGGCGGTGCGGGTGCCACCCGAGAGGCCGCCCCGCTTGGGCCTCCTTGGCCTCCCCCTCGCAGGGCCTCTCCAGGGTCATTTCGCTTCCTTCGGAGGCTTTCCATTGCTTCCTGGACGGTCCCGGGCCTGGTGTGCAACGTAGCTGGCGGCGGCGGCGGGCCGATTGGGGGCTGCCTCCAGGAGGTGGGAGCACGGACTCCGGGGAGGCCCTTTTGCCCGTTGTGAGCTCCCAGGTGCAGCCCCGGATGGAGGGTGAGAGGGGCTGCTTAGTGCCCTGAGCTACCTTTGCCTCATTTGTGGGGTGCTGGGGCCACGCCCCTTGAAAGAAAGGGGTGTGTGTGGGGGGGATGGGACATGGCCGAGCCTCTGCCCCCTCAGTCCTGCTCCTGCGGCTGGCTGGCTGGCTTGGGCTGCCCTGCGCTGCTTCACCTCCTGATGCCAAACCTGGTTCTGGGTCAGTGCCGGGTGGGGCTCAGCTTTTGCTCCTCTGGTCCTTGGGGAGCATGCCCCAGATCCCCCACCGCCCCACTGGTTTGGGGTGTGCAGGAGAGGAAGGGTGCTGAGCTAGGTATGCCGGGACTCTGCCTAGCCCTCGAGGAGCTCCCCAGTCCCATGCCCTAGGCAGAAGGGCAGGCCAGTGATTGTGCTTCGGGGTCAGGCTTCCAGGCAGCTGCGAGTGGGCACCTGGGGCCCAGGAAAGGCATTTCAGGCAGGGGGGCGACAAGCAAGGGCGGAGGCCCGGGTGTTGCAAGCCCTGTGTGCCCAGTGTGTGCTCTGGGGTGTCAGTGAGATGGCACAAGCCCTCTGCTGGGCTGCTGGGGCTCCCAGGCATTGCCTCCCTGTTCGGAGCCTCCAGGAAGGTTCCCATGTCTACAGCATGTTCGAGCAGCTGGGCAGGAGGAGAGGGCACCCCAAAGCAAATGCTGAGCAGCTGGGACTTTCTCTGAGGAGCAAAACTGCAAGGTCTCCAGGTCCTGCCTGGTCCTGCCTGGACTGATGGGGAGCAGGGCCACTTGGAACCACCTCCCGTGACCTCTGATGGAGGGAGGTAGGAATGACAAAGGCAGCCCTCTTCCTGGTTGCCGATGAGAACCCCTGGACAGGGCGTCATTGTCTTCCCTGTCCCCCCAAGTCCCAACCTGTCCAAGCCCCAGAAAGATCCAGAGTGGGAGGACGTGGGTTGTCATCTCTTTCTGTGAACAGGGCTCTGAGGCCTTTGTTTCTTGGGGCAAGAAGGAGCCATGGTGTCATCCGGGGCTGGGAGAGGGAATGGGGACATTGCTCTGCATGCTGCCCTGGTGGGCTGGTCCCATCCAGTCCAGGAGTGGAGCCCCCTGGTCACAGCCCTGCACCTGCCTGTAGCTTGGCTTCTCTTCCTGGCTCTCCCTTTCGACACACCCAGCACCAGCCTTGCCCTCCTGGTCTGGCTCTGACTCAGCCTGGCACGGCCCACTGTCCCTGCTGGAAGCTGCAGCCGTTCGTACTGCCCATCTGCATGCCCAGCAGGTTCCCATGCCAGGTCTTTCCTCTCGCTGTCCTGCCCCACAGAATCTCCCCTCACCTCCGAGGTACGCCCAGTATGCCCGGTCCTTCCAGAAAGGACCTAGGGGAGCCTCTGCAGGCCACAGTGGCTGGCTGGCACTCCCCCTTCTCTGTAGAGGACGGTGTCTCATGGTGCTCCCTGCACCCAGGTCTACCTGTGGGCAGACCGCAGGCCTGCCTGTGGGAGCTGAGCCCCCGCAGGTCCTCTGCCATCCCAGTCTCTCTAGAAGCCCTGCATTTGGTCCTGGCTTTGCTGGGACTAGCTGAGTGACCTTGGGTCTGTCTGAGCCCTGAGGCTATATCTCTTAGGTGGAGAAAGTGGCCCAAGCATCCTCAGGGGCCTTTGTTAGGAGGTGGGTGTGAGGGACCCGTCATAGGCTTGGGACCCCTCCTTTTCCTGACTGGCAGTCCTGTGCCCCCAGGCTGGTCCTTTCTCGGGAGGAGGGGCAGCGGGCCAGGCTGGAGTTTGGATGGTGGCTTCTTCAGCTGGGTCCCTCCTGTTTAGTATAAAAAGTAGAGCCCATAATTGCATTAAGACGTGTATAATTATCCCGGAGGAGGGGAGAGCCCAGCCCCTGGTAATTGCAGGCCTGCTTTGAACTGATAAACGGTGAGTGATTCATGTTTTCTTTGGAGTTCGCCTGTGCTTAGCTCTCAGCCCAGGCCCGCTGCCTCGGCACGGAACCTGTTTGCTGGCTCCCTGGTCTGCTTAGGCTTCTGGGGGGCGGAGGAGGATCCCTCTCCTGGCTGCCTGTGGAGGCCCCGAGACTGCTGTTCTGGGGTGATGTCAGTGACCAGGAAAGGCAACCGACAGCCTGCTGGGAGGAGCCCTGCCGCGGGCACAGCCGTGCTTCCTCCGCTCTGAGAGTCGAGGCAGAGTGGTTTGCGTCCCTGAGCCTCAGTTTCCCCACTTGAGCAGCAGATGGACACTGGACAGAAGGTGGGGGAAGAGCATTAGTAGGTGCTGCTCTGCCCTGGCTGGCCGCTCCATTTCCCATTCATTCATTCACTCAAGTACTTTTTTCTTTTTATTGAACCCAGCGGTGCTGAACCACTGAGCCCCAGCCCCAGCCCTTTTTAGATTTTATTTAGAGGCAGGGTCTCACTGTGTTGCTTAGGACCTTGCTAAGTTGCTGAGACTGGCCTGCAGCTTGCGATCCTCCTGCCTCAGCCTCCTGAGCTGGGATCACAACCCTGCCCCATGGCGCCTGGCTTCCCTCAAGTGTTTTCTGAGCCCTCCTGGATCCCAGGCTTGGCTTTGGGGATATAGTGGCAAACCCGAGCGAGCCAGGCCCTGCTCTCACAGAGCTGCCATTCTGTCAGGGACAGTGTCTAGGAACAATAAATAACAAAAACCATTCAGAAGTCTCATGCTGCAAATTAAAACAGGTGACTGACTGGGCCTGGGCAGCTGGTGCCTTCAGGGAGCAGGACATGGGAGATGTCTCGGGTGACACCCGAGCAGGGTGTGGGGGCCAAAGCAGGGCACTCTAGGTGGGGACATGGAGGCACAGGAGCTGACTGGACTTTGGCCAGCTCCCTGGCTGGACTTGGCAGAAGACATCCATCTTTAGGCCTCAGTTGTCCCCCCTGAGAAATGGGGCTGCCAGGCTTAGGAAGGGCGTTGGCTGGGAGTCGGGAGGAAGGTGTGTGCAGCCCTCCTGCACTGGGGCTCAGCCATGATCTGGCTTCAGCCAAGGAGTGGGGCGAGTGGCCCCCAGAGCATGGGGCAGGCCCTGGGGGCCCTGCTGACCCCAGGAGGGTGGCCCTGCTGCCATCTCTTTTTGAGCAAGCCCTCATCTGCCTTCATCCATGAGGGGGAAGCTGTTGCCCCTTTCACAGGTGGGGAAACCGAGGCTGGGAAGGGGAGCACCCTCATCAGGGCCACACAGCCACAGAGTGAGCGTGATTTGCCCCAGTGCCTGGCTACCAGCCGATGTGCTGGGAGGAGCTGAGCCTTCGCCACAGCCAGTGGGGCCACAGCCGGGTGTGACAGTCCTGCCACGATTTGGGGGATGGTAACCTCATGTGCAGGTCAGAAAAGCCACCCAGGCTGCTGCGGGGTGTCCTGGCTGGAGGCTGGCCAGGGCCTCAGAGGTCCATGTGGAGGAGGTGGGCAGTTTGGGGAAGGTTTGGGGGATGAGACTGAGAAGTGAGGGTGGGTGTCGTGGAGGAGCGTGGGGCCTGGTGTGGCGTGGACGGCACTGGGGGCAGGGCTGGTGAGCACCCAGTCTGGTCAGACACAGCCTAGGTGGGGGCGGAGGTGCAGAGGCCGGGAGAGAGGACCATTCTG
Organism: Glaucomys volans; assembly: GCA_020662805.1. Taxonomy (NCBI): domain Eukaryota; kingdom Metazoa; phylum Chordata; class Mammalia; order Rodentia; family Sciuridae; genus Glaucomys; species Glaucomys volans. Next base: position 127,860 of record JAJEJO010001678.1, read on the forward strand.
AGGACTGGGGTTCCGGGAGGGGCGGCCTAGGAGCCACACCTTGGCTGGGTGGGAGGTGCCCACAGCTTGGCCTCTGGATCATTCTTGGGATTGATCCGAGGTACAGCCACAGCTGGGCCAAGGTGAGCCAGTGAGTGACCCCAGGGCAGGAATCCCAGGGTCAGTGGCCCAGACTGCCCCCAGCCTGTGCTGAGAAGCCCTGCTTGTGTGGCCGTAGGATTGTGGGATTCTTGTGGGGACCCTGAGTGGGGTCGGGTGCCTGGCCCGTGCTGCTGAGAGTGCACGGGGGAGCGCTTGGTGGTGTTTAGCACAGGACGAGGCCCTCACTGTGCCCACGCTGGTCCTGGGCCAGGAGGTGGGTTCTGTCCTTATGGGGCACCCAGTAGAGGCCTGTGGGATGGAGCCAGGCTGCCCTCAGGTGTCCCTGTGAGAGCAGGCTCTGGGGACGCATCCCAGAGGTGCACTCACCAGGGTGGCAGGTCGTGTTTGGATGTGCAGTGGGAGTGAGCACTCAAGCTCGTCTGTGTCCAGCTTTTATAGGGCGACGGTGGTGGCACGTGTCCCTTGCAACCTCGGGCAGGGAAGGTGTCACTCACCTTGGGACTGAGGAGCTTGGGGCCGGGGACCTCTCCCTAGGGCATGGTCAGGCTCTGAGTCAGGTGATGCTCTCCAAGTTGGGATGTCAGCTGTGGTCCCAGTCTAGACCCCAGGCCCTTGTCACCTATCCCTGTCCCCAGGTCGTTCCCCCCTGCCAGCAATAGCAGGGCAGAGGCATCGATAACGCAGGCGGGTGGCCTGTGCTGCTTGTAGCCACTGCTTGGTGACACCTGGCTCGCCGCTTGCTGCTCGCAGGGCCAAGGCACGGAGGTGACCTCCCTCTACTTCTGGCTCTTCCTGCACCGGAGGAGTAGGTCCTTCCTCCTGGAGGTGGGCAGGGGTGTCCATGCACCGGAGGAGTAGGTCCTTCCTCCTGGAGGTGGGCAGGGGTGTCCACGCAGGATGCGCGCGCGCGTTGAACGTGATGCACGTACTCGTGCGCGCGACGGCCGTCCCCGCCCTCACCAGCCTTCTCTTGCCGGTTCTCTCCCAGGACTGCGGCTCGCAGCCCCGTGATGCTCGCCCCTGCAGGACCTGAGCTCCGAGGCCCGAGGCCCCGGCCCGCCATGCCGCTGCCCGCTCTGAGCCCGCAGGCGCTCCCCATGCTGCTGCCACCGGTGCTGCTGCTGCTGGGGGGCATTGGGGCGGCCGCGGGCTCGCCCAGGGCGGGCGGGAGCACGCCACCCGCCTTCCGCACCTTTGTGGCCAGCGACTGGGGCCTCACGCACCTGGTGGTCCACGAGCAGACGGGCGAGGTGTACGTGGGCGCCGTGAACCGCATCTACAAGCTGTCGGGGAACCTGACGCTGCTGCGGGCGCACGTGACGGGCCCCGTGGAGGACAATGAGAAGTGCTACCCGCCGCCCAGCGTGCAGTCGTGCCCGCACGGCCTGGGCAGCACGGACAACGTCAACAAGCTGCTGCTGCTGGACTACGCCGCCAACCGCCTGCTGGCCTGCGGCAGCGCCTCGCAGGGCATCTGCCAGTTCCTGCGGCTGGACGACCTCTTCAAGCTGGGCGAGCCGCACCACCGCAAGGAGCACTACCTGTCCAGCGTGCGCGAGGCGGGCAGCATGGCGGGCGTGCTCATCGCCGGGCCCCCGGGCCAGGGCCAGGCCAAGCTCTTCGTGGGCACGCCCATCGACGGCAAGTCCGAGTACTTTCCCACGCTGTCCAGCCGCCGGCTCATGGCCAACGAAGAGGACGCCGACATGTTCGGCTTCGTGTACCAGGACGAGTTCGTGTCCTCGCAGCTCAAGATCCCGTCGGACACGCTGTCCAAGTTCCCCGCCTTCGACATCTACTACGTGTACAGCTTCCGCAGCGAGCAGTTCGTCTACTACCTCACCCTGCAGCTGGACACGCAGCTGACCTCGCCCGACGCCGCCGGCGAGCACTTCTTCACCTCCAAGATCGTGCGGCTGTGCGTGGAGGACCCCAAGTTCTACTCGTACGTGGAGTTCCCCATCGGCTGCGAGCAGGCCGGCGTGGAGTACCGCCTGGTGCAGGACGCCTACCTGAGCCGGCCCGGCCGCGCCCTGGCCCGCCAGCTGGGCCTGGCGGAGGACGAGGACGTGCTGTTCACCGTGTTCGCCCAGGGCCAGAAGAACCGCGTGAAGCCTCCCAAGGAGTCTGCGCTGTGCCTCTTCACGCTCAGGGCCATCAAGGAGAAGATCAAGGAGCGCATCCAGTCCTGCTACCGCGGAGAGGGCAAGCTCTCTCTGCCCTGGCTGCTCAACAAGGAGCTGGGCTGCATCAACTCGGTGAGTGGGCGGCCGCCTCCACCGGGCCATCCCTTTCCAAGCATCCTGGTTTTTTTGCAGGGGTACAGGTGATTGAACCCAGGGGGCTTGACCACTGAGCCACATCCCCAGCCCTTTTTATTTTTTATTTAGAGACAAGGTCTTGAGTTGCTTAGGGCCTCACTAAGTTGCTGAGGCTGGCCTCCAACTTTTGATCCTCCTGCCTCAGCCTCCCAAGCTGCTGGGATTACAGGCGTGTGCCCCCGCGCTCGGCTTCAAGCATTCAGATTTTGTCCACACACCAGGGTAACTCCTGCTGTGTCCAGGCCCTGCTGTTGACCACCCACAGCCCTGTGAGGCAGGGACTGCTGCTTGTGCCTTGCAGAGAGACATGCTGGCTCTAGCTCCCGTTCAGGCATTGGGGAGGTGGGGTAACAGAAACCTGCCCAAATAGCCCACAAGCCCCTGGGGGACTTTGGATGGAGCATCGACAACATGCTGGGCTCTGTGCTGGTTGCTGGCCAGCGGTCCCCATTTTTTTAGACAAGGAAACAGAGACCCAAGGAGATGGGTTGACTTGACCAGGGTTACGCAGTCAGAGGCAGAGCTGGGGCCACACCCAGGTGGGCAGGGCCCAGACCCCGTCTCGCTGGAGCCCTGGTCTCCTCCCTGTTTCCCTGGCCATGTGCCTGCCCCCTGGGCCCTCCTGTCGCCCAGTAGTGGGACCAGATGGCCCTCTCCTGCAGGCCATGGTTGTGCCCTCCAGAGACAGTGGACCTGACGCTGACTCAGCTGGGCTGCACCCGTGCTGTGGCTTCATGCGCCCGCCTCCGGCACTGCCTGGGGTCAGGCCTCAGCTGCCTCTCCAGGGCACCTCGTTCCCACGCTCAGGTGGTAGGAACCATTGAGGTTTTTGGTTTTTTGGTCCCAGGGATTGAACCCAGGGGTGCTTACCCGCTGAGCCACATCCCCAGCCCTATTTATATTTTATTTAGAGACAGGGTCTCACTGAGTTGCTTAGGGCCTCTCTAAGTTGCTGAGGCTGGCTCCCGCACTTGTGATCCTCCTGCCTCAGCCTCCTGAGCTGCTGGGATGACAGGCATGCACACCTATGCCTGGTGGAACCTTTAAGTTTTGCTAAGGATGATGTCAGGCTCAAACAGGCCAAAGGACTTGTTCAGGAAAAGTGGGACTTCAGCCAGATCTGCCCTTGAGCCCCTCTGCTCTGCTGCCTGGGGCTTGCTTGGTGGCCCAGGAACCCTGTCTCCCCTCTGGCTTCAGTTTTGCTGTGTCCCAGCTGGGGTGGACACTGGTTCCTCTAAGGGCAGAGTGGATGGCGAGTGTCCCTCCCACTCCTCTCCTGTCTGGTGCTGGTGTGTGGTTGGGGTTTTGAGCTGTGCTTGTCCCCTCCCGGTGACTTTTCAAGGAAGGTGTGGGGACTCTGAGGCTTGGAGGGGCCGTGCCTCACCCTGGCTGCTTGTCCCTCATTCCCTGGGGTTGGTTCCCCAGGTGCTCCCGGCCCTGGCCTGACTTCCCCGCTCTGTCCCCGCCAGTGGCCTGTCCCCATCGCCTTTCTCCTCCCTGTGCCCCGTCTCCTCCCCCTCCGGCTCTGCGGTGGGGTGGCTCTCCCACTCTGCCCCCAGCCCTCTCCACCTCCGGATCCTCGCGCATCGATCGCTTCCTGCACGCAGCCGGCCCCTCCTTCCCTTGCCATGCGACGTGACTGGTTCTCTCCTGTCTTAACTGAATCCCGCCTGTCTCCACACCCCCTCTGGTGGCCACTGCCACCCCTCTCTAGAGGAAGGACTGTGCCATCAGCCACCACCCGCTCCCCACCCGTTCCCTCCAGTCTTGTCCATCAGCAGGGCTCTGGCCTGACCCCTGAGGTGACCGACTAGACAGCCCCACCTGTCCTTCCTTCCCCAGGCTGCCAAGTTTGGGAGCCGAGGGACCCCAGAGTCAGAGGCAGGACCAGGTGGGTGGACTGGGTCTAGGTGTGGGTCCCTCCCTGCTCCTGCTCATGGGGCCAGGCAGCCTCGCAAAGGCAAAGCCTCGGTTTCCCTGTCTGTCACAAAGGGCCCTGGAGCCCCTGTGTTGGGATCGTGCCGCCTGCGTCTGGGGCTGCGGCCTCTCAGGGACCTCCCTGGTGCTCCCGTCCTCCTCTCCAGCCCCACTGCCCGGCTGGGTGGCCCCTGCTCAGTGAGGAGGGGACCTGGTGGCATGGCCTCACCTGTGCTCTTCCACAGCCCCTGCAGATCGACGACGACTTCTGTGGCCAGGACTTTAACCAGCCTCTGGGGGGCACGGTCACCATCGAGGGCACGCCCCTGTTTGTGGACAAGGATGACGGCCTGACCGCCGTGGCTGCCTACGACTACCGGGGCCGCACGGTGGTGTTCGCTGGGACCCGCAGTGGCCGCATCCGCAAGGTCAGGCTTGGGGGGCTCGGGGAGGGTGATGGGCGGGGAACGAAGGCCCCTGCGAAGCACAGGGGACAGCCCCGCTTTCTGGAAGGGGAGACTGAGGTCTGGGAAGAGCAGGGTGGGGACGTCTCTCTGTGCCAGGCTGCGTGACCTTGAGGGGCTCCGCTCCCCGGGTGCTTCTGAAGGCCCCTTGTCCCCTCCAGGCCCTGGGGAGCTCTCCTCTGCTCCCTGCACGAGGAGCTGGTCGCCCTGCCCCTCCCGTGTCTCCGTGCTGAGGCCGTCCCCTCCAGGACCTGCCCGGGTGGGAGCCCGGGCCCAGGCACACCGAGGCTGGACGTTCAAGGGCGCAGGGTGACCTCCAGGGGAGGCAGCGCGGCTGGCGGGGCAGGGCGGCCCCTCCCTGGTCCCCTCGGAGCCGGGGATCAGTGTCTGCTGAGGCAGCTCTGTGCCCGCGCCCTGCCCGCGTCCCCACCCTGCCCTGCAGCAGTCGCAAGGCCAAGAGCAGGCCAAGGGCAGCGCCCACCCCCTGCCGCCCCAGGCTGGTGCCAGAGGAGTGGGGTGACTTCAGCGGCCGAGGGCCTGCTCAGGGCAGGCTGTGTCCCCAGGCCCCTCGGGAGAGTGGCACTTCCTTCCCGGGGCGGGGCTGCCCAGAGCTGCCTGCAGAGCTGGGCCGGGGGCTGGTGGGCAGCTTGGGGGTGGCTAGAGGAAGCTTCCAGCAAGGGTGCGGGGGGTGGGGGGCCTGAGGGACGGAGCCACTCAGGCTCCTGGTGACACGGGTCCCACCTGCCTGCATTGTGGCGTCAGTGGAGCCCTCGGCCCCCGAGCCCTCTGTGTGGACAGGGTCTCCCGTCTGCTGGGAACTGTCCGGGGTCATCTCCCGGAAGCCTCCTCAACCCCTAGCAGCCTCAAAATGAGACTGGGCATCCGCGCTGTGACCTGGGGTGGCTGCCGGTGGCTTGGAGCGAGTGGGGGCTTCAGCTGCCAGCCGAGGGGCTCCCAGGATGGAGGTGCCTGGGGTCCTGTGGGTTCTGCTCGTAGCAGTTGTGAGGCCCAGGTACCTGGCCAGTGTGTGGGCAGCAGGCCAGCTCTGCCCCTGCTGCGCTGCAGGGAGCCCCTGTGCCCTCAGAAACCCAGCCACGCAGGGCCAGCCCTGGCTCCGGGGTGGGCCTGTCCCTTCCGCTCAGCCTGCACTCCTTATTGCCGAACCAGGGGGCCTGAGGAGCTGGGAGGGTGGCTGTGGACTCCTTGTGCGTGTGTGTTGGGGTTCAGTTGTAGCTGGGGTGCCCCAGAGCCTGCCGTCCAATGGGGAACCAGCCCCTTAGAAATGGGATTATCCACCAGGCACGGTGGCGCACGCCTGTCATCCCAGCGGCTCTGGAGGCTGAGGCAGGAGGATCTCGAGTTCAAAGCCAGCCTTTGAACTTAGCACCAAAAGTGAGGTGCTAAGCAACTCAGTGAGACCCTGTCTCTAAATAAAATATACAATAGGGCTGGGGATGTGGCTCAGGGGTCAAGCGCCCCTGAGTTTGATCCCTGGTATCCCTCCCTACCGAAAAAAAGAAAAAAAAAGAAATGGGATCATCCCCTTGAATGGTGGGTGGACTGAAAGGTCAGAGGCTTGGGGACAGGTCCAGCCCTGCCTCCTGGGCTCAGGGGCACCTTTGAGCTTTGGGGGAGCCCGGGGCATAGCTGTCCCCGGAGTCCTGGAGGCTGTGCTCCTGCAGGGGACACTGAGGCCCAGAGATGGAACCTGGGGTCAGGTTTGCGTCCTCCGTGAGCAGGGCTACCCTGGGCCTGTGAGGTCATGGCCAGAGGCTCCAGTGCCTCTCCGTCTCCCTGTCCTCCCAGTTCTGGGGAGCCGGGTGGGTGGACAGGCAGGGGTGGAGCCGTCCTCTGCTCCCTGGCGAAGCCCTGCTCAGTGTTGGTGCCTGGGTGGCTGCTGGATGCCTGGCTGGGGAGGCTGAGTCCCTGTGTCCCCTGGGCCTGGTGTTGTTGGTTCATGCTGTGACCCTGACCAGCCTGTCCTGAGAGGATCACGGCCCCGGTCCTGGGCGCCTTTCCTTCCACCCTGGGCACCTGTGCGGCGGGTGCTTGGGCAGCTCCTGAGCGGGTGGGGCGTCTGGGAGTGGCTGTGCCCAGGGGCTGCTGGCCTGGTGACGTCAGAGCCTGGGAGTTGGATCCGCACTTTGTTTGGAGGCTGTGCGGTTGGATCAGCTGTGCCTCCAGGACAGTCAGGGTCGGTCACTTTAGCAGGGACTTACCATAGAACCCTTCCCCTGAACCCTTCTGCCCCTGCTGTGCGGGGCTCATGAAACTGGTGAAGTGTCATCTGTGCCCTGTGGAATTTCTCCTGTACCCAGTGGTGTACACAGGGTGAGTTTTGGCATTGATCTCCGTTTTCCCCTGATTAGCTGTGTGACCTCCAGCCAGCTGCTCACCCTCTCTGAGCCTCAGATTCTTCCACTCTCTCCAGTGCCTGATGTGCTCCTGCTTCCCTGGGGGGCGCACAGTGAGTGCTCACGTGGGCCGTTACCTCTTGGAGGCGCACAGCAGTCTCCACCCGATACAGATGAGGAAACAGACCTGGGCAGGGGTGGGGGCCCCAGGGTCCTTGCTCCTCCCTTCCTCTTTTATTTTTTGGGTCCTGGGGAAGTGAGTGGAGGTCCGGCAGCATTCTCAGAGAGCTGGCTCCTGCTCTGAGAAGGCAGGGACCTTTCTCCTCTCTGAGGGACCGAGGCCCCCTGCCTGCTCCTGACCTGGCCAGGGGCCGCCCGCTGTCCTTCCTGCTCTTGGATCTGGCTGGGGGTGCCATCTGCTGTGGGCAGCGTCTGAGGTTGGGGGCGGCCTCTGTTCCGTCCTTCCTGGGGCGCCCTGGCCTGGGGTGCGCGTGAGTTGGTGTCCCCTCTGCCTGTCCTCAGCCTAGGCCTCCAGCCTTGGCCCGCTCTGAGGTCTCCTCCCTGCTGGCCTTCAGGGGGCAGATTTCGCATGCCATCACCTCCCCGGTGCTGTCCTGACCGGCCTGGGCGTGGGGTGGCTGTGGTCCAGGGTCCAGAGCCAGAGCAGAGACCCCTCCCTGCCACCCGCCCGGGCGGGGCAGTCCGCCCTCCCCTCTCCTGTTTTCTTAGAGGCGCCTCCCGCCCCCCCGAGGCTGCCAGGGCTCTGCAGTGTCCCTGCCTCCTGCTCTGTCTCCATGCTGCACGCTAGGCCTGCACCCTGGGGACACCCCAGCCCGCTGCCCAACCCCGGTGCAGGCCTGTGGCTGGCCACTCCCCCTCTTTCCCAGGCCTGGTCCTTCCCGGGCTTTAAAAAGCATCTGGGGAGCTCCAGGGACCTCGCTGGCCCTCAGCCAGGTCCTGCCAAACGTGCTGTTGTGTAAAATTGTAGCCGATTAATTTAAGACCTGCCGGCTTCAGCTGCGCAGGGCTGGCTGGGGCGCCCGGCCTCCCGCTTCCCCAGGGCCCTGCCTCCCCGCCCCGCCCCCTTCCGAGGCCGGTGACCCTCCCCGCACTCCTGGCCCCCGACCCCGGCCCTGAGCACAGCTTCCTCCGAGGACTTGCGCTCCGGCTGGGATTCCAGTCCCGACCCTGCAGGCCGGCCGGTCTCCCCGTCTGTAACGCAGGGGGCACAGCCCTGGCCCTGTGGCCAGCCCCCCTCTGCCCGCTGCTGCTGTGGGACCCGAGGGCCTGGGCCCTGTCTGAGGCCCAGCCCAGCCTGGCTGGCAGCCATGCCCGGCCTGGTGGAAGGCCCGTCCGCCTGGGCGTCCGGTTTTTCAGGAGAGTCTGGGTGTCTGCGTGTCGTGTGGGACCTGGGTGGTCAGACGCCGGCGGCTGATGTGTGACTTGCAGGAGCGTCACGGGCCCGCTCCAGCACGCCTGTGGGCCACCACTTCCTGCCAGGGACCTGTGTGGTGGCACCGGGCATCTCAGGAGGAGGCCTGGAGACCTGAGGCAGGAGGCCTCCAAAGACCCTTCCCACGTGTCCTGGGCTGGCCGCGCCCACCCTTCCCGAACGCTGGGCACAGCCATGTCCCGGGGCTGCTTGGGGCTTGGCACAGGGTGACCTGCGGGTGTGTGAAGCTCCACACGCCCTCAGCACGGAGGCTGTGGCAGAAGTCCCTGGCCTGGCTGGGCTGCCCCTCCCCAGTGCCCGCCGTCCGCCCGCCTAGCGTCCAAGGGTGTTCGTGGGGACGGCCCTGCGGTGGTGACTTGGAGGCCCCTGGCGGTGGCCTGGCCCTGCTCTCCGGCGGGCGCTCCCGCTCTGCTCAGCCGTCTGCAGCCCTCCTTCCCTTGCAGACGGCTCTGCTTCGGCACCTGCAGAGCGCCTACTGTGTGCTGCTCCGGTCTGCTCACAGGCAGCACCTCCTGTCCTCCGGAGGCCCTGTCTCTGGAAGCTTCCCTGAGCTGTGGCCTTCCAGCCCTGCTGAGGACGGTCCCCGTACCCTGGGCAGCGCATCCACGAGGACACCAAGCTGAGGGGACACACGTGCTCCCAGTCAGGGGTGTGGCATGCGGACACACCAGCACTGCCTGTCCCCAGGGGCCCCCCTGCTGGCCTCCACCTGCAGGGCTGTCGTGCTGGTGTGGACTTCCTGGGCCGGGCGCAGGGTGGCCTTGTGTCCTGCAGGTCAGGTGCGGCGCAGCTCCAGCGCTCGGCTCCACACGTGGCTCTGGCGGGTGTGGGGTGAACTGGGCTGCCCGGAGCCGCCATGTGGTCCTCGTGACCTCATCATCCGATGTCATCTTCTCCTAGTGGTGTTTTTTTTGGTAATGGGGTTTGAACCCCATTGGGCGCTTACCCAAAATATTTTATTTAGAGACAGGGTCTTGCTGAGTTACTCAGGGCTTCACTAAGTTGCAGAGGCTGGCCTCCAACTTGCCATCCTCCTGCCTCAGCCTCCCGAGCTGCTGGGATTCCAGGGGTGTGTCACCGTGCCTGGCTCTCTTGCTGTTTTGAGGACCAGGCAGGGGACCTGTGGCTGTGCCTGGCAGGACCCTCTCGTGCTCTGTCCAGCTCGTGGTCACTGGTGGGAGTGGAGGGGACCTGGCTGTCTGCTTCCTGTGTGTGGTTGCCGCTTCCTCCGTGGGGTCCGGGGTGTCCTGCCCGGCCGGGGCAGTGGTCCCAGCACCCCGTGGGTGGCGCCTCACGGTGCCCTGCAGATATCTGCACTCCTGGAGAGCCCCGCCCGCCTCTGTGTTCAGGGTGCCGTTGGCCACCAAGAAAACGGGAAGGTCCCTCCTGTGCCCTGTGGGCCTAGCTCGTGCTGCTCGCCTGGGAGCTGCTGGTGCGGGAGTGCCTGGGCTTCTGCTTCCCAGCGGCCAGCGGGCTCATCACAGACGTGCACGGGGGCCCGTGGTGGGGTGGGCACCTTGCCTGCCGTCCCAGGCGCTGTTCCCTGAACAGTGACCTCCTGTGCCCTGTGCTGAGCTTGGCCAGCCTGGGGAGGTGGCTTCCTGAGTGCCCACACTGGGCAGTCCCCGCCTCATGGGCAGACAGGACCCGGCCATGGCTGGGGGGCTGGACAGCTCAGAGGGCTGGGGGTCTGCTGGGAAGCGGGGAGAGCGGGGCCACGCGCAGGTGGGTCCCAGGGCCCATGGGAACTGGGGGATGGGGCGGGGCCTCGGGCCTGCCTCCCGCGCTCTGCCCTGCCTCTGGCCCGTGGTCAGCACTGTGGGTGCAGGATTCTGGGGGAGCAGCAGAGGACTGGTCAGCTGGGGCAGAAGGAGGCCGCGGAAGGGGCTCATGTATGTCTGCCTGTGCTGGGGACAGCTGCAGGGGACACCTAGGGGCCAGGCCTGCATGTGGGGTGTTGCTAAGGGTCAGAGTCACAGTGGCATTGCGGTTGCAGGAGGGAAGGGGGGGGTGTCGGTGACAGCTTGTGGGTTTGAGACGGAGTCCTCAGGCCAAGCTGACCCTGCCTTCTGCTGCAGGGGACCCAGTGGGACCTGGAGCTGGTGACATGCTGGGTGACAGTGGGGACCCCAGCACGTCCTAGGTTAGGATGGAGTGGCAGTCAGTGATGCGCGCTGTCTTGTGGTCCAGCCTGGTGTGACCTCTGAACCAGAGGGTTAGATTCCCCAGGCAGCTGTGTCCCTCTGCCCCACATGGCGTCTGGACTGGGGGGCCCAGTCTCCAGGCAGCTTCTAAGCACACACCCTCCCTCCCCCTTGGAACTGTGAGCTCCTGAATTCTCACACAGCCCTGGGAGGTGGATGATGGCAGATGAGGAGACCAAGGGTCAGAGAGGTCCCCTGCTTGCTGAGAGGCCACTTCTGGGATAGGCTGGAGCTGGTCTAAGGCCACCCTGGCTTTCCTCCACCTGCTTGGGCCCTGACCTCCTTGGTCCCTACTTCTCCCCGATGTAATAGAGGTTTGGGGCACAAAAGGCAGGATTTCTGGGGACCCCCCCCCACACCACCAGGTGTGTCTGGCCCAATTACAGCCATAGGCCTCCTGAAGATCATGTTTTAATTACCCAGTTACTGCCAAGAGGAAATCACTAATTGCTTTTCCAGTGTCAAATTCCTCTCGGCCTTGGAGAGTGGTGGGGACCCCGGAAGGGAGTCGTCGGGAACCTGCCCCCAGCCAGAGGGGTGAGGGTTTGTGAGCGGGTAAGGAGAAGTGGGAATGGGGGGTACGGAGGTCTTGAGAGGAAAGGACTCGGATGCCCACCTCCTGGGGCCACGTCCCCTGGGGTCAGGTTTGGAGCTGGACCTGCAGCAGGGTGATGGTCCTCTGTCCGTCTGTCCCCCAGGCCCCTTCCTGCCTGCTCCCCGCCTGGAGACCAGGACTCGGCTCAGCCGCTGTCCCTGCGGAGACGCGAGGGCTGGGTGTCTCTGCCCAGCCCCTGGCCGTCCTTACTCCGTGGGCAGAGCAGGGGAACGCTTCCTTCCCCGGTCAGGGCCAAGCTGGGCAGCCCCCTGCCTCCGGGCAGCTAGGGCGCGTGCCGGCCTTGGCATGCAGCCTGGATGGCCCAGACATCCTCCTTGGCGCCCCCGCCTGCCCTCAGCTTGGAGAATGAGCCCTTTGTTGCCTCTGGGCTGGATGGACAGCTGACCTGGCCAGGCCGTCAGCTGCCCGCCCGCCCGCCCTCCTATAGCAGTTGGCCGGGGCCAGGGTGGTGCTGGTGGGGCAGCCGGCTGGCCAGGCTGGGGCTCAGGCCTCCCCTACCTTGGCTGCCTCCCCAGGGCCCTGACCCGGGCTCCCTCTGCCTGGTGTGCCCTGGAACCCTGGGGCCTGCCTGGGGCCACTGGGTGAGCTGCTCCCTGGCCCATCTAGGGACACCCATGTGGTGGCATGTGCTCTGTCCACAGGGGATGGGGACCTCGCCGGGTCCTGGTCTCCCTCTGGAGGAGTCTGGGGTTGACTCCCTAGTGCACAGATGGGACAGGGGACCTGAGGAGTGCAGGCCAGCAGAGGCTGGGTCGGGGAGGACCCAGGAGGCTGGCGGGCCCCACTGAGGGAGGGTCCTCTCTGCAGGTGTGGAGGGGCTGTGGGGCAGTTGTGGAAGGTCCTGGTGGTCTTGGGGAGGAGGTCTGAGAGTGAGGCGGTCCTGGCTGAGGCGGGCAGGACACCCAGGAGTGCCCCTGGCCTGGCCCCTGTGCCCAGGCTGCTCTGCCAGAGGGCCAGCTGCTATGGCAGGGGACGGCTGGGCCCAGCTGCCTCCAGGTGGGTGGCCCTCGCGTGGACAGCTGTGTGCTGCGGCTGTGGGCGTCGGCACGTGGGCCCCACCATCCTGCCAGCCGCCCTGGCCCTGTGCCCGCCTCGCCATCTCTGGCCCTCCTGGAATGTCCTCCTGGCGGGGGGCTGGCGTCCTCCTACTCTGGGGGCAGCCGGGGTCTGGGGAGCCACCCTCTTGTCTGCACCAGGCTCTCCGTGACACGTGCGCATAGGTCTTGCTGAGCCTGGACGGTGGCTCTCAGGACACAGCCTGCCGTCCCTGGAGTCGCGTCCACCCTCTGGTGCTGCCTCCCGACTGCTGCTCCCTCAGTGACCTCAGAACCGGTCTCTGTGGCCATCCAGAGGCCTTCCCGGGTCCCATGTCCCTGGGACCTTCCTGTGTGTGTGAAGGGGCAGGGGTGACCCATTGCTGGGCAGGTGGATGGACAGCTGGCCCCGCATGCCCCTGGCTGCAGCTGTTGGGTGCCACCTGTCCCAGTCATCCAAGTCGGCACCATGCCCGTGGGTTGGGGGCAGGGTGTCTGGAACCCGGGCTGGCCTGTGTTCCCGGGTGGCCCAGGGCTCTGCAGAGAGGCCTGCCCTCCTGCTCGCTCCTGCCACCCTGTCGTGAGCTGCTGTGCCCAGCCTTGGTGGGAGAGGGACGGCAGGCTGGGCAGCGCTGGGGTCAGGTTCCCAGCAGTGGCTGGAGGCTGATGCACGCGGAAGGCGCCCCTGGATGTTGGGCAGGGTCCCGTTGGGCGCTGATCGGGAGGAGCGCCAGGCGGGGGGCACCTGTGCAGACGGGCAGGTCTTCGCAGGGCGTCTGCAGGACGTGAGGACCAGGCCAGGGGAGAAATCGGAGTCCTGCTTGGGGTCTGTCGACTTGGAGTCCGGAGATCTGGGTCCCCCTACCCAGCCCCTTGCCCCACTGTGACCCGTCTCTACTCCTGGCACCTCTCAGGCCAGCCTTCCCGGCTTCAGGGTGTCTCCCTGGGGAGGGGCTTTCATTCCCATTTCACAGGTGGGGAAACTGAGGCAGACGGCGCCTCAGCACCACGCATGGGTCCTCAGCTGGGCCCGGGCAGCAGGGGTCTGGGTAGGCTGCTGGCCTGCAACCCACCAGGCCCACCTGGCTCGAGCTGACCCAGCTCCTGTGAGCAGCACCTGCCCTGTCCCCAGCCTGGGGCGCAAGAGAGCCGTGGAGGACTCCACCCCCTGCCCTGGCCACAGGGCAGGCGCTGGCACCCAAGCCTGCTGACTGGGCACAGGTCGGGTGTGTCCCCGTCCCACTCGCAGGGCCAGGGCTGCTGTGGCCCGTGCTGTGCCTGGGCTGTGTGCTCTGCCTGTGTCCCCTCCTTCCAAAGGCTGTGGGCTAAAGTTCCCCAAGTTTGGTAACCGTGGTCTGGTCCTGCCGGCGTCCCCGCTGGGCCGGCCATACCGCCTCCCCTGCGAGCTCTTCCGGGTCTGCTTTGCCTTACGCCTGCCTGGTGGGGAGCAGCTGGGCGGATGTGGGGGTGGCGGCGGGAGCTCAGGAATGTGGCCCTCCCCCTCCAAGCCAGCGGCCTCCTTGGCCCAGAGACACAGCGCCCCACCCTGGCTGGCCGCGCGGGGCCCAGCCCCCAGCAGAGCGGGCCTGAGGCAGGGCCTTGGCCTGGCCCTTTGCCCCTAGGCCTGCCCTGTCCTCCCGTCACTGCGGACACAAGGAAGGGGTCCTGGGCCCAGGTCCCTGCCCCTGGGTCGGGGTGGAGAGGTGGGCCAGTCGGGGGTGGGAGACCAGGCCTGTCCCTAGTGGCAGGCGCAGGCCACAGGCCCACGTCCACGGGACTGCATGGGACCGGCTGAGCCGCGGACGCGCCCCACGAGTCCCATCTCTAGGAAGCCCCCTGGGTCCCTCTGTTAATTAAATACATTTGTTTGGTAAAAGCAACTAAAAATACTCGCAGCATCTCGAGCTGCGGTGGAGAGGAGCGGGCTAATTAACGCCCCGGCCGTCTGGGTCTGGTACATCTCCATGCCGAGGAGGCGCCTGTTCTCCTGCCGCCTTCTTCCTGGTCGCTCGCCCTCAGCAAGCCCTGGGCGCCCACTCTGGCCTGGGCGCCCACCCTGGCCTCCGCACCCTGGAGACCTGCCACCCTGCTCCTCCTGCTCCCTGCAGGCTCCCAGCCCCGGGGAGGCTTGCTGCCTGGGGCCCTCCTGCAGCCTGGCCCTGGGGGCGGCCGTGCTGCGCAGCGGTGGGTGCGGGGCTGTGGGGCTGTGGCTGTCCCCGGCCTGCAGACACTCCCACGCCCTGCTCTGGTTGCTGCGAGCTCTCCGGGCCCCAATGTCCTGTGTAGGCTCTGTCCTTGAGGCTGGGACTGGGCTCAGTGGGGCTGGAGCATGGCTGACCTTGGCCTTCTCTGATCCCAGCCTCATCCTCTGAAGGTCTTTGTGGGGGAGGTTCTGGGAACCTCCAACCTTGAACAGGCGTGGGCTGTGGGAAGGGCCTCAGCGCAGCCCCGCTCAGGCCCCTCTCTGCCACAGATCCTGGTGGACCTTGCGAACCCTGGCGGCCGGCCTGCCCTGGCCTACGAGAGCGTGGTGGCCCAGGAGGGCAGCCCCATCCTGCGCGACCTCGTCCTCAGCCCCAACCGCCAGTACCTCTACGCCATGACAGAGAAACAGGTGGGTGCCAGGTGGCCCTTGGGGTGAGCGGGAGGCTGAAAGCGGAGGATCCGTCCCCTGGGAAGCTGGGGACGGGGTCTGGCACGAGCTGGGAGCTGCTCTCCTGCCGTGGTGTCCGCCTGGCGAGCGGCCCTGCTTGTGCTGGTCTGAGCGTGCGCTTGGGTCCAGCGACAGACGCAGGTGCTGGGTGAGCCTGGCCTTGGGGAGTGGGGACAGGTGTCCAGGTCCTGTGCGCGAGGAAGTCCAGTCCCTCCTGCAGAGAGCAGACATTGGACGGAGCAGCCTTGCACACGGGTGCCAATGGGGGTGGGGCGGCATCTGGAGCCTTGAATTCCTGGGCCTGGGATGGGGACACAGGCTGTCCAGTAGGGCTGTGGCTGTGGCCTTTGCAGGGCCTGTGGCCGCCCAGCCCTGCCCTTCAAGGCTGTGGCTTTCGTCCCTGACCTCGACTTGGGCCTGCTCCTGTCCTTCTTCAGCACGACCTGGGGACCGCAGGCCATGGAGGGCGGGAGGCAGGCCAGGGAGGCCAGCTGGGACAGCAGGGCTGGCCTCCCTGCCCTCGAGGATGGCTGCTGCTGCTTCCTTTGGAGTGAGACGGTTCTCCTGTCCCTCGGGGACCTTGGGACTGGGCTTCTGTCCTGGCCCAGCCCAGCCTGGCCCTCTGAGCTTCTCTGGGCCCGAGCTCTTTGGCCCAGGGCTGAGGAGCCCACCACCCCAGGATGCCCAGGGCTGGGAGGAGGCCCAGGGCTGGGAGGAGGCCCAGGGCTGGGACACTAGGTGTGGCTGAGGCTGCGGTCCTTTCCTGGTGGCGGACTCCCGGATGAGCGGGTCACCGGGCCTGGGCGGCGTGAGCCTGGTGGGGTGCGGCGCGGTCCTGGGGGCACCGCAGCTCTGACCCCGCCGCCTCCTGCAGGTGACGCGGGTGCCCGTGGAGAGCTGCGTGCAGCACACGTCCTGCGAGCTGTGCCTGGGCTCCCGCGACCCCCACTGCGGCTGGTGTGTCCTGCACAGCGTGTGAGTAGGGCGGCCCGGCCAGAGGGGGCCCGAGCTGGGGGGCCATCGGCAGCTCGCTGTTCCCGCTGGACGCTGCTGGCCCGGGGTGGCAGGCGGGGTGGTGGGTGGCCGCGGGCTCGCTGGCCTGGCCGCCGGCTCAGCACCCTCTGGCCGCAGCTGCTCGAGGCAGGACGCCTGCGAGCGGGCGGAGGAGGCGCAGCGCTTCGCGTCGGACCTGCTGCAGTGCGTGCAGCTGACCGTGCAGCCCCGCAACGTGTCGGTCACCATGTCCCAGGTGCCGGTGAGTGTGGGCCCTCGGGCGGGCGGGGGCCGGGCGGGGGCCGGGCGGGCGGCTGACCCCTCCACCCTGCGCAGCTGGTGCTGCAGGCCTGGAACGTGCCCGACCTCTCGGCCGGTGTCAACTGCTCCTTCGAGGACTTCACGGAGTCGGAGAGCGTCCTGGAGGACGGCCGCATCCACTGCCGCTCGCCCTCTGCCCGGGAGGTGGCGCCCATCACGCGGGGCCAGGGTGAGTGCCCTGCAGCCCCGGGGAGGCCGTGGGCGCAGGATGGAGTGGCTGGGGCCTGGGGCTTGGGGTCCAGAGCCTTCAGGCTGCTGTGACCTGTCACTTAGTGGCCAGCCCGGGACTGTCATGCTGGCTCCTCGCTACAGCCAGGAGGGGGCAGGCCTCCTGGGTCCAGTGTGCCCTGTCCCACTCCGTGCGGCTGCGCTCGAGGACTTACGGCCTTGGCCACCTCCTCCCCTGTCTGGGCTGTGCTGGGCTGTGCCGCCCCTTGGTGGCCCTGGTGACGGCCGTGATGCCCCTAGGAGATCAGCGGGTGGTGAAGCTCTACCTGAAGTCCAAGGAGACCGGGAAGAAGTTCGCGTCCGTGGACTTCGTCTTCTACAACTGCAGCGTCCACCAGTCGTGAGTGTCCCTGAGCCCTGCTGCGGACCCGGGTCGGTCCCCGTGGTCTCTGCAGACACTCTAGCCTGTCCTCAGGCCAGCTGGCGTCCAGCTGGGCAGGGAGCCGGGAGAGGCCAGCATGAGAGCCTCCTGAGGGGGGACACGCAGGAGGGAGGCCGAGGCCGGCGTGGATGCGCCTGCAGGCAGCAGGGAGCGTGTGGCAGAGCCAGCCCTCAGGGTCCGAGGCCAGCCCAGGGAGTGGGGTCTGTCCATGCAGATGGACACACAGGTTCTCGCTGGCCACCAGGGGTGACCCATGGCCTGAGGCACCAGACGGAGGCCAGGAGTCCAGGGAGGAGATGTCCTGAACGGGCTGGTGCGGTGGCCCAGACCTGGCTGCTGGGCGCCCCCTCCCCTGGGCCTGGCCATGGCTGCTGAGCGCCAGCTCCTCTGGGGGCTCCTGGCCGGGCTGGACCCTCTGCCCGCTGCTGCCGCCCCGGCTGAGCGCCCACACTCCAGGAGGACCTGAGGAGTCCGTGCATATTGCGGGTCCCGGGGCACCTCAGCTCTACCCCTATCCCAGAGGAGGGCCTGGACGGGAGGCCATGGACAGGCCTCCCAGGTGGACTGGCCTGGTCTGTCCGCAGCCTTCTGCTGTTGACTGGCCCTGGACGACTGCGCCTGGTCTGCCCGTGGACCCCATGTACCCGGGCAGCCTCCTCAGTCCCAGGGTGCCCCTTCTCTGCTCCTGGAGAGTGGGGGCACCCGTGGAGCTGGGGACTGTCACGGCAGGGACCAGCGGGCACCAAGGGCCTCAGAAGCAGGGTGGCCAGGGATAGCGCGTCAGCCAGCAAGTGGGGACATCCAGGAGAGAAGGTGGAGGCAGCCTC
This sequence comes from Glaucomys volans, assembly GCA_020662805.1. Classification (NCBI taxonomy): domain Eukaryota; kingdom Metazoa; phylum Chordata; class Mammalia; order Rodentia; family Sciuridae; genus Glaucomys; species Glaucomys volans. The sequence continues at coordinate 145,729 of JAJEJO010001678.1, forward strand.
CTCCTGGAGACTGAGGCCCTGCATGAAGCTGCCTGGACACAGTGCCTGTGAGGGCCAGTCCCTGTCGTGGGGCCCAGCCCTTGTCAGAGCCAGACAGGCGAGCTCCTGCCCAGGGGGTGTGGCTCTGGGCAGATGTGGACTGAGGCTCTGGTCAGTCCTCTGGTCACCGCAGCGCTGGTGTTGGGGAAGACCGGGGCGACCATCAAGGCTCTGAAGAAGAAAGTGAAGGTGGGGGACAGGAAGGCAGGCGGGGACCGTTTGAGAGGAGCTTTTCACCCAGCAGCAGCATTTGCAAAGGCCCCGAGGTGGCAGTGCGAGGGACAGCAGGTGCCGCGCTCAGGGGTGGAGGCGTGCGGGTCCCCAGGCCTCACCGCCTGCCCTCCCCTCCCCTGCAGCTGCCTGTCGTGCGTCAACGGCTCCTTCCCCTGCCACTGGTGCAAGTACCGCCACGTGTGCACGCACAACGCCGCCGACTGCGCCTTCCTGGAGGGCCGCGTCAACGTGTCCGAGGTGAGGCCCGCGGCGGGGGCTCGGGTGCAGACGCCACCTGCCTGTCACCCTCAGACTGGGCAAGGGTGCTGCCTCCTACCCAGGGTGTGACCAGAGTGGGTCAGTCTCGGGGGACACGACGCTGTGCTGCAAGGGCTGTGACGGTGGGGACAGCCTCTGGGAGTCGTGGCCAGTGGCGTTCGTGGTCTCCTTTTGGAGAGGCTTCGGAGGAGCCGCTGTGATGGGCCTCACCTGGGGCGCCGTCGCCTGCACAGACGCCGTGGACGGCATGCCCCACACACACGGAGGACACTGTCCTCAGCCCCCGTGGCTGTCGTGCAGGCCTGGGGCTGGAGCTGGTGGCCCGAGTCTCGAGGGGAGGAGGGGACTCGGGGGGTTGGCTGCTGGTGAGCAGGCGGTGACCACTTGGGGCCTGGGTGAGGCGCTGGCGTTATTCACGAGCAGCAGGACGGGGTCGATGCCGGGGCTGCTGGGCATCGAGTGGGCAGGAGGGGGCTCCCGTGTCCAGCCTGTGGGCCTGGAGCCGGGACTCGGCCAGGACCTCCCTTGCTGTGGACACCCCACACTGGCTGGAAAGGGGGAGGAGAGGGCGGATCCCCCCTGGGTGGCTCTGGGGCAGGGGAAGTATCCATGGGCCCCTCCTCACTGAGGCCTCCCAGCCACCCCTGCCCATTACCCGTCCACTTGGCCCTGATGCTGCCCATGTGAGGATGAGGTGGCAGCAGGACGTGGGCCTGGGACAGGCAGGGCCCTGGGCGTTGGGGTGAGGGGCTCCGACACTGGCTGGTGTGAGATCCAGGGGCGCCGTGGGGCTTCGGGAGTGCAGCTGGCCTGGGGGCTGGGCCGCAGTGTCCAGGGGTGAACAGGGACCCGGGGCAGATCTGCAGCAGCCAGCAGGCCCCGGGGCCTTGTGGGCTGGAGTCCCTCTGCTGTTCCCTGCCTGAGGCAGGTGCTCTGGTCCTGCGTGGAGCCCAGGGGTCAGCGCGTCGGCTGCGGGAGGAGGATGGGGTGGGAGCCTGAGATGGGCCCCAGACAGGGAGTGGTTGAGGTCAGGTCACTCTGTCCTCTTTGGGGTCCATCTCTCATCCCTTCCCCGATCCAGGCATCAGCTCCAGGGCAGCCCCAGCAAGCAGAGAAGAGTAGCTCTGGAGTTGGTGACCTGGGGTCCCGGGGTCCCCAGGGTGTGCTCTGGTGGGCCTGCTGGCCTGGGGAGGGGGGACAGGGCCGGCCCCGCTGAGGGACAGCTGGCTGTGTGTTCAGGCTCTGGAGGGGTCTCTCACGGCCCCTGGGAGGCAGAGCTCACACGGGGAGGGGCACCTCCCCATGGGTGGCCTCTGGCCTCTTTCATGTGCCAGGCCTTGGGGACAAGCACCAACATTAACCTCCGACTCTGTGGGGATATCAGTGAAAGGGCTCTAGACCAGGTGAAAAAAAATCCAACCCGAGTCATAAGAACAGCCTCACCCTCAGCCTGGCCCGGCCTCGAGCCACGCAGAGACCCGCAGCCCTTGAACGAAGAGGAGGCCAAGCAGCTTCCAGAAAGGACCCCAGCCTCCCAGGGGAACCTGCAGCCTTTGCCCGTGTCTGTGCTGGGGAGGAAGGTCATCAGGCCTGTCGGATCCCCCAGACCTCGACTCTGAGCTGACCCCGATTCCAGTGGACCTGAACGGTCACGTGCCTACCTGTCAGAGCAGGGCCTGTCCTGCAGGTGCTCAGTGGGGTTTTAGCTGAGATGCCACTGGGAGGGTCCCCAGCCCCCTCTCTGTCGTTGGCCCCCCCCCCCCCCCCAGTTCTGGAATGTGTAACTGACAGGCACACCCTGCTGGGTGTGGGGAGGCGATGGAGAGGCAGGAGCCAGACCGACTGCCTCCCAGAGGGTGGCGGTCACCTTGGTGGCTGGGCGGGCAGGGGACCGGGAGCAGAGGGGGTGATCTCAGAGTCGGGGCGGACAGGCCGGGGCTGCTCCCTGTGTCGGCCCCTGCTGGGGGTCATGGCCACATGCTCACACGGGGTGCTGGCCGTGGGCAGGTGGCAGTGCTGGACTCTGGCTTGGCCCTCCTGCTGGGAGACCTTGTCCTATGTCTCTTGCCACCAGCCAAGGAGTTTCTGGAACGGAATGGCCTCCCCGAAGTCACTTTGACGGTCTGCACAGGCCCAGTCCCAGGGAGACTCCAGCCTGAGTCTTAGGGTGCAGACACTGGGCACCCCTCAGATGGCCAGAGAAGTGCTGGTGTGGCCGTGGGGTCCCCGGCAGGCCGGAGCCTCTTCCCTGGCGCTGACCTGAACATAGCCGCGTGCAGCCCTTGAGTTGAGGCCAGTGGCCACGGGGACACCTCGCAGACCCAGCAGTTAGCAGCCCGCGTGGGCCTGGTCCTTCCTACTCCAGTACAGCCCCGAGGGGCTCAATCAGAGCCCAGGTCCCCTCCCGGGACCCTGACCATCTCTGCAGAGCTAGACGGGACCCAGGGCCCTGCTTCGGGAGCTGTGGCGGGCCTTGGGGATTAGGGCCTGTTTTCAGCGTCCCTATTTAAAGCCCGCTGTACCGCGCTCCCCAGGGCCGGCTCCTCCTGAGGCTGCCGCCCGCCTGCCCGTGCTGCAAGGAAGCCGGGCCATTGCATCAGTTCTTATTGCCGAAACACCGTCCCCGGGAGCCCCGGCTGTTTTTCTGCCGGGCTCTGGCTATTTTTACGTGCTCCTGAGGTCCCCAGCTGAGACCTTGCTCCCCAACGCCCCACTCTCGGCTGCTGCTGCCTCTGAGGGCCCGTTCAGCTGCAGGCCAGATGGGGCCCCCTCCGTCGTCCAGAATGGTGGGTCTTTGCAGCGAGGTCAGGCGTTCTGCCGCCCGAAGTGAGCAGGCTCGCCTCGGTGTGCAGCCCCAGCCTGGCGGAGACCGGAACGCAGAGAGCGTCTCCGAGCTCCACGTGCCAGGGCAGATGATGCACGGGGTCGGCTCAGGCTCCGCACACAGACTGCAGTCTGCACGCCTCTCGCTGGTCCCCAATCTGGAGCTCAGCCAAAGCCTCCTTGTCCCCAGGACTGCCCGCAGATCCTGCCCTCCACCCAGATCTACGTGCCGGTAGGCGTGGTGAAGCCCATCACCCTGGCCGCTCGGAACCTGCCTCAGCCACAGTCCGGCCAGCGTGGGTACGAGTGCCTTTTCCACATCCCAGGCAGCCCGGCCCGCGTCACCGCCCTGCGCTTCAACAGCTCCAGCCTACAGTGCCAGAACTCCTCGGTGAGGCGGGGGAGCGGGCGGGGGGGGGCAGGTGAGCTGGAATGGACAGGTCACCTGCACAGCCCTGGGACCTGGTCTGTGCCATTTACAGAAGGCTGGTACACGTGGCCTCGGGGCCCTTGCACGCGTGAGAAGGTACCCCTGGCCCTCGGGGCCACCTGAGCCCTCATGCTGCAGGGCCACAGGTGGGCCAGGTGGCCCGGCCGGAGCGTCTCGGGAAGAGCCAGCTGCTGCTCCCGGGCTCAGGCTGGGCCGCAGAGCCCCCACCCCTCCCAGAGCCGAGTGTGGGACCTGGCCCGCCGGTTTGCATTAGCAGATGGGCGTTGCCCGGGTGCCAAGTCAGCCACGTTTGGAGCGTCAGTGTGACAGGGTGATGTTTTAAAAGCTCTGTTATCGAATTTAACGAGTTTGGTGCTGGGGATTTTGGGGGGCAGATGCTTTCCCAGGGGTGGGGTGGGAATCAGGCCTGGGCCCAGGTCTTCTGGCTCACTGGCCTCAGTTCGCCATCTGTTCGGGAAGAGTGTGGTCGGGAGAGCAGCGCGTCCTTTGGAATGGGCCTGACTGGCAGGGGGGTGGCTCTGGGTTGGCACATGGGGCACCGGGCAGTCAGCAAGGCCTCCATTGACCCCCCCTCCCTAGAGCTCTGGAGGCCGGGCCTGATGAGGTCAGAAGCCTGGCTCCCGACTCAGAGCGGGCTGCCAGTCCGCTGTGCCGACTGTCCCCTGAGCAGCAGCCGGCCTGCCTCATCTATGTCTGTCACTGGTTCGCCGAGTACCCTGCGCCCACCCACCTCCCTCCCTGGCCCTCTGTCTGGCTTTGCCTCGCCTCTCCATGGGGCTGGAGGCCGCTGTCTGAACTCCCCCCGGCTGTCCCCATCCGCCGCACTCTGTTGTCCCCTCCCTTCTCTCCACATTTCTCTCTCCTGTACTGCATTTAAAGGGAAGGCAGAGTATCAGGGAATTTGATAGGATCCAATTAAATTCCTGCAGATAAAATCATGATGAATTGCCAGGCTGCCCCTTGGAGACACCGGGCTCCCTGCCTCCGTCCCCAGCACAGGAATGGAGTTGAGGTCATCAACTCCAGAAAGTGGGACGCAGCTGGAGTGCCAGGCCCAGCCCCTGGGGAGGGGGAGGGGCTAGGGACAGAGCAGAGCGGGAAGTGATTTGTCTAGCCAGGAGAAACTCATCTCACACCTCGGGCAGCCCTGTCCACTGGGTGGACAAAGGTCCTTCGGTTCACAGGGCAGCCATGATATTGTGCGAAGGGCCTGCCTGGGAGTCCTGGCTTCCCAGCAGGGGGACCATGGTTGAAGGTGGTGTGGGGGGAGGTCCCAGGGATGCTGGATTTGGGAGGCAGGGAGCTTACCCTGGAGGGGCACCTCATGTGGCTGCTGGAGAGGGAAGCTTGGCTGGCGGGTGTGGGGCCATGAAACTAGGAAGGAGGATCTCTGTGAGGCCATGGGTGGGGAGCTGGCCGGGGCTTAGAGCATCTTGCCCTTGTGGGCAAGTGAGTGACGGAAGTGGTGGGCCCCAGGCTGGACGCCCCAAGTCTCCCTGGGGAGGGTGGGTGCCGTGCTCCACCAGACCTACCCAGCCCGCCCCACCTGGAAGCCGGGAGGTGGTGGCCTGATGCCGTGCGTGTCGCCCGCAGTACTCCTACGAGGGCAACGACATCAGCGACCTGCCGGTGAACCTGTCTGTCGTGTGGAATGGCAACTTTGTCATCGACAACCCCCAGAACATCCAGGGTGAGCAGCGAGGGGCCGCCCTGGACAGGGCCGGGTGGCGGGTGGCGGGTGGCGGCGGGCTGACGCGCCCCCTCCCCGCAGCCCACCTCTACAAGTGCCCCGCCCTGCGTGAGAGCTGCGGGCTCTGCCTCAAGGCCGACCCGCGCTTCGAGTGCGGCTGGTGCGTGGCCGAGCGCCGCTGCTCCCTGCGACACCACTGCCCCGCTGATGTGCCCGCGGCCTGGATGCACGCGCGCCACGGCAGCAGTCGCTGCGCCGACCCCAAGATCCTCAAGGTAGGCCCTGCCCGACCGGCCCCCGGCCCCGCCCAGCCCTGCCCACTTGGTCCCGGCTCCGCCCAGCCCTGCCCAGTTGGTCCCCGGCCCCGCCCAGCCCTGCCCAG
>JAJEJO010001678.1:155932-216215 GCA_020662805.1 Glaucomys volans
TCTCCTCCTCTGTAGAATGGGCGCAGTGGAGGAGTCCCCCCACTGGGTGTCTGGCTTGGTGGCAGGGTGGCCTGTGTGCAGTCTGGGCCCTGGGGCACGCATCCATGTCTCCTGCCATGCAGCCGTGGAGCCTTTGCTTCTTGGTGTCTGTCGTCACCCCTGGGTGCACACAGCTCTCAGTCTGGGCTGCTTTTCGTCCTTGAGTCAGGCAGCACTGTCCTAAGAGGGGACGTATGTCTGTCCAGCTCTTGGGTGTGAGTGGCAGAGACCTGCTAAGAGGGACTTCTGTAGGGGGCAGAGTGGGGGCTTCTGTGTGCTCAGGACTCCAGCTCATGGCTCCTCCTCCCCAGTGCTTGCCTTTCTTGAGCACACTCTTCCCTTTGGTGACAGAAACGGTCACCGAGGAGGAGCCCAGCTGCCCTAGTGGCCCAGTCACAGCAGGATACACCTGGTCTCATCCCTCCCCTTCCTCAGGCCTGAGCCCCTGAAGCCCCTGAAGCCCCGAGTGGGTGGAGCCAAGGACGGGTGGGGGCGGGGCCCGAGAGGAGGTGGCTTCCAGGCGGGCAGGGGTCGCAGTTGTGCTGACTGTGGGCAGGGGGTGGGTGAGCACTGTTGGAACGGGGGGCTCCGGGTGGGGTCCACAGGGCCACCAGGGGCCACCACCTCTGCCCAGCATGTCAGAGATGTCGAACACTCGTCCCTGGCAGAGCCGACCTGGCCCCAGGTGCTGAGGGGCACACATGGCTGGCGTGGGCTGGGGCTCAGTGCCAGCTCAGTTAGGTGGTACCATGAGGGGTCCTGGTGGCCTAGGCAGAGGCCTTGGGCTGAGTGGCAGCCACCTGGAGAGCTGGGACTGGCTCCTGGGTGTGTGTGCCAGGCTGGAGGCAGAAGGTGACACTGCACCTGAGCTGGTTGCTGCAGCTGTGACAGTGCCTCAGGCCAAGGACCCTAGATGCCCGGCTACCTGGCATGGCCCCTGGCTCCACCGTGTCCCTCTCAGAGCCTCAGCAGACAAGTCCCCGTGTTGTGAGGGAGGAGCATCCCCCATGGTCACCCTGTATGCAGATCCGGGAGCGTCTGTAGGTGTCACCTAAGGAAGACTCAGAGCTGGAGGAGGCAGGGGCCCAGGGTTCTGTCGCAGGCTGGGACCTGACGCTCTGGATCCAGCTGGTGGTGTTGGGGACTCCAGCAGGACCTGCTTGCCCAGGACTTGGCTGGTCTTAAAGCTAAGGGAAGCCCTGCGTCCTGATCCCCAGAGTCCCTTGCAGAACTGGGTGGCCCTGTGGAGGGCCCTGTGGGTCGCCTTGCCCACCTGCCCTGTGGGAAGTTCCTAGCGGGGGTGGGGGGAGGCAGGAGGCTCTCCCTGGTAGAGGCCTGCAGCAGGCTGAGGCTGGTGTGCGCGATGCTCTGCGCCAGGGCGTGTGTGGTGTGGTGATGGGCAGCTGCTTCAGGGTAGGAGGTAGCCAGATGCCTGGCCGCAGTACCCAGGGCATGAGGGCCCAGCTCTTCATTAAACCCTCCAGACGTCCCCAGAGCCCGCCCGCTGCTCTGGCTGCTGATCAGATAGTGCGTCCCTCTGGCGGCTGGAGGGCTGACACCTCACGGCTCTGGAATGTTCTGCGGAGCCTGCTATGCGCCCTGCCTGCCTTTGTTCTTGGAGAGAGTTGGCAGGAAGTGGGGTGGCGTGTGGAGGGCCCAGGTTGGCAGGTGGCAGTCCCCGGCATGGAGGTTGGGAGCCTGGGGACAGCCTGTGGCCTGCTGCCTCCCACCCTGGCCGTGCCCCTCCCTGCCGGCTGGTGGGGAGAACGGCACCCCACTGCGCTGCCCCCTTGAACGAGAGCGTCTTGGCCGCAGGATGTGGCCTGGGCCGCGTCATCTTGCGGTGGTCTCCGGGGGTCTCCGGTGACCTAGCACACCCCGGTGAGGGACAGGACTCCTGCCTGTGTTAGGACTGGGGAAACTGAGGCACAGGGAGGCTCGTCCTGTTCTTGACCCGAGTGAAAGAGCTGGCCCCAGCGGGGGGCTGGGGCACGCACCTGACCCTGCGCCGGGCCACAGCCTTTGCAGAGCTCCAGACGGACATCCACGAACTGACCAACGACCTGGACGGCGCCGGCATCCCGTTCCTGGACTACCGCACCTACGCCATGCGCGTGCTCTTCCCGGGCATCGAGGACCACCCTGTGCTCAAGGAGATGGAGGTAGGCCGGCCCGCCCGGGCGCATGGGGGCCCCACTGTCGCCTGTCTCTGCGTCCTGGGGTGCTGGTGGGCAGTTCGTGAGCTGGTGGACGGTCTGAGCCTGGGGACAGGCCAGGTCTGCAGGGCGCAGGGCTTAGCCCCGTGGTGGGGCGCCGAAGGGTGTGGCCCGGCGTCCAGCCTGGGGGGCTGGTGTGGCCGTACTCTAGGAGGCGCCTTGGGTGCCTGGCCTGCCGCTGTTGTTGGGCCCAGCTGCTGCCCACCGGGCCTGGTCTCCTGGGCAGGGTCACCACCCTGAGGACTGGGAGGTGTGAACACCTGGGGAGGGAGCCAGGCTGACCCAGCGAGGCCCTCAGGGCCACTGCTCTGGGTATCAGCAGTGCTGAGGTCTGAGGGAGCCCAGCCTTGGCACGTGGGCTCCGCCACACCCCCTGCCTGGGACACCCGTCTCCGCACACCTTGAAGGCTGGGGAGTCCACTTTGCCTGCCTGACTCTGTTGGTGGGAAGTCCCTCTTGAGCTAACCCTGAGTGGGCCTTCCTGTCACTCTGGCTTGTGGCCCATAGGTCACTCACCGCCTGTCATTCCTGACACTGTTGCCATTTGAGTCTCCTCTGGATTCTCTTTTGGATCTCTCTCCACTTGCAGTCACTGATGACGTCTCTCCTGTGACTGTGTGTGTTCTTCCTGGTCCTTCTCCCCGTCCCCTGGGCTGGGAGTGAGGCGTCACTGGTGGTCTCTGGGCATAGCCGGGTAGGAAACCTCTTGCCCTCACAAGCCTGGTGTGGATGAGAAATGGAGCAGGAGCCCTGGAGCCAGCCATGCCTGCATTCCACTTCAATTTACTGCCTTCATGCTGTGTGAGCTGGATCAAGCCTCTTCTCCTCTCTGAACTTCAGTGTCCTCCTCTAGGAGGTGGGGAGGATGGCTAGGTAGTGAGGCCGTGCAATGCACTCCTGGCACCCAGCAGACGGGGGCAGTGAGTTCAGTTGTCATAGAGATGCCGGAGGCCAGGCCAGGGAGGTGCCAGTCAAAGGGCTCGGCTGCAGAGAGGGTGCCAGGAGCCGGCCCTCTCATCCTGAGCCCCACCCTCATGGGCGACGCCTGTATCGTGTCTCTGTTAGTAGTGGGCTTTTCTGGGCAGTGGTCTAGGCTGTCCTGTTGGCATGGGCTGTGGGGCAGCCTCAGGGCACGGCCCTCTGCTGAGGAGGACAGCAGGCCCGGGAACCAGGCCGTCGGGGCTCCCTGGAGTCGAGGCCACGAGCCCCGCCGTCGGTCCCGCTGCCTGCGGCCCAGCAGCCTGGCGTGCTCCCGCAGGTGCAGGCCAACGTGGAGAAGTCGCTGACGCTCTTCGGGCAGCTGCTGACCAAGAAGCATTTCCTGCTGACCTTCATCCGCACGCTGGAGGCCCAGCGCAGCTTCTCCATGCGCGACCGCGGGAACGTGGCCTCGCTCATCATGACCGCCCTGCAGGGCGAGATGGAGTACGCCACCGGGGTGCTGAAGCAGCTGCTGTCCGACCTCATCGAGAAGAACCTGGAGAGCAAGAACCACCCCAAGCTGCTGCTCAGGAGGTGAGCCTCGGCGGGCGGGCGGGCGGGCGGCTGGGGTCCCTGCCTCTGAGCCCGCGCCTCAGCCCCGGGACTGCCACGGGGACCCGGATGCAGCAGCATCGGGGGCGGCTTGCACTAGGCCTGAGTCAGGAGGGCTGGGCAGTCCCTGGCAGTCCCCGGAGCTGCCCGATGCCCACCTGTGTGAGGCATTTTCTTTTTTTGGAACCAGGGATTGAACTCAGGGACACTCGGCCACTGAGCCACACCCCCAGCCCTTTTTATATTTTATTTAGAGACAGGGTCTCACTGAGTTGCTCAGGGCCTCGCTAAGTTGCTGAGGCTGGCCTCCAACCTGACATCCTCCTGCCTCAGCCTCCTGAGCCACTGGTAATACAGTCGTGCACCACTGCACCTGGCTTGTGGGCACCTCTGAGGCCTGACCTTCAGCTCTGTAGAAAGGGGGGTGGGTGTGGCAGGTGAGGCCTGCAGGGACCTGTGCCTGCTGGACAGGAGGAACGATGCCACCCTGCCTGTCCTCTGCTGTTCTTCAACCCCCAGGACTGAGTCGGTGGCCGAGAAGATGCTGACCAACTGGTTCACCTTCCTCTTGTACAAGTTCCTTAAGGTAGGCGGGGGGAGGGGGGCACGTCCCCAAGTGTCACAGTGTCTGCGGCAGAGGGTCAGGCGACTAGTGGGCGGGGAGAGCAGAGAGCCAGAGGGAGACACTGGGCAACGGCGTTAGGAGGCGCCTCAGCCCACGTGGCTGTGGGGCTGCCCGGGCACCAGCGTCTGGGGACTGTGCCTGGCCCCAGTCACCTCATGTGCCCACAAGGTGGACGTGGGCCCCCGGGTCCTGTGTGAGTGCTGAGCTCCTGGTGGGCACAGGTCCTCCTCTCTGCGCCACGGCCAGTGCCTGAGCCAACCACGCGGCCGCGGAGGGAGGTGGGCACTGGCGCGCCTGGGGGGGCCGAGGGCTCCCGCGTGGGGCCGTCATGGTGCGTGGTGGCCTCCGGGCTTCCTCTTGTTCTGCCACGGGAGCCCCTGGTCCTAGCAGACGGGCTGAGGCAGTGGGTGCAGAACGTGGTCCCGCGGGGACGTGGTCTGGGGACTCCACTGGGTGGCCTGCGTTTCAGACGCTGGACGTCGCACAGACGCACCCTGGCTTCCCGCGCGCAGAACGCCAGCTTCCCCCGAGGCAGGGGCAGTGGCCCAGGGTGGGTGTGGCATGTGTGTCCTGGTGCCCTGCTGGGCCCGTGACTCCTGGTCAGTGCTCTGGGGATGAGAGTGACCAGTGGTGTGGCCCAGTGGTCCAGGGTGAGGGCCAGTGCTGACCGCTGACTCTGGAGGGGGCATCCCGGCTTCCACTGCCCTCCGGGCCTCAGTCGTCCCTCTGCGTGTCCGGGCTGGCGCAGGGACAATCTGCCGGCATCTGTGCGTGGAGCCAGGTCTCTGGATGGCATCCCCCTCCAGGGAGGAGGGACAGGAGAGGAGAGAGAAGGGGCACGGGCTCAGGGAGTAACCAAGGGGCGACACCTGAGCTCAGGTGGTCCAGGGGCTGAAGGAGGGGAGCCCTGGGCGGGGGCCAGGCTCATGAGCACCTGGCCTTCTCGGGGATGAGTACCCGGCAGGCTGCCACCCCGCCAGGCGAGGGCCCGGGAGCTAGCGGTGCTGGTGACGCAGAGCTGGTTGCACTTGCTGTGGACGCCGCTGCCCGCGAGCACGTGAAGTGAGTTGCACACTCATCAAACCCGGCTCTGGACGTCCGAGGAGCGGCGCGTCGCGAGGCGAGCAGAGCGAGCTGGGTTCCAGCTGAGCCTCGGCCGGTGCCCTGTGATCCCACCCTCCACCCAGAGCAGTGGGATTCGGCTCAGCGAATCCGTCCAAGATCCTAAGTCGGGCACAGATTCCGCAAGGAGGCCCGCCTGGCAGGCGTGGCCCCCGCGGGAGGGCACGAGTAGGGGGTCTGTGGATGCCACACAGCGGGGTTCCCAGGGCCAGCTGACAGTCTTGGGGTGCCTCGGGGTGTGTGGGGTGGGGGAAGGGAGGCTGGTGTTGGCAGGAAGCAGCAGGAAGGGATGCAGGGGGAAGGGCAGGGCTGGGCCCAGGACTGGGCGGACGCAAGTCCACCTCGGGGTCCCGGGGAAGGCGGGAGGCGGAGCAGGGAGCCCTTCCTCTCCTCTGGTCCTGCTGCTGTTCTGATACTTTTTGGGTTTTTTTTCTTTCCTCTTTTTGGTACCAGGGATTGAATCCAGGGCTGCTCATCCACTGAGCCACATCCCCAGCCCTTTCTGTATTTTATTTAGAGACAGGGTCTCACTGCGTTGCTCAGGGCCTCCCTAAGTTGCTGAGGCCAGCCTCTAGCTTGCCATCCTCCTGCCTCGGCCTCCTGAGCGGCTAGGATGATAGGTGTATGCCACCAAGCCTGGCATGTGTTCACCATCTGAACCATTTAAAAATGTACAGTAGTATTAAATGCATTCGCCATCCATCCACACAACTCTTCATTTTGTGTACTGAAACTTCATCCCCATCCATACTAACTTATCCCTATTCCCCTTTGCCTCAGTCCCTGGCAGTTACCCTTCTGTCTTCTGTCTCTGTGAATTTGACTGCCCTAGGGACCTCGTGTCACTGGAATCATGCAGTATTTGTGACCGACTTACTTCAAGTTAGCATAATGTGCAGGCAGCCTGTGTGTCATCAGAAGATGAAGAGATAAGCCACGCGTGGTCTGTGCGTAGACCCCTTATCTACTGTTTTGCTTTTCTTAGTTTCAAATGCAGCCTGATGATCATAAGTGGAAAACTGTAGAAATAAGCTGTCCTAAGTTTTAAATAGCCACCATGTGAGAAGCACAATGGAATCTCGCTCTGCCCCTCCTGGAATGTGAATTGTGAATTCGCCCAGTGTTTCCACCCTGTATGTGCTACCTGCTCATTAGTTACTTAGTAGCCATCTTGGTTATCAGATCGAGGATCACAGTGCAGCAGCACGTGGAATAGCAATGGCAGCATATGCCAAAGAGAAACTGTAAAGTGCTTCCTTTAAGCAAAAATTCTCAGGATGGAAAGAAAGAATTTGTATGCTGAGGTCGCAAAGATTCATGGTAAGAATGAATCTTCTATCCCTGAAATTGTGAAGAATAAAGAAATGTGCCTAGCTTTGCTGTCACGCCTCAGACGGCCTAAGTTACAGCTGCTGTGAGTGATCAGGGCTTAGTTAAGGTGGAAAAGCCTATGTGACAATCCAGGCAAGGGGTCTCCTGAAATAGGCCACACTGGCCATTTACTGCAGGTAATGAATGGCTACACTGACTCAAGAAGGAACTTGAACTGCGTAGAGAAGACACAGTGTATATAGGGTTGGTACTGCCCAAGCTTTCAGGGACTCCTGGGGCCCTGGGGCCATACCCCCAGCAGATAAAGGGAGACTGTTTAGTGGAATATTATCCCGCCTTTAAAAGAAAGGAAAATTTTTTAAAATTTTATGTATTTACTTACTTTGGTACCGGGGATTGAACCCAGGGCATTCTGCCACAGAACCTTTTTTTTTTAAACTTGGAGACAGGGTCTTGCTAAGTTGCTTAGGGCCCCCCTGAGTTGCTGAGGCTGGCCTCCAACTTGTGATCCTCCTGCCTCAACCTCTTCAGTTGGTGGGATTACAGGTGTGCACCACTGTGCCTGGCAGCAGTACCATACATTTCACTCTGTGTCTTGCCCCCTGCTTCCCCTTCCTTGGGGAAAGTGTTAGGTCCACCTGTGCTGGTGAGGACACAGATGTTGGTCTGGTTCTTTTTAATGGCTGCATAATGTTCCACAGTGTGGTGGTAGATCATTGATTTCACTTGCACTTCCAATGGGCAGGAGAATGTGGATTTTTTTTCCACCACAGCCAGTGTTCTGGTATGGCTTTGCTTACCATGTCAGTGTCGCAGACTGACCATACTGTACCAGAAACTGAGGCCCAGGGAAGAAAAGGACTCCATCTTGGGAGTCTTAGGTTCTGAGCCTTCCTCCTCTTCAGCCTCTGACCTCCTTCCCACCATCTCGGCAGGTGTCATGGAAGCGTTTGGGGCTGGTGTGGAGGGCTGCCCCTGGGTCAGGAGTGAACCACCTGCTCAGTCTGAGCCTTTTCTGAGAATCCCTGAAATTTAAGGGGCAGGGGTATTGACGTGAGATGGATCTGGGTTCAAATCCTGACGTCTCCCATTATTCACTGTGTGACCCGGGGCCCTGAAACCTCCTGTCTCTGACCGTCAGACACTGTAGCACGCCACTTTGCCTTCTGCCAAGTCCAGGCCTGGGAACCCTCCGGCCGGCGTCTTGGGAAACCCCAGAAGGCTCCGACCTCATTCCCTCATCAGACGGTGTTTCCAGGAAGAGGCAGGGTGTCTGCTCCGCTCCCTCTTCCCTCCTCCTTCCCCGCTGACTTAATGAAGCCAAGTTTGCAAATGAAACATAATTTCAAAGACAGGCATGTTGTTGGAAGGTCTCGGGATGATCTATGTTTGCGGCCATTCCTCAGCAGCTGTCTCTTTAATTACTGCAGATGCTAACAAGGTGCCCGGAGCATCTGGTTACAGGGACAGAGCCACTGTCTGTTTGCCGGGGTCCCCGAGTAGGAGGCTGCGCCGCCTTAGCCGCCCGCCGGGGGCATAGCATCATCTGAGCTCAGTCCGGTGGCCCAGACCTGCAGAGGTCCCTGAGCCCAGGCCCGGTGGGGACCCGCCAGTGCAGTGGGCACAGCCAGCCCGGGCATTGCAAGGTGGAGCGAAGAGCCCGCGGGACCAGGCCGGCGCCCACCAGTTGACGGTCGTCTCCTTGGCCAGTGTCTGGAGCTCCCCAAACGCAGGCCAGAGATGCACCGGGTGCCCTAATCTCAGGCAGCTTCCACTCCAGGGGCGAGACTGCAGGAGAGTGATCAGGACCGTTCAGTCCAGAGGGCCGTGAAGCCCTGGGGAGGGTGTGGGCTGCAGGGACAGCAGTGGCCGAGGCTGAGACCGGGTCTGGAGGGGACCCTCTTAGCTCCCATGTGGAGAGCCGGAGGGTGAGCAGCTGGAGGCAGGCGCAGCATGGCTGGGGGGGGCTTGCCAGCCTCGAGGACCCCTGACCCTGGGCTGTGGTCCCCTGCCACCCTTGTGTTGCTGAGCATCATTAGATGCATGTGTGCGTTTTCCTGAGTAATGCCGAGATTCCAGCCAGGTGGGTCCCCCGACCTGCAGTTCCACCCAGACTGTCGGGTTCAGTGTCCATCCTTGCCACGGGCCACGGGGCAGGGGCAGGGGCAGGGGCTTCCTGGGGGAGCTCTGCCCTGAGTGCAGCGAGCCGTGGCCAGTGGGATGTGGGGGCTGTGGTCCCACCGAGGTTTGCAGGGTGGCATGGACCTGCCCAGGCCTCCCTGGCATGAGCCCGCCTGGCGGGGTCGTGTCTCCAGCACACTCCGGGGCTCCTTGGCTCCTGATTCATGGTTTATTCAGGGCATCCCATGCGTATTCATGAGGTGCCTGCGGGCTGCGGTCCGCATTGATGTTCCTGCACCGCCTTCCTGGGGCCCCGGACCCGGGACACGCTGGCCCCTGCAGAGGAGCGACCTGCTTCCCTGCCTGGGAGCAGCAGAGGGGGCGGCAAAGGGCTGGGCGGTCGGGAGCCCGGGGCCCTGGCTGCAGCCCCGAAGCTCGCCTCCTGGCCGCCCTGCAGGAGTGCGCCGGGGAGCCGCTCTTCATGCTGTACTGCGCCATCAAGCAGCAGATGGAGAAGGGGCCCATCGACGCCATCACCGGCGAGGCCCGCTACTCCCTGAGCGAGGACAAGCTCATCCGCCAGCAGATCGACTACAAGACACTGGTGAGGAGCGGCCTGGCCCGGCCCCCCGGAGCCGCCCGGGACGCCCTGCTGACGGCTCGCCGCCTCCCTCCCCGCAGACCCTGAACTGCGTGAACCCCGAGAACGAGAACGCGCCCGAGGTGCCGGTGAAGGGACTGAACTGTGACACCGTGACGCAGGTCAAGGAGAAGCTGCTGGACGCCGTGTACAAGGGCGTGCCCTACTCCCAGCGGCCCAAGGCTGGGGACATGGACCTGGGTGAGCTGCAGGGGCTTCCTGCCAGCCGCGTAGTGGTCCGTGGGTTCTGGGCAGCGGCCGTGTGCGCACCCAGGTGGCCGAGGGTGGAAGTGGGTCCGGAACCACGGGGGGCGGCACCCTGGGGCTCTGGGCGGGGCCTCGGGGCCAGCGCTGGATGGTGAACCGGAGGGGGCGGAGCCTCCGGGCAGGGGAGGAGGCTGGGCCTCGGGCTTGTGGGCGGGATTGAGGCCGGCTCCGGAGGGCCGGTGGAGGGTTGGGGTGTAGGCAGCAATCTGGGGACCCACAGCGGATGTGGCCGGAGCAACTGGGGTCAGGACCCCCATGGATGGAGGGCCTCGGGAGAGGGGCCTGGAGCCTGGGGACAGCAGGACACAGCTCGTGTGGAACCCAAGGCAGGGGCCTCCCGCTGAGTGGCTGGAAGCTGCCCCAGGGACCTTGGCTCTGGATGTTCCTGGCATTCACAGCCCAGCACCCGGAGCCCAGCAGGCTCCTCCCCTCACGCCCCGCCCCATCCTGTGCAGAGGGGCTGTGCCGGGAGGGGCGAGGCCCCGCCGGCCCTCCAGCATCTCGCTCCCCACAGAGTGGCGCCAGGGCCGCATGGCGCGCATCATCCTGCAGGACGAGGACGTCACCACGAAGATTGACAACGACTGGAAGAGGCTGAACACGCTGGCCCACTACCAGGTGCTCGGCTGCCCCTGCCGCAGCCCAGGCTCTGCCTCCCTGGGGGGCCTGCAAGAGGGCCCAGCCTGGGGAGGGGAAGGGAGGTGGAGCCCTGTGTGTGACTGTCCCAGGCCCCACGAGGCCCTCGGGGTCTTCCTGGTATCTCTCCAATGTCCTGATGAGGAAACTGATGTTCAGAGTGGTGAGGTGACAGAGCTAATGGTGTCACTCAGGTCCCCAGCAGGTCGTGCAGGGCATCTCACTAGCATCCTGGGGACTCATGGCGTCCCTGGCCCTCTGCCTGCAGGTGACGGACGGGTCATCAGTGGCACTAGTGCCTAAGCAGACCTCCGCCTACAACATCTCCAACTCCTCCACCTTCACCAAGTCCCTCAGCAGATACGGTGAGGGGCCAGGCGGGCTGGGCAGGGGGCAGCGGGGGGCCCGGGGCTGGGAGGACACAAGCTGGACGTGCAGACCGAGGGGACGTGGTCGCCCTGTCACTGGACACTTGGAGGCTGCACCCTCCCCCACAGCGTGTCCCGACTTACTGAGCGCCTCTGGTGTGTCACTGGCTGCCCAGCCACCCAGGGAGCAGGGCCGATGTCCCATGGGTGCGGACAGAGCCGGGCCAGGGCTTCAGGGCTCTGCCTCTGACAGGCCTGGTCCCCGCAGAGAGCATGCTGCGCACGGCCAGCAGCCCCGACAGCCTGCGCTCCCGCACGCCCATGATCACGCCCGACCTGGAGAGTGGCACCAAGCTCTGGCACCTGGTGAAGAACCACGACCACCTGGACCAGCGCGAGGGTGACCGCGGCAGCAAGATGGTCTCGGAGATCTACCTGACGCGGCTCCTGGCCACCAAGGTGCGCCTGGCGGGCGGGCGGGGAGGCAGGCGTCGGGCCCCAACCCCAGGCCAGGGAGCCCAGAGCGGCCCTGGTCCTCACCGGGGTGCGGGCGGCCTGGCCCCGCAGGGCACGCTGCAGAAGTTCGTGGACGACCTGTTCGAGACCATCTTCAGCACGGCGCACCGCGGCTCGGCCCTGCCGCTGGCCATCAAGTACATGTTCGACTTCCTGGACGAGCAGGCGGACAAGCACCAGATCCACGACGCCGACGTGCGCCACACCTGGAAGAGCAACTGGTGAGGGCACGGGACCCGCCCGGGCGCTGGGAGCACAGGCGGGTGGCTGGGGCCGAGCCGCTGCCAGGCGGCACTCCCGGACCTGGCCGCACCGTCCTGGGCTGTCCACCGCCGTCCCCCCTGGGCTCCCACACGGGGCAGCCCTGGGTGAGCCATGGCAGTGAGGAGGGCAGCAGCCGCTCTCCCTGTGCCCACAGAGCCACACACAGGTCCCCTGTGCACCTCACGTCAGGTGCCTGGGCCGAGTGGGGTTCCCAGGGTGCCCGCCATGCTCTCTCGCTGCCCTTGGGCCCAGCCTGCCCTCTGGCTCAGTGGCCACTTTTCCCAAGTGTGGGCTGCCCAACTCCACGGGCCCATCTCCCCAGGGGTCCTGGCCATTGGGCTCCCAGGCCTCTTGCTCTCTACTGAGGGTCTCCACGTCCCGGTCAGCATCCCTGGTTCTGGGCCGCAGTGTGGGGCCTGTCCGCCGAGCCCTGCCCACCCCGGCAGGCAGTGGGTGTCCGAGGAAAGCCAGTCCAGGTTCAAGGATCTGGCAAGGCTGACGGTCCCCTGCATGGTTGGATGTCTCTCCTTCCCTGTGTGTCCCCCCACCCCCACTCCCCTCGAGGGACCCCTCCGCCTTCACTGGTTTCTGTGCTCATCCCTACTCCAGGTGGCCAGCAGTCCCCCCAGGCCAGGCCAGCAGCCACACTGCCTGGCCTCGTCTCCATGACCCTAAGAAGCACTCTAGGTGACCTCTGGCCGTCGTCCTTTCTGGGTCCCCTGGGCCTCCCCGTCCTCCCCCCTGGTGGTCTCCCCCCTCTCAGGGCTCTGGTGGCCTCCAGGGCTGCCACTCATCAGCCCACCTGTGCCGCCTATGGGACCCTGTCAGGACTGAGCTGTGCTGAGGGGTGTGTGGCAGCGTGGGGCGGGGCCTGCTGGGGGCAGCAGCGTCCAGCAGAGCTCTCAGCATGGAACCTTCTGGATCTGTGCTGGCCAGAGTGGTGGCCCTAGCCCGTGGCTGCTGAGCATTTAGTATTTGCTGGCGGTCACAGTTGTGTCAGCCTTTCAGCTTACACATGCCACGCAGCCCCTGGTGCCCGGCTGGTGGCAGTGTCCTGTGGGTAGTTAGGCAGAGGTCAGGGCGTCCCACACTGGAGTTGCGGGTCCCCACGCAGGAGCGGGGTACAAGCCAAGAACGTGGGCCCCTGGGAGGGCTACCATGGTGGGGTGGACCTGAGGGCCCTGGTCTGCAGGTCCACCCGCAGGTGCCCATGCGTGCGAGCCCTGTGTGACCTGGGCACATCTGAGCGGAGCTGGGCTCTGCGGGCACCAGGTGGTGTCAGCCTGGTCCACTCTGGACCTCTGTTTCCTTGTCTGCATCGAACTGCACAGTTTCTGGAGGTCTGGGTTGGGAGGGCCCCGTGATGGCTGGCCAGTCCCTTCCCTGTGCCGTTCAGGGCAGGGGGGTCCCCGCTGACTGGCTTGCCTGCCCGCAGCCTGCCCCTGCGCTTCTGGGTGAACGTGATCAAGAACCCGCAGTTTGTGTTCGACATCCACAAGAACAGCATCACGGACGCCTGCCTGTCCGTGGTGGCCCAGACCTTCATGGACTCCTGCTCCACCTCCGAGCACAAGCTGGGCAAGGACTCCCCCTCCAACAAGCTGCTGTACGCCAAGGACATCCCCAACTACAAGAGCTGGGTGGAGAGGTGAGCGCGGGCAGCCCGGGAGGGCCTGGGGCAGGCGGGCGGCGGGGCCGGGACCCCACTCACGCACTGGCCCCGCCGCCTTCTGGAAGGTACTATGCCGACATCGCCAAGATGCCTGCCATCAGCGACCAGGACATGAGCGCGTACCTGGCGGAGCAGTCGCGGCTGCACCTGAGCCAGTTCAACAGCATGAGCGCCCTGCACGAGATCTACTCCTACATCACCAAGTACAAGGACGAGGTGAGCGTCCCCCCAGGGGGCGGCCAGCGCCTGTGGAGCTGGCGGGCACCTCGCACCCGTCAGGCCCAGCAGCACCTGTTCCCTTGGCAGGCAGGGAGGGGAGCCTGTGGGGCAGGGGGACTGGGCTCCCCAGGTCAGGGGCATGTTCCAGTGGGGTCATGGCGGGTCTTTGTGGGGCAGGGAGCCTGGGAGACGGGCTGGCAGTGACTTCCCGGCTGGAGAATCTGTGTCACTAAGGACTCGCCTCTGGGACCCCCTGCAGGGTTCACTGGACTCGGTGGGTGTCCCCAGAGCGTGGCACAAGCACACACGGAACCAGGGGCCCCTGGAGACCTCCCTTATGGAGGACCGTCTCCTGGGCTGCTTTGGACAGGCACCAGGGCCAGAGGGCAGGGCAGCGCAGCCTGTGCCAAGGCACTGAGGTCTGGGAGGCCACAGACTGACCCAGGACCCTCCTGGGTGGGGGCAGGAGACGAGGCCATTCTGGGTGTGCAGGCTTCTGGGGCCCTGGCCCTTCCCTGGGCGAGACGGCCCTCGGGTTCAGTAGCAGAAAGCCCGTGGTCTCCCTGCTGGGTTCAGGGCCTCGAGCAGGAGTGTGAGGGTGGTTCTGCGTGGTCCAGGTGGAGAGCAGGGCTGCCCTGCCCGCCTGGGCGGCACAGGTCACAAGGGAGGCGTGACTCTGAGGCCTGGGGTTGGGCTCCTGGGGTTGAGGACCCTCAGGCCCAGACAGGCTCTGGGTCCAGGTCAAGCCTGACCGTCACCCACCAGGAGAGGGGCCTTCAGGCCGAGGCTCAAAGGCAGATGACCTAAGCGCTCGGGGTCGCAGGCCTCCACGGTGCCACAGGGAGGGCGGGGTGGAGGAGCGCCACGGTGACACCTGAGGAGGGGAGCGAGTCTGTGGTCACGGGCAGGGCCAGGTTGCACCCGGGTCCCAGACCTCCAGGCTCAGAAGCCATGTCCCACAGCCATGTCACTTGGGCTCTGAGAGTGACACGCTTGGAGACCGGTCACCTGGTGGGGCTGCTCCTGTCCCACCCTCTGAGCTTCTATCCCACCCCAGTGGGTGACCAGCCCCCTCCCACCCCTGACCCCTGACCCCTGACCGGCAGATCCTGGCAGCCCTGGAGAAGGACGAGCAGGCGCGACGGCAGCGGCTACGGAGCAAGCTGGAGCAGGTGGTGGACACGATGGCCCTGAGCAGCTGAGCCCTGGCTGGTGACCGCCGCAGGAGGCGGCGGAGGGCGCTGGAGCAGGGACCCCAGGAGACCGCCCTCGGCTGCTGTGCGGAGCGCCGGGCGCCGGGCTGGCACGTGGTCCGGCGTCCCCGCCTGCCCCTTCCTCCTGCTGCCTGGCGGGGTCCGTGTTTACGGGTGTGCAAGTGACGGTACCTGCCGCGCCACCTGTGCCCAGGGCTGCGGGCCCTGTGGCTGGGAGAGCACAGGCTGGCTGGCCTGCCCAGGGACCTTGGCTGCTGGCACGAGCTGCCCGGTGGCCTTCGTGGGAGAGCGAGGTGGCCTCTGAGTGGCCAGGGCCCTCCAGGACGAGGCGCGGCCGCCTGGCCGGTCTTGCTGGAGGCCAGGATGACGGGCGAGGGACGTCGGCAGCGGCCCTGCTGTCGCTGGCAGGCAGAGTCGAGGGTCCCCGGGGCCCAGCTGGCAGCCGGAGGAAGAGGGCGCCCGGCCTTGGCGCGCACCCGCCCCTGCACACGCCCCGCCGATTCACCGCGTGCTGTGCGCGCCCCCGGATGCCACGCCCACCTGCCTGCGGAGCCCCGCCCCTCCCGTGGAGGGGCGCCACGCCCAGCCTCCGAGCGCCTGGTGGACGGACTAGGCAGCCCCTCTGTCCTCAGGGCTGTGCCTCTGGGAGCCGCGGCAGGGCTCCGGGTCACAGAGCGCATGTTCCCGTTATTTATTCCCCTCCGCCTCCTGCCCCCGCCCGGCCCCTGGTGGCTGCCCGCAGGTGGGCTCCTGAGGGCAGCAGGGACCACCTCCTGCCCTGCCTCCTCTCTGCCCTGCCGCCCCCAACCCCCACCAAGCAGCTTCCAGCGTGGCATCTCAGCCCCGGCCCCTCCAGAGCAGGACATCCGGGGACCGTTTTGACTTTGAAAGAACAAGAAATCCTGCTGCACTCTGCTTGGGGGGACAAGGGCCACGGTGGGGCCCCTCTGGCCACCCCGCAGCCTGGATCCGCTCAGGCTGGGGGTGAGCAATGGACCAGAGGTGCCCGAGGGACTCAGCTGCTGCCCTCCGTGAGCGACAGAGAACAAATTTTTAATGCAAGAGACCCTGTACATATATATATATGTCTGTATATATATATGTGTGGTTCGAGCCTCAGCCCCAGCCCCGTGGGGTGCTGTACAGTTCTTGGAAGAAGACATTCGAAAGCGATCTAGAAGAGAATCAGGGCAGGGGGAGCAATACCAAGCGGTCGTGGAGAAGGTGGCCTGAGCGTCCCGGAAGGGAGCAGAGCTGCCGGCTCCTCCTGGCCCCTCACCCCGGCCGGTCTGTTTGCACTCCCGTAATAGGAGGCGTGACCCCGCTGCCGGTCCCCGAGAGCTTCCAGGGCGCGTAGGGCCCGTGGATTTGCATGATTGTGCTAGCGTTTAGTCTGAGTTGATCTTTTTCAAACTGCAAGTGTTGAACATAGAGGTGGTTAGGTCCTTTTTTTTCTTTTTTTTAATTTTTATTTTATTTTTTAAATGAATTTGTCCCTTGGTAAAAAGCAGACCAAGCGGCCCGTCCCGTTTTCAAGTTCACTTTTTCGATGGTACTAAAGATTCTTACGGACTTTAAGGGACAGCTAACTGTGGCCAGACCCAACCTGGGCACCGGGGACGAGCACACCCCTGCTCAGGGGCTGCGAGCCTCGGGTCCCCCTCCTCCAGCGTGAGCCAGATTGGACACCGTGGAGATCAGATCGGAAGCCGCCCCCTCCGCGGGGGTCAGTGTGAAGAGGGTGAACTTCTGTCTCAGGGAGCTCCCCCACCCCCGGGGCACCCCAGCAGGGCCTGGGCACCCTGGTCCATGCCAGCCCCAGCTCTGGCCAGCCCCTGTCCCCGGCCCACGGTGGGTGGGCTCACTCCCTGGGCAGACTCGGGGGCCAGAGCAGAGGCTGGTCATTGTCCAGAGGGGCTGTTTCCTCGGTAGCCCCTTGAGTCGGCCAGGATCCTCACCCCTGGGTGTCCCCGCCTCCCTCCCGACGCCTCCCAGCTGCGTGCCTGGGTAGGAGCCTCAGTGTCCCCCCAAAGTCTTCCCTGGATGCTGGCTTCAGATCGGAGCCCCCAGTTCTTCCAGTTATGCCCCAGCCGCGCGGGGGGCTCCTTAGCTCTGCGTCACCTTCAGAATCCAGCTCCGACCCCGCCCGTCCTCCACCTGGGGGCCCCCAGGGCCGGGCCAGCCGCGCCCAGCGCTGCCAGGCTGCCGCGGCGTGGTGGGCAGTGGGGACCGGCCCTGCCTGGACCCACACCTGCACTTTAGCCTCTGTTTACATGCGAGTTGATCCAGCGATTCGAACCGAGCTGTCCCCGGCGTCCCCGCTGGGCCGCCCCTTCCCGCCGCTCCTGCACCCGGCTGTGGTTTCTCCTGTGGTTAGTTCTGCTGTCCCCTAGGAGCTGGGTCCAGGCCCCCCGCCATCACTTCCCAGAGGCCTCCACCGGGGACTCGCCCCCAGCTCGGGTCCGGGTCTGCAGGAGCGCACTGCGGGGTGGTGAGATGGTTCTGGGGCCACCACTGAGGGCGCAGGCGCTAACCCGAGCGACACTCCAGTCCCGCCTGGTGCAGAGACCAGGCAGTGTCACCTGCCACCCCACCCGGTGTTTCCCTCCCCCACACCCAGTCTCAGGAGTGCCCGGGGCCGCGCATGCCTGTCCCCGGCACCTTGATATACCTCCAGCTCGACCGCACTGCCGGCTGCCTGGCCCGCGCCTCCCTCGGCCGGAGGGGGACGGCATGGAAGAGGGGCCAGGGTGCCCCAGGACACCCGGCATCCAGTCCCAGGCACAGGCCCAGCGCCCTCTGTTAGCAGAGAGGCCCAGCCATCCTCCCGTCCCCTGGCCTTCCGGTTCCCCTTGCTGAGGTCCCCCTGTCCCCCCACCCCGTCCCCATTTTCCTCCAAGTTCTGGATCTGATGGCTCACGTCGTTGGTGCTACACAAGCTAGAATAGATATATTTAGAGAGAGAGAAAGATATTTTTAAGACGAAGCCCACAATTAGCTGTCCTTTAACGCCGCAGACCCCCCCCCCCCACCCAAAAGAACGGTCACTTGGGTGGTCTGAGCTGACCAACCCTCGGCCTTTGCTTCTCTCGAAGCAGCATAGCTGACTGGTACTCAGCCCTCAGATGTGTAAATATACGGCTATTTCCTATTTTACTGTTCTTCAGATTTAGTACTTGTAAATAAAAACACACATTAAGGAGAGATTAAACATTTTTGCTAAATCTCCTGGCTCAGGGTTTTCCTTGCTGGGGACACGTGGCCAGAGGTGGGGTAGCTGCAGAATTGTTGGCACATCGCACGCTCGGAATAGCATCTGGGAGGCTCTCTGGAGTCCCTTCTGCTGGACTTCACAAGGTCTTGGTGTGGACCACACTGGCGGGCTGACGGCAGCAGCAGTATCTTGAGTGCTTCACCTGAGAACTTAATGGAAGTACTGGCTTCAGCAGCTCAGGAGGCCAAGGCAGGAGGATCGCAAGGTGGAGGCCAGCCTCAGCAACTTAGCAAGGCTCTCAGCAACTCAGCGAGACCCTGTCTCTAAATAAAATATAAAAAGGGCTGAGGATGTGACTCAGTGGGGAAGTGCCCCTGGGTTCAATCCCTGGGACCAAAAACCACCCCAGGTGGTTCGCACACAGGGCAGGTGCTGGGATCTGGGCTGGGGGCGCTCAGCCCTGATGTCACGGCAGCTCACCAGTGCTCAGCCCTGCAGAGACCCGGCAACAGTGCCCATAGAGGGTCCCCGGTGCCATTGGGTGGTAACCTCCCTCACTCAGTAGAGACTCCCGACCTGCCTCGTTGAGGCAGGATGTAGCCCACACCTTGGGGGCACCTTGTTAAATGCAGATTCTGACCCCCAGGGCTTGGGGCAACTGTGGCCAGTAAGCTTGGATGACCTGAGACTTTCAGTTCCACCTTGACTGTCACAGGGCTGGAACTCTGTTCCCCAGACTTCTCTGCCGAGGAGCACCCGCCCTTTTCTGGGGGGAGTACGAGGGATTGAACCCAGGCGTGCCTAACCACTGAGCCACATCCCAGGCCCTTTTTATATTTTATTCAGAGACAGGGTCTTGCTGAGTTGCTCAGGGCCTTACTAAGTTACTGAGGCTGGCCTCCAACTTTCAATCCTCCTGCCTCAGCCTCCCAGGTAGCTGGGATGACAGGCATGCACCACTGAGCCCAGCCTCCAAGGAACCCTTTTGACTAAAGAATGGCCTTGTAGCTGGGGAGCCCAGCTTGGCAGATGTTGGCCCTAGAAGGACAGACTCCCTGCTTATGATTTTCACAGATACTTCCATGATGGAGAAGGAGTTGACGTAGCCTCTACTGGTGTGTGACTTGGGTCAGGAGCCCCAGTCCTGGCTCATTTCATCATGGCCTGACAGGCAGCATCCACACAGGCAGGTGTGAGGCCTCCTGAGGGGCCCTGGGCATCTGCTCTGAACCTGCATTTCCAGGCAGGACTGACCCACACGGGTCATGCATCCGATGTCACTCAGCCCCTGTGCACGCTCGCCAGGGGCCAATCTGGGCTTCGCGTGGGGTTGGAGTTATCCACAACTGCAGCCCAGGCAGCCGAGGCCAGCAGGGGCTGCAGGGTGACAAGCGACGACGGCGCCAGAGGGAAAGCAAACCAGCAGGGCACCAGGAGGGAGGCCCAGGGCGCAGGGGGGTCCCGCGCGCTGCCTGCCTCCGCCCAGCTTCTCTCCATTCGCCCAGCTGACAGGGGACCATAAATCATCATCAGCACCTCCCGCTCCCAGCAGCGTCCTGACAGCCCGGGCTGCGGGCCCCACGCTCAGCCACGGCTCCATCACTAAAAGGGACTCAACTGTAATCACCATGAAATTGCATCGGAAACAAATTTAGCAAACGGGGTCCTGTTTGGGGTGTGATGTGGCCTCTCCTGGGCTCGGTCCCCTCCAGCTTTCCGGCACAATCAGCCCTGCCTCAATTACCCTCGTTAGGCCTCCGAGGGCTCCGGCCCCTCCAGCCTGAAATCAGACGATCGTCTCGGAGCTGCAATCAGCGCGCACCGCGGAAATCAAGCGTAATTATGCAGAGGCGGGCGCGAGCGCTGATTGCTGCCCGCGTCGCCGCATCCGAGGGCTTCAAACCCGCGGCTCCCAGCGCTGGGGCTGCCGCTGCTCTGAGAGGAGCGTTTCCATGGGCGTGTCTGTGGGTGGCAGGGGCGTGAGGCCCGGCCTCACTCAGTGCCGCACCAGATTTCGGACTTTCTTCTCCGCTGAGTCCTGGACAAGCCAGAGTTTGGGACAGGACAAAACACTATGAGCAAGACTTTAAAAAAAAAGAAGAAAAAGAAAAGAAAAAAAAAAATTAGGCCAGTCAAAATAAATAAATTAAATGAATCCCAGCGATTCTGGAGGCTGAGGCAGGAGGATTGCAAGTTGGAGGCCAGCCTTTGCCACTTAGCAAGGTCCTAAGCAACTCAGTGAGACCCTGTCTCTAAAGAAAATATAAAAAGGGCTGGGGATGTGGCTTAGTAGGAAAGCACCCCTGGGTTCCATCGCTGGTAGGAAGGAAGAAAAAAATACATCCTTCCACCCGGACATTCTGCCTCTCCAGAGCAAGGGAGTCGGCTGACCATGGACTGAACCTCTGGAATTGTGAGCCCAAATAAACTTTCCTCCTAAGTTGTTCTTTTCGGGTGTTTTTGGTCACAGTGACGCAAAGCTGACCAGCAGCAGTACCAAGAGCCAGTGCCCACCGCAGCCAGGGGGAGGGACCACAATGGAATCCAGATCTGAGTGATGAAGAGGAGCCAGCCCTGGGGCATCAAGGAACAAGTATTCATTTCTGGAGGCAGAAATCGAGGAACAGGGAGGAGGCCCATGTGAGCAGGAGACCAAGGACGGTGGCAGGGGGAGGGGGACCTGCCTGCCTGCGGAGAAGCAGAGAGGCTGTTCTGAACTCCCCAGGCCAGAGACACCCACCGATGTGGCCCCCCGTCCACCCTGCTGGTCTTACTTCATGACAGATGATTGTCAGTGGAAGTGACCAGGGTCACACCCAGGCTGAGCACCTCGTCCTCCTGGAGCGAGGATCCCCACGGGCAGAGGTTCCAGCCAGCCTGTGCCAGGCCAGTGGCGTGAAAACAGCCGAAGTTGGTGCGCAGCTGGGGACTAGTTGTTTTTGCAGCGGAGCCCAGACTCTACTGACTAATAGAAGTGAGTGCTGTGGTTAGCCCCGCTCAGAGAGGAGGACTGGGGACAAGAGGTGAAATGAGAAATCACTCATCCAAGGGCGCAGGGCTACCCAGGGTGGTACCAGGATTCAAACTCAGACTGCATCAGCTCGCCACTGTGCTTCTCTGTGACCAGGACGATGACTGGCCACTTGATACCCAGAGTCTGGGTGCAGAGTGGCGGTGATTGGTTGACCAGTGAACAAAGCCCCACGGAGCTGGGAATGCCCATGACAGCTGCTTCTCTGAGCTGTTTCCTCTGCAGCTACCAGTAGACACCATCAGTGCCACTCTCCCCAGGATGGGGTCTATTGGAGAACTTGACCTTCTTGCCACCTTTCCTGCATCCCAAGAAATACCCAAGCATGGGTTCCTTGCTGGATGCCTCTCTCCATTCCAAACAATGAAATCCTAACCTAAACTGGCCTGGATAAAAGGAAAAAAACGAAAACAAAAACTGGTTGGTTCAGGAAATCAAAAAGTCGAAGAGTGCATCCAGCCTCAGGTGTGGCTGGATCCAGGTGCTCTTATGGGGTCTTTCTCCTTCTCTGTCTTCCACATAGACTTCATTCTCCATCAAACTCTTCCCAGATGGGAGGCGGCTCTTAAGATAGCAACTGAGGGAAATAGAGCATCTTTGGTCAGCAAATGTCACTGTCTACCTTTAGGGCGCGAGTCTCTACTTAAACCGATCATTCTGGCCACAAGAATGAGGGGCTCTGATTGGCCGGACCTGGGTCATGTGCCCCAGGGGACCAGTCAATCCATCTGAGCTGCTCAGGGTTTTGCAGATTGTCTGAGAACGTGGGCAGAGGAGGGTCGGGAGCTGCTGTGTAAATTCTACTTCTCTCTGTGCAGCGAGACACTGGGGGACGGATTCTCCAGAGGGGCCCTGGTCACCCCTATGCTGTGTCCTCCCGGACTGACTGCCACTTGTCAATGACCTTAACATGCCTGCATCCTCTCTGCCACCCAAGTGACCTTAGCCAGGGGCAGATCTGGCTGGAGGCTGTATCCATGGTACCCAGCGAACCCTGGCAGCTGACGGGCAGGCCAGGGCGGGGAGATGACAGGAAATCGACCCCGGCATTGATTGGATGGTGGCTTGTCCTGATCTCTAGCAGCAGTTTTGGGGGAAGAAAAGGGGGAAACAGGGATTGAACCCAGGGGTGCTCACCCACTGAGCCACATCCCCAGCCCTTTTTATATTTCATTTAGAGACAGGGTCTCACTGAGTTGCTCAGGGCCTTGGTAAGTGACTAAGGCTGGCCTCCAACTTGCGATCCTCCTCCCCCAGCCTCCCGAGTCGCTGGACTGACACGTGTGCACCACTGCACCCGCCACAGCAGCATTCTACATTAGAGGGCTGGAGTCGGAACCTCCCAGGGCAGGGGAGTGTGGGGTGCCCAGGGCTTCTCTCTATTTTATCACCCCCCACCGGCCAACCCTCCAGCACACTCACCATGGGCCCACGGACCCCTGACCTCCACCATCCCTCACGCCCCCGCCACCCATCCATCTCCCCCATTTTAGTCAATTTTCTCTCGCTGTGACCAAAATACCTGACATGAACAACTTAGAGGAGGAAAGGTCTATTTGGGGCTCACAGTTTCAGAGGCTCAGTCCATGGTCGGCCGACCCTGCTGCTCTGGGCGGCGCCCCGCCCGGGACATGCCCATTGTCTCTCGCCTCTGCCCTGGTCCAGGCCCCCGTCCCACCTGTCATAGGAACAGAATCAGTATCTGCACCATCAGACGCCCCATGGTCTCCAGCCTGTTCTCACAGACGGACGGTCTGACCAGGGACCTGGGAGGAGCCACCGTGACCCTTGGTTTCTGTCTCCTCTGCCACGGACACAGCCCCGAGCTCCTTCTTACTGTCCTATGAACGGAAGGGTCGTGGAGAAGAACATCCCAGAAGGCAGGTCCCCAAGGAAAACGGAGGGACAGGGTGGCCCTGCCTGGGTCCGAGGACCTCGCTGCAGAACCAGGGAGAGCCTGCTGATCGAGGCCTGCGTCCTGACTCCGGCCTCCCGACTCCGGCCTCTGTCATTTGAGGCCATGAGCTTATGTGAATCAGATCGTGTGTCCTGGGGACTCCAGCACAGTGGTGTGTGACAGGTCCCTTTGTCCCATTTAGTCAGGAGTTGGATCTGGAAGCTGCATCAGATCCGGGTTCCGATTTCCGGCAGGCAGAGCCCTGCGCCCCCAGCCAGGATGCGTGCGGCACCAGCGGGGTGGATCGGAGGCCAGCTTCAACCTGGCCTTAGCTGGCCTCCTGGCCTCCAGTCCCCTCACTCTCTGTGCTGCAGTCCTCCTGTCTGCCTGGGATTTTTCTCTCGATACACTCTTCCCTTTTTATCCAGAGGAAATCCAAAATGGGAAACTACGTGGCTCCAGGTGAATAACCAGGACGGCCTGACCCGAAGGTGACTTAAAAATAAATACGATACGAGCAAAACAATCATATCAAATTCTCACAACAGGCTGTTGTCCCTCTGGTAATTGCCCAGTGTGATCGAGGGTCCAAAGGGACATGAATGATTCTTCCTGAGGGAGCGGAATTCGGGCCCTCATTCTACCTCTGCCCTGCTTACCTGGGGGCCTGGCTGGAGGAGGGGAGAGGCTTTGCAGTGGGCATCCACTCAGGTGCAGGGCCCACCTGGCAGCCTGGCCTGAGCCCACCACCTCCTTCCTGGTGTCCCCTGTCATGTACCTTGTGTGAAGTTCCCTATGATCGTGAATCAACTACAATATGCATTGACTATGATATGCATCCACTTGACTGGGCCATGGGATGCCCACATATTTGGTCACAGATGATTCTCAGTCTCTGTGAGAGTGTTTTTGATCTGTGTACTGAGGGAAAAAAGCAGCGTGTGTGTGTGTGTGTGTGTGTGTGTGTGTGTGTAGACCATGGTGGGTGGGCCACATCTAATCAGTCGAAGACTCCACTAGAACAACAATTGGTCCTCTCTCTCCGAGTAAGAGTGCAGTCCTGCCGCCTGTCAGCCTTTGAGCTGGGACATCAGTTTCCTTCTGCCTTCAGACTTGAATGGAAACATTGACTCTGTGGGGTCTCAAGTCTTGGCCACCTGGGTCAGTCTATGGGATCGTCCTGCCCTCTGTCACCACATGAGCCAACCCCTGAGAACCCCTCCATCTCTCTCTCTCCCTCCCTCTCAGATCAGTTTCTCTGCAAACTTCTAACATCTTTTCCTTTACAGACTGTTTTTTTTTTTTTTTTTTTTTCCCCTGTGGTCCCCAAGGATCATCTAATGTCCCATCTGTGTGCCTCCCAGAGGATCCGTCCTGGGTATTTCAGAAGCGGAGCCCTAGTGGACCTGGAGGGCCAGCCCTGCGCTGCCCTGTGAGTGTCCCTACTCCTGCGTGACACCCGCCCCCTCTGGCCCTCCAGGGCCTCTTCTCCCTCCTCCGCTCTGGAGCGCAGCCAGCATGGCCCCGCCCTCCCTGGGTGTCTGAGCAGAACTGCCACTTGGCCCTGGTCCCTCCGAGGACTGGAGGCTTGCAGGTGTGGGACATTCCTGTCATTCTTTGCATGTTGAAAGGACAGAGGGGAACAGACGAAAATAGTTTGCAGCCTAAGAAACACAGATAAAAGCCCTTTTTTCTCTCACGGGAACAAATTACTTAAAAAAAATTTTTTTTAAAGACACATAGTTTCCTTTTTAAATCATCAGGAGGCGGGAGGGGCAGACAGACCTGGCTGAGAGGCTGGGTCTCCCTCCCTGGCGCTTGTGAGATTCCTTTCTTAGCTTCAGTTGCTTCATTGTAAAATAAAAGAATACCCACCCCCCTTTTTGGTGCTGGAGATTAAACCCGGGGTGCTCACCCACGGAGCCACACCCCAGCCCTTTTATATTTTGTTTAGAGACAGGGTCTCGCTGAGTTGCTCAGGGCCTCACTAAGTGGCTGAGGCTGGCCTCCACCTTGCAATCCTCCTGCCTCAGCCTCCCAAGCTGCTGGGATGACAGGCGTGTGCCACTGTGCCTGTCTACAAGAACGATTCTAGCCTCCCACCCTGTCCTCTACCAGGTGTCTGGTGTTTGTATAAAAGTGCTGCTGAGATACTCTGTGTCCCACCTGGAACAACGGACTCCTGCAGGATGCTAATTTCCTGTTTGGGACCATCCTGAGGGAAGGGGGTTGCTAGCCCCCTTAATAGCCAAAAGCAAAGTTTCCATGAGGAATGGGCTTGGTTGGTTACCGCTGAATAATGATAGGGGTCGGTGAGGCCCCTGCCCCTCCTGGTGGTGAATAAGAATAGATAATAGTCAAGCAATGGGCCCCAATTAAGGTCTTATTCAAAGGCAGACGCCACATCCCGAGAAAGATGAGTGGGCACTCTCAAGGCCCATGTCAGATGTAAAAGACCATGAGACTAGCCAGGCACAGTGGCCCATGCCTGTAATCCCAGCAGCTTGGGAGGCTGAGGCAGGAGGATCGCAAGGTGGAGGCTGGCCTCAGCAATTCAGCAAGGCCCTTAGCAACTCAGTGAGACCCTGTCTCTAAATAAAACACAAAATAGGGCTGGGGATGTGGCTCAGTGGTCTAGTGCCCCTGGGTTCAATCCCTGGCACCAAAAAAATATTTTTTTTTTCCTGCTTCCCAGTAGGTCAAGACCAGAGAAGCTACATACAATTAAGAAGCTACAGTATAACCAATTGGAGCAAATAAAACAATTGCTATAAAAAAAGGAAGCCACATTAACACAACGACAACGACAACAACGACAACAACCACTTGCGCAGGGCTCTGTGCACTTAGAACCCTGGAGACCTCCCAGGCTCAGGGACCAGCCCAGATAGACGTGGGCTCCGCCCAGCGGGCGCTCAGCCCCGCCCCAGTGGGGCTGGCCACGCCCCCGGCACACATGTGACCCCCGATTGGCCAATCAGAGCCTCGCTCCCTCCTGTCCCAGTTTTCCTGAAAGCCCACACTTGCCCTCTCGCCCGGCTTTGCCCACGCCAGCCTGCCACTCGGGACTTCATCGCGTGCCGCTCTTGCCTGTCCCCTCCCACGGCCGCTGTCCTGTGTGGCTCCTGAGCCCCTTCAATGCCCCTGGTGTGAATTGAGATGCGCTGCGAGTGCAAAGCACAGATCAGACGTGCGCTATTCGTGTTTAAGCATCAATTACGTGTTGCAGTGATATCCCGGGGCAGATTGGGTTAAAAAAACATGGTGTGAAGATGAATCTTACCTGCTTCTTTTTACTTTTTAATATTTGGCCACTAGGAAATCTAAGAGTACATTTCTGGCTCACCTTGCAGTTCTGTTGGACAGAGAAGGACTAGACCAATGTCCTGGGGTAGGAGGATATACGTGCCATGGGTCACAGGCACCTGTCGGTGACAGACGACATGTGCAGTCCTTCCCTCCAAAGCCCCCCGGCTCCTGGGAATCAATCTACTTTCTATCTCTGTATCTCAGCCAATCTGGGCATTTCATATAAACAGAATTATACAATATGTGTTTTTTGTTTGTTTGGTTTTGTGCCAGGGATTGAACTCCGACCACTGAGCCACACCCCTAGCCCTTTTTCTATTTTATTTAGAGACAGGGTCTCACTGAGTTGCTTAGGGCCTCACTTTTGCTGAGGCTGGCTTTGAACTCAAGATCCTCCTGCCTCAGCCTCCTGAGCCATTGGGATGACAGGCGTGCGCCTCACCCTCTTTCTTAACAGATAGTTTATCCAGGTAAACCATTCTAAGCCGAGTTATTTTTTCCTCAGCACTTTGAGATCCCAATCCACTCTTTTGTGGCCTCCATCCTTGGTCTGAAGAAGTTGACTCTCCTTCTAATTATATTTCCAAGAAGGTGGTTTTCTTTTTCTCTGGGTATTTTTAGGAGCTTCTTTGGGTCATTGGTGTTCTGAACTTATGATTCACTGTCTTGCCTCTATCTGCATCCCAGTTATGGAAGAATATTCTAGACACCAGTGAGGAGTCCGCCTAGAGACTCCACCCCGAGGTTGGTTCTCAGCCTCTCCAGTTCATTCCCGCTGTTCAATACCTTTGTCTTGAAGTCACTGGTCTGGATTCTGTGCTGGGCAACAAGCTTCCATTGGAGCAGTGATGCTTACCCCTGAGCGTGATGTCCTAAGATATCTTTTTTGCTTTGTCTGGGTCACATGCCCTGTCCCCCAGGCCTCTGATTTTGGGGGTGGGGCTCATGCTTTCCATGAAGCGAGTGTGTGTGAGTGGGGGGGTCTACATCTCATTCCAGCTGTTTCCAATTCCCAGCTTTCTCTGCAGCTTCAACAATCTCCCACCCCCAGATGGTGAGGGGGACCGCCGTCCCACCTGGTGGTCGTTATTTTGTGGGTGATCTGAACCAGGGACTAGGGTGACATCGGGAAGGATGACTGTGCCAGCCCTCAGGCCCAGCCTCCCACAGCTCCTCACAGGCCATCGTCGCTCACCTTCATCAAAAGCTGAGCATCTCAGCCGGGCGCGGTGGCGCACGCCTGTAATCCCAACACTTGGGAGGCTGAGGCAGGAGGATCTCTAGTTCAAAGGCAGCCTCAGCAACTTAGCAAGGCCCTAAGCAACTCAGTGAGACCCTGTCTCTAAATAAAATACAAAATAGGGCTGGGGATGTGGCTCAGTGGTGGAGTGCCCCTGGGTTCAATCCCCAGTACCACACACACACACACACACAAAAAGCTGGGCACCTCTTGCAGACCCCGGGACCAAGTCCCCCTCAGGCGGGCCCAGCTGTCCGCAGCCCTGGACGCTGTATCCAGGTGGCAGCCGCGTGTGCGCAGGGAGGCTGTGCTCCCAGCGGGCCCCAGGGCGCAGCGCTCCTGCGCATGGCGACCCTGGCCGAGAGCATCCCTCGTGGCCGCGTCAGCGCAGTGGGCGCCGGGGCGCCTGCAGACAGCGGAGCCGTCCCTGGGCGAGCTCCCAACGAGCCCGATGAGGGCCCATTAGGTCCTGGGGGAGGCCCTTGAGGGCTGGTCGGCGCCTCTTGACTTTTGAATTCCTGCTACTTGAGACGCTCCCATGGCAACTGCCTCTCAAGACACCTTCCATGGTGGGTTGGAGGCCAGAACAGAAATTCCTCTCCACCAAGCGGGACTTGCAGATCCACCAGGTCGGGAGGGTCCGAGAGGGACGGCTGGTCTCCCTGTGGGGGGCAGGTTCACATTCTGACCACGGGTTCCAGACACGACATGACAGCCAGGTCTAGAGGTGTGACGGGTTGAGGTCTGAGTCCTCCATCCCTTTGCTCTCAGCGAGCTCTCCCCTGGCCCCCTGCTTATTTTTATTGTTTTATTATTCTTATTTTTTTTTGGTACTGGAGATTGAGCCCAGGGCTGCTCACCCACTGAGCCACCTCCCCAGCCCTTTCTGTATTTTATGTAGAGACAGGGTCTCGCTGAGTTGCTCAGGGCCTCGCTAAGTGCTGAGGCTAGCCTTCAACTTGTGATGCGCCTGGTTTCATGTGCTGAGCTTGCAAATGGTGGTGGAACACCAATAGTCGATTGACATGGCCATGGAAGCAGTTCTTGCCTTGCCTCCAGGGACCCCAGACCCTGGAGGATGCACCTCCATCCTCACCAGCAAACGTGGCCCTGGGCTGCCTTGCTGTGCCCCACCGGGGCCGGTTCTGTGCTGGGACAACGAGGAAGCCGTTTGCTGCTCAAGTTTATAAGGTTGTCCCGTAACACATCTGCCTTTGTGCGTAAATCAGCTTTCCAAAGGGAGCAGAGGGAAGGTCTCTCAGGTGGGAGTAGATGAGTATAATCCCAAGTGTCCCCAGATTTTGCATGGCCCCTGACATCCCGAGCTGGAAGGTCGGCTGCAACTTCAAAGTATCTTCTGATGTTTCAAGTTCCCTGTCCTGCCAGTCACGGTGGCACACACCTGTCATCCGAGCGGCTTGGGAGGCTGAGGCAGGAGGATTGAAAGTTGAAGGCCAGCCTCAACAACTTAGCAAGGCCTAAGCAACTCAGTGAGACCCTGTCTCTAAATAAAATATAAAAAGGGCTGGGGGTGTGGCTCAGTGGTTATGCACCCCTGGGTTCAATCCTTGGTACTGGAAAAAAGAAAAAAATCCCTGTCTTGAAGTCCATCCCAAGGCCAAGGGCGTGGCGTGCTTCCTGCCTGCTCCGCGGGCTAGCGAGAGGACCTGCGTGCATGTGACTCTCTTTTCCTGGCTGCCCGGGATCTGAACTCCCCTCTGGGATCCCAGAGGCTCCACCTTCTGCGTCTGGCCAGCTTTCCCTTCACCCTGGACGCACCCGTGACCCGCACTGAGACCTGGTGAGGCTCAGGCCCTCTGCGGGGACACTCGTGCTGGTGGCGTGGTTGGGCAAGGGTGCCCCCTGCTCCTGGCATCTTTCAGAGGCTCGTCCACGGCCGGGCTTTGGGGCCTGGTTGGCCCTGACCCTGGCCATGGCTTTTCCGGACTCCCTCCCACTCTCTCTGGCTTCCTGGAGCTCCCGATGGTCACCCCCGTGGTCAAGCCTCTGTGGTTTGCAGTTAGAATCCCTGTTGGTTCCGATGTCCCTGTGTCTGCCCAGGCGTCAGATGGACACCAGGCTTTGCCACCCGGACGGGACATCTCCCTTGGCCGCTCAGGACTCCCATTCTCTGCACTTGGATGAGGCAGGGTCGGGGAGGGCAGGAGGTCTCTGTCCACTCCCAGAGACAGAAAATGATGTCCATGCACCTCCCCAGGGCAGCAGAACGGCCCCGTCCTCTTTCCATTCAAGGTGACCCCGCGCCCAGGACTTGCTTGTCCTGCATCCCAAAAGTCCCTGGACCCAAGCCCACCACCCCAAATTCTTTTTTTTTTTTTTTTTCTTCTGGTACCTGGAATTGAACCCAGGGGTGCTCACCCACTGCGCCACGCCCCCAGCCCTTTTTATATTTTATTTACACACAGGGTCTCACTGAGTTGCTTAGGGCCTCGCTAAACTGCTGAGGCTGGCCTCCACCTTGCCATCCTCCTGCCTCAGCCTCCCAAATTGCTGGGATTTCAGGTGTGCACCACCATTCCTGGCACCATCCCCAAATCCTGCTCCTTCATTCCCGTGACACCCAAGTCACTCTCTCCACAACTGCCTGGGCCTCCAGAGACACCTGGGCACATCCTAGCAGATAACACCCCAGCGACCCAGCAGGAGGTTGATCTGTTTTTCTTCCTCACCCGCCCACCCAGAAAGAAAGGCACCGCGCGTCCCTGGCTCTTGTGGGCAGGCCCGCGCGTGCCGAGCCCCCAGTGGCCTTGGCCAAAGCAGGGTTTGGCCCGTCTCCTGTGCTCACGTGAACTGTCCCAGATTCCTCCGAGGCCATCAGAGGTGGGTGGCGCACAGACTGAGACTTGTGGATGACATCACCTGTTGTTGCTCTTTGGTCTGCACGGTTATTGCCCATGGTGGGCGGGTCCCTCTCAGTGTCCCTCCCTGGGTCCACATCCCACCCTGAAGCCCAGGGCCCGGGTCGGTTCTCATTGGTGCTCCGTCTTGCTTGGTTTGGTCCCAGGGATGGAACCCAGGGGCGCTCACCCGCTGAGCCACCTCCCAGCCCTTTTTATATCTTACTTGGAGACAGGGTCTCGCTGAGTTGCTTAGGGCCTCTCTAAGTGGCTGAGGCTGGCCTCCAACTTGTGATCCTCCTGCCTCAGCCTCCCGAGCTGCTGAGATGACAGGCGTGTGCCACTGTGCCTGGCCCCAAGTGGGTTCTTACTCGGGAACTCTTCCTGGCTGGGCCTTCACAGGGTCCTGGCCACCCACACAGTTCCCTGGAACTGTGGTGTGTCCCCCAGGAGACCCAGCAGAGTCAGCGATGACACCATCCTTCTACTTTGGCCAAATGCTGCTCCCAGCCACTGCCCAGCTGTATCCGTCTTGTGGCAGACAACCAGCCATGAACTCTGATTCAGTCCGAATGGAATTTACTGGAAGGCGGCAGGGGAACCATGGGCCAGCCAGGAGCCTGCAGGGCCACAGCGGTCCTGCAGGTTGGGCTGAGCCAGGGTTTGCCCACCGACACTCGGATGGGCCACTGTGGGGCGGCCTTCCTTCCCGCCCAAAGTCACGGCCTATGGGGCCTCTTGTGGCCACTGCAGAGGCGGCTGTGGCCTCTGAGGCCCCACGCGGTCCCTGCAGCTGTGTCACTGGGTCACCACTGGGGGCTTCTGTGTGCGGAGGCTCCGTGAGCTTCGCTCTCCAGGGTGCTTGCTGGGCTGCCCTGGCAGCTGGGTTCCCCACACACATACATTTTAAATTTCTTGACAAACTGTGTGAGTGCGTTATGATCGGGGAGCCACTGTGTCCTGCTCATCCAAACACGTGACATAACCTGACTAATCTCATTTCCTAGTGTTTTCCCTTTCTCTCCTCTTCTTGCTTCCCTGCCCGACCCCCTTGCTCTGCTCTACAGGACTCTTTTCCATTATTATTATTTAAATCAGAGCCCTCTAATTATGTATAAAAATGGGATTCAGTGGTGGGCGCCGTGGCGCACGCCCGTCATCCCAGTGGCTCAGGAGGCTGAAGCAGGAGGATTGCAAGGTGGAGGCCAGCCTCAGTAATTCAGGGAGGCCCTGAGCAACTCAGTAAGACCCTGTCTCAAAATAAACTATTAAAAGGGCTGGGGATGTGGCTCAGTGGTTAAGCACCCCTGAGTTAAGTCTTCAGTACAAAACACAAAACAAAACAAAATTTATGTCTTGGGGTGAGGCTGCACGTGGGTAGGTGACCAGTAGGACCAAGCTGTTTCTCTGGAGAGGAGCTGACCACTCTCCTGCCTGGGGGAACCTTTTCATGCCTGGGCTGGGGAAATCGTTAGGGGTCTCATGACTGTGTGCAAACTTGCTATGCACCCCGGTTTTTTAGTAAGGAGTCTCACTTCTCCCCGCGGTCTGTGCTTCCCGCTCTGAGCCAGCTTCTGCAGGGCGGGGAGCGACCAGGACCCAGGCAGCAACCCACCTCGAGGTGTCTGCTGCTCCCCTGTCTTTCCCGGGACCTAGGAGTTGGCTTGGTTCTGCCAGTCTCCCTCAATTCCTGCATCCAGGCAGTTTGTTTCCCCGTATTTTCTCTTTGGTCTTTCTGACTCTCCTATCAGTGTGGGAGAGACCATCTGGACCCATTTGCTGAGGCTTCGTTGTTTAAATGTGTCCTAATTAGTTACACGTGACAACAGAATGCATTTTGACACATTGTAGACAGATGGAGCATAACTCCTCTGGTTGTACAGAGTCACACTGGTTCTGCAATCATACACGGACATAGGGTAATACTATCCATGTCATTCCACCTTCCCTCCTACCCCCGCAGCCCTCCCCGCTCCTCTCTCCCCTCTGCTAATCCAAAGTTCCTCCATTCTTCCCTAGTTGCACCCCCCCATTATGGATCAACATCCGCATATCAGAGAAAGCCTTTGGCCTTTGATTTTGGGAATTGGCTTATTTTGCTTAGCATAATATTGTCCAGCTCCTTCCATTTATCTGCAAATGCCATAATTTCATTCTTTTTTAAGGCCGAGTAATATTCCATTGTGTATATGTACCACATTTTCTTTGTCCATTCATCTGTTGAAGGGCACCTAGGTTGGCTCCACAAACTAGCTAATTGTGATTGAGCTGCTATAAACATTGATGTGGCTGTGTCACTGTAGTGTGCTGATTTTAAGTCCTTTGGGTATAAACTGAGGAGTGAGATAGCTGGTTGAAATGGTGGGTCTATTCCAAGTTTTCTAGGGAATCTCCACACTGCTTTCCATAATGGTTGCACCATTTTGGAGCCCCACCAGCAATGTATGAGCGTGCCTTTTCCCCACATCCTCGCCAACACTTATCATTGCTTGTATTCTTGATAGTTGCCATTCTGTTTTCTCTCTCCTGTCTTCTATCTCCCTTTTTGTTTGAATTTCCAGTAATTTCTGCAACAGTGTATCCCTATCCTTATGTATATTTTAAAAAATTAACTATTATATCTTCATATTTTCAATTAACCTTTTTATTTTGAAATGGTTATAGTTACAATAAATAACATAGAGATCTTGTATGCTCTTTATCCAATTTCCCCCAATGGTCCTAACTTGCAAAACGATAGTAGAATATCACAACCAGGAAAGTGACATTGATATAATTTTCAAAATAGCCACATACACCTTCCTTCTCGTCCTTCTGTTCCTGGTCCCTGGAAATCACTCATCTTTTCCAGATCTATAATTTTGTCATTTCAAGAGAGTTTCATGAAAGGAATTCCTTTGGGATCGGTTTGTTCACTCAGCATAATTCTCTAGAGATCCATCTGGTTGCCCCCGACATCAGTAATTCATTCATTTTATTGCTGAAAAATGCTCCATGGTATGATGTACTATATGGAGCACGTTTAACCACTCATCTGCTGAAGGATTTATCTGGATTGTTTCCAGCCTTTGCTATTATGGATGAAGTTGCTATGTGTATTTGTGTACAGATTGCTGTGGGAACTTGAGATTTCATTTCTCTATGATAAACCCAAAAGAGTGTGATTGTTAGGTGGTGTGATAGTGGCTTGTTTAACCTCCCAAGAAACTGTCAAACTATTGTACAAAGTGGCTGTACCACCTACATTTCTAAGAGCAATGTGTAAGAAACAATTTCTCCATATCTTCACCAGCATTTGGTGTTATCACTATTTTTAATTTTTGTCATTCTGGTGGGTATACTGTATATTTCATTATGGTTTTAGCTTGAATTTCCTTTATCGAGGATGATGGGAATATCTTTTTAGATGGGATATCTTTACTTCTATTTTTCATCTACATGTCTTCTTCGGTGAAATGTCTGTTCATGTCTTTTGTGCATGGATTGTTTGCAGTAAAGTTTTGGGTGTTCTTTATATATTCTAGACACTAGTCCTTTCTTGGAATGAGTCCTATTTCTCTCAGTCTGTATCCTGTTGATTTTTTCCTCTGTGTTTTCCTAAAACTTTTATAGTTTGGCATTTTACATGTGAGTCTGTTGTCCATATTTTTTGGTCAATTTTTGTATGCGTATGAGATTTAGGTTGAGGTTCATATTTTGTAGCTATCATTTTATTATTATTATTTTGGTACTGGGGATTGAATCCAGG
Source organism: Glaucomys volans (assembly GCA_020662805.1). Lineage (NCBI taxonomy): Eukaryota > Metazoa > Chordata > Mammalia > Rodentia > Sciuridae > Glaucomys > Glaucomys volans. Next base: position 190,014 of record JAJEJO010001678.1, read on the forward strand.
GATGCTTAACCACTGAGCCACATCCACAGCCCTTTTTATATTTTATTTAGAGACAGGATCCTGCTAAGTTGCTGAGGTTGGCCTCCAACTTGTGATCCTCCTGCCTCAGCCTCCTGAGCTCCTGGGATGACAGGTGTGTACCACTGTGTATCTATCATTTTAATGAATAGACTACCTTCTAGAACTCCTCCAGGGTTGCAGAAAATTGAGCAGATTGTATAGAGTTCCCATCCCATCCCCTTCTCCTGCAGTCTCCCTTGATATTAATGCCTTACATTAGTGGGGTGTATTTGTTACAGTTAATGAACTGATACTGATACATTCTAACTAAATAAAATCCATAGCTAACACTTAGAGTTATATGAACTTTGACAAATGTGCAGTGCAATGATCCACCATTATAGCACCAAACAGATGTTTCACTGTCCTGAAAATGCCTTGTGCTTAGGTGACTGCTGATCTTTTTAGCATCTTTATAGTTCTGCCCTTTCCAGAATGTCAGACGTTTGGGGACATGAAGTATGTAGCTTGTTCTTTTTCTCTTTCTTTCTCTTCTTTCTCTTTTTTTGATACCAGAGATCCCCAGCCCTTTTTATTTTTTATTTAGAGACAGGGTCTCACTAAGTTGCTTAGGTCCTCACTAAGTTGCTGAGGCTGGCCCCCAAATTGTGATCCTCCTGTCTCAGCCTTCCAAGCCATTGAGATTACAGGTATGTACCACTGTGCCTGGTTGGTTTGTCTCAGGTTCCTCTGCAAACTGGTCAACAGGACTTGGGTCCAGTTTCTAATTTTTGCCCAATCAGTGAGAAACAGATCTCAATGTGGTTTTTGCTAGGATTTCCTGGGCTTATTGGCCACTTAGATTTCCTTTCTGTGGAATGCCTGTGTGTCTCTTGTGACCCTTCTTTTCTTTCTTACTGACAATTAGAGTTCTTTATGTATGTTAGGTACTAATCCTTTGTAGTTACGTATAAAACAGACATTGTTTCTCAGTTTGTCATTTCACTGGGATTTTGGAACAGAAATTCTTCATTTTAACATAATTGACTTTGTCTTTTCCTTTTTCTGCTTAAGGGATTCCTCTGAACTCTAATGTCCATAAAGATATCTTTCCAGGTAGTCTTGAGGAAGGTTCAGAGTCCTGCCTTTCACCTTTCAAGTTTTTGGTTCACCTTGAACTGTTTTGTGTAGGGTGTGAGACAGGGATCCAGTTTTCTCATGTGACTTTCATGTGGATCACCACATGGGGTATTTTTTAAAACATTTTTATTCATTCCCCACATTTCTGTAGATGCTTCTGAGTGCTCTTCTGTTGCGATGAGCAGCTTTACTTTCACATCTTGTGCTATGGATTGGCTCTTCAATGTGCCGCAGAGGCCCATGTGTCAAAGGGAGGTTGGTCTTCAGCTTGGTGCTCCTAGGAAGTGGTACCATCTTTGGGAGGAGAACCCTTATGGGAAGCATCAGGTCCCTGGGGGCATGCCCTCAATGTCTCCCTCCTTTCACATCCAGGCCACGAGGTGAACATTTTGCCCCACCACCTGCCTCCTGCCTCACTGCTGCCCACGTTACAAGGTCAATTGGTCATAGACTGAAACCTCCAAAACGGAGCCCAAGGAAACCTTTCCTCTTTATAAGTTGATTATCTCAGGTGTTTTGTTACAGTAGTAGAAAACGGACGAACACATCCTGGCATCTGATAGAATCCTCAATGGAGGTGGTTTTAGGAAAGGGTGGCTCTTTCTTTGGTATCAAGGGCAAACAGGACAGTCCAGGTCCTTCCATCCCTGTGCAGCTGAGGCTGGGGACACACATGTAGGATGGTGTTCTGAGGCAGGGCTGTAGAGTTGACCTTTCAGGGTTATGGTTTTTAACCGGGGGAATGGGGAAGCAATAGATGCCCTTCTTTCAGGGAATATAGTATCTTTTAGAGGCTACCCTGGCTGTTTTGTGGTGTGTAATTTGGAGAGAGCTAAAATGATAGCAGGGACGAGTCAGGTGCTATCTTATAAGAAGAGACAAGCTGGCATATCAATTCCTCCTTAAATAGCTTTCTTTCTCCTTTCGGAGTTTCCTGTGGCTATCTGTAAGGATGCATCTATCTTTACATACCATCAAATATCAGCATGCCCATCTCCCCAGCCTGCCTCTGGCTCCTCAGACAGAGCACCCGCTGTGCCCCAGGGCCTTTGCACTTGCTGTTTCCTCTACCTGTAGCACTATACCCTAATGCCTACATATTTTGCTCCCTTACCTCCCTTTGGTCTTCACTCAAAGCTCCCATGTTTTACTGGGACCTTCCCTGAGTTACAGTCCCTCCCCCTAATAACTTTCTCTCCCTTCTCCAGACTTTATTCATCTCCACTGAGATGTTCTCTTGACACCATTCAGGGAAACCCCTCAGAGCTACTCACTCATGGGGCCATAGCATTTCAGGTCCCCCAAGCATCACACATGCTTTTGCCCTTCTTGCCTTTCCTGTGTCTTTCCGTCCTGATTCTCTTGACCACTGTGAAGAAGTGAGCCGCCATTTTGCGAGATGTGATCCCAGATTGACAGATGGGAACCTGAAAAACTGAGGGATGTGTGACTTTCTCAGGGTCTCACATGGCTGACCAGTGGACCCACCAGACTCCCTGACCTAGTATGGCCTGGACAGAGGAAGCCCCAAGTATGGCCCTGGACTGGGCACCCACTGACCTAAATTCCCTTATCCAACCCTGAAGCATCCACCAAATTCTATGGCATGTCTTTCTGAAGGTTGTTGCTTGGCAATGGTTGCTAGGATACATCTATAAGTAATGAAGAGTCAGGGCTCTTGATTGGAGGTGTTCAGGAATGCCACGGTGTCTGTGGGCTGCGATGGACAGAATTTCAATATGGCACCAAGATTCCTGCCCCAGGGGCTCATAGGACGAGGCAGCTGCTATTCTAAGGCTAAGGGGGTGGGTTAGGAAGGGGTGTGATCACATGGTGGAAAGAGATTCTCCTGGTGGCCGTGAAGGAGGAAGCCACCTTGTCATGAGAGTGTAGTGTGGCTGGGACCTGAGCAGCATCTTGAGTCTGAGAGTGACTCCCACTCCCTGCCAGTGAGAAAATGGGGACATCAGCCCCCCAGCTGCAGGGAACCCCGCACTCTGTCAACACCAGTCAGCTTGCAGGAGGAGCTGGGGAGCCAGCGTTTGCTGAGGTCACAGCCCTAGTTACCTGACACCTCGATTTCAGCCTGGGGGGACCCTGAGTGGGGGCCACAGGTCACCTTCCTGTCCTGGACACCTGAACTGCAGAAATTGTCAGACCATAAATGGGGGACAGTGCAAGTCACTAGGTGGGTGGTGGTACACAGGTCGGCACTGGGAATGGCCTTCATGCTGAGGTTAGGGCCGAGGAAGGGGAGAAGGGAAGAACCCAGAAGACTGGCCATGACCCTGACCTCTTGGAAGATCTCTTCAAGGTGATCTTCATTCTGAAAATGAAGCTGAGAGAGGCATGAATCAAGGCAGAGAGATCCCACCTGACAAAGCTTGTTCTTATGCCCCATTCCCACTCCACCAGAAATGAAGCTTCCAGACCATTCCAGACCCATCTTCCTCCGAGGGTGTTGTCTCCCTGATTTTGAGTCATGTGTCTTTCTTGTTGGGACAGCTCTTCTATTGGCCCCTTGGTATTTAGGACTCCACTGTCCTTGGGTTTGCTAGGCATAAACTCCTGGTTCAGCAGTGCAGGGAGTCATCTCCATACTTCTTCCAGAGATTTCCCATCTGGGGAATTCTCTCCACTTACATATAGTTGGGTGAGACTTTCAATTCATGTCCCTCAGATGGGCTTGTGACCAAGCCAGCCTTGGTCAAATTCTCTGGAATGGGATCACAAGTGTTAAGTGGGAACATTTATTCTCCACTCTTGTGGTTTCCACAGGGAGGACAGTTTCTATGGTTACACCAAGGACTTCCTGCTTGGCCTCCCCTTTCCCCATTTCTGGAGGAGGCTGAGGCCCACCTGATTGGTGGGTGTCAACTGATAGTCCAGGGTCCCTGGAAAGGGCTGAGTCATTCCAGTGTGTCCTGGTGGGCTGTCTCCTGTCCTTATCCTCCATGTTCTGTCCATCTCAGGGCAGAGAGGTGTCCTTTCTGGAGGACCCACCTACCCCCAAGATGGCTTCTCCCTGCTCTAGATCTGGAAGGAGGGTTTGAGACAGAGTGCCCAGAAATCACGCCTCCCTTCTTCTCAGGTTGGGGAAGGACTTTGTTCATGTGGAAGTGTCAGGAGCTGATCCATCCTGGGTTATCTGGTTTACCAACCCCCCAGAGCTGGCAGGGTCTGGTCCTTGCTGAGATCTGCTCTTCCTGCCTCTCTCTGATCTCTGAGAAGTCTGTTAACCTGCCATAAATCCAGAGGACCTTGCTGATATGGGCAGTGGGCAGTGTCCTCCTTATCTGAATCATTGGGCGTTCCATCCTCAACACAGTGGAGTGGGTGGGTAGCTGCCATGATCCCTCAGGATGCTGCTAATGGGGTGTGGATTGGGGACCAGGATGCTGGAATTTGTCCCTGCTTTAACTGCTGTCTTCCTCTGTAATCTTGGACAAGTCACATCCCTCTGGGATAAATGAAGTGCTGGACCAGAGGGTCTTCTTTGCTGGGAAGAAATCTGGTTGCCAGGGTGTTGCAGACCACCTGTGGGGAACAGAGGTAACTGAAGCACAGAGAAGTTAAGCAACTTGTCCAAGGTCACACAGCTAGGACATGGAGAAGCCAAGACTTGAACCTCACAGGCTCTCTGCCCAGACCTTGCACACACCATGCTGGGTCTCTGCCTCACACTGTGTGTTCCTTGCTCTCATGGCCTCATATTCCTGTTCCTGGCCTCTCCACCCCCATCCTTGGCCCTGGAGCCCATTGATCAGTGCATTTCCTACTCAAGTCTTCAAGAGACAGACTCTGATTGGTCCAAGCTCATCCAATATGGAGCTCTCTCTGTTGGTCCAAGCTCACCTCAGAGACGGCCCATACATGGTCAAATCAGCAGGGTGAGTGATCAGGGGACATGGCCATGTGGAACAAAGGCACTGACCTTAGGAACTGGGGAGGAATGTGACCCATTCGCTCAGAAAGTACTTGTGGGTGTCTTAGACTCTCTGGGCCTCAAGGATGCCTCTGGAGGATGAAAGGAGAACTACACCCTCATGGCACCATGTCTTGTGAGTGGTGCGGCCGCCATTTTTGAAACTAGGTTGGGTTGGGCTCTTGGGTTCTGCAGCATGTGGGTGCTGATCCCCCTTGGAAGGGGTGGGGCATCTTATGCTGACCAAGATTCCCCCTTGCTTTTCTGATGGATTTTACTTATGTCAGAACCTTTTATGTTGTGCTAAATCTAAATAGGGTTGAATTTTTGGTTACTTCCATCTGAAAACCTGGATCCACTTAACAGATTCCCTGGGACCTCCATTTCCTCTTGGGCTCACATTTCAGGTGAATGGAAACTTCCCACAAAGCACCTTGGCAATTCTCTAGCTTCCCAAAAGGGACTCTGAGACAATAATTTTGGGAGACCCTGATTCTAGCTATTTTCTTTTATAAATGTTATTTAAAATCAAAACTTTAATTACCAAATAATAAGTGTATTATATGGAAAAACACTCCTCTTGACCTTCCTGTAGGCAACCAGTTCATGTTTAGTGTGATTAGTCCTCTTTCTCTGTGCGGCACGCACACACTCATACACACATTGACTTCTTTCTTTACCTTTTTGTTTTTAAACAGAAATGAATCATACCATGCAAATATTATTGTGCAACTTCATTGAACCATATATCCCAAATATTTCTTGACTTTAGAATGGATGGACTGGCCTGATTTTTTTTTTTTTTTTAAATATTGGCTTCTTGTCCTGCTTTGCTAGTATGTAACTTGTGACAAAATTTAGATTCCCTCTTTCTTCCTATTTTATTGTCCCAAGGACTTTGGAAATGATGCCCAGGGATGTTCCCTTTGGAGAAAATCTTGCTCTGAGGCTTTGCAGGAAGAGCCACACGGAAGTCGGGACATTGGCAGTGGTGGGCAAGGTCTTGGGGGCTCAGGCCCCTTCTCTGCAGGGTCTTAGTGGGCTGTGTCCACTTTGTCGTGGGCTGGTGAGCATGGGCTCAGGGCAGATGCTCTGCGCTTCCTGGGTGGCTGCTGAAGCATCTCAATCTTAGAAACCATGGGACAAAGGATGAGGGTCTCATTTAAGATTCTTGAGCTCTTAAAGGTACAGGCTCCCTTGCAGCTGTGCTGGGTCAGAAGCCATGAGCAGCCCCAGCCCCAAGCCCCCTCCCTCCCGCCAGGGTCAAAAACAGCCTGAGGCATCAAAAGGTGGGAATAAGGAAGACTTCCAAGAGAGCAGAACCAGGAAAGGACTAGCAGAGGTTGGAATGAAGAATCCATCTTGAGAACAAAAGAATACATCTTGTTAGAGTGACTGACAGAAGATTTAGAAACAAGGGGTTTCAAGAAACCCCACAAAGGGAGCAACTTTTGAGTAGAGAAAATAACCAACTCCAAGATGCGAAAATGAGATTTAGGATAAAGAGATAAAAAGGCAAGAAACCAATGAACTGCCAAGTCCAGGTGTGGAAACGCAAAGGAGCAACGATTGAAAACAAGATGGAGTTAATATTCAGGTAATAACTGTTTTAAGGCATTATGAGTATAAATGAGTTTTTTTTTTTTTTTCTTTTTTGGTACCAGGGATTGAACCCAGGGGTGCTTAACCACTGAGCCACACCCCCAGCCCTTTCTATTTTTTATTTACGCACAGGGTCTCGCTGAGTTGCTCAGGGTCTCTCCAAGTTGCTGAGGCTGGCCTCCAACTTGCCATCCTCCTCCCTCAGCCTCCCGAACTGCTGGGATGACAAGTGTGCACCAATGAGTTTTAAACCTGAAGGGAAAATACAATTTTAGAACAAGACTTTAAATTATTCTCTCCCCTTCAGAAACCGCAAAGGCAAGCCAACCATTTTCAGAGTACGAAAAACCGGAGAAGGAAAGACGAACAAAGGAAAACCCAAGTAAGAAGGCAAGGAGGATCAACTGAAGGAATATAAATCAATAAAATAACATGCCGGTAACGAGCTGCACACTCGCAAGCAAAATCGTAATTTCTTTCTTCTTTGGAAGGGAGATCCCACACTGAAGGTGGAAAGTTCGAGATGCAATTGGACCCTCCTAGGCAGCTGGCCCCTGGGAGCTGCTTTCTGTTCACCGTGATGGTTGGGCCATCCTGGTTCCGTACCCTCCACCCAGCTTCTGGAACGGGCCATCTCTGAGTCTCCTAAAGGGCCGGTGTCCAGTCTGTGGGCCTGGGAGGTCCAGGGTCCTGGGGCACGTGCCTGCCACCCATCTCTTGGCCTGGCCTCCAGCTCCACTCCATGCCTCCCCGTCCCCATTTCTGCTGCTTGGAGAGTCACAACTCCTGACTTGGTCTCCCTGAGAGTAAGGAGGTGGCCAAAGTCCCCAACCACAGGGACCCCCATGCTGAGTGGTTGAGGGACCTGGGGACTCTGTGGGAGGGTGAGATTCTGGGGCCGCCTGGAGGTGCGCTGAGCTCAGATCCAGGTGGGGACCTGGGTGGCCTGGATGGTGTGAGGCCAGGGCCAAGGATGGTCAGCGTGGGGCAGGGACGTTGGGTTGGGAAGATGGTGGCCGATCCAAGGGAAAGAGCCTGCTGATGCCCCAGGGCCTCCAGGGAATGGCTGCTCCCCGCCTGGACCCTGGGCAACTTCCTGTCCTTGGATCACTACACCTTTGGGTCACCAGGCAGCATGGGAGGAGGGGCCTGGGAGCCAGGGAAGCCTGAGATCTCCAAAAGGGGCAGGACCCCCACTCCCGGGGCACCAGCTCTGCACCCCCTCTTCTAGGGAGGAGCCTCTCTCTCTGTGTGTCTCTATTCTATCCTGTAACTAGAACTTTCTGCTCGGGCCTGGGAGTTTCTCGGGGGCTCCATCTTCACCACCAGGGGACCAGAGACCCAGATCCCTATTTTCAACACCGGGTCTGAACAAGCCCACAGGAGGCCCAGACCACGCTCAGCAAAGGAGCCTTAGGACTGACTTCCTCTCCCCCACCATGGGGTCCCCTCCATGCTGGAATGCAGCCCTGGCTGCTCGGTCACTGCAGCTGATTTTAAAGGGGACCCTCTCTTCCTCGTCCTCTCTCCCTGCTCCTCCCCCCCTCCCCCTCCCCAGTCTCAGGGGAAACAGGGTCACCTTCTTCCCCTCCTAGGCAGAGCTCCCTGGCCCTGAGTCCTCACCCACCACAGGAACCAGGTCATCCAGACTCTGGGGACGGCACAGAAGGTCCCAGCAATGACCGACTCCCAGGTTAATGAGGGAATGTCAACTCCAGCAGGGAACATGAGGAAGGTGGCCTTTGAGTCGCCTCTTTCAAAGCCCCTGTCCCATTTGTTGAAGAGGCTGTCTTTCCTCCATTGCATGTTTTTGGCTCCTTTGTCAAGTATGAGATACCTGTATTTATGTGGGTTTGTCTCTGTGTCCTCTATTCTGTACCATTGATCTTCCTGTCTATTTTGGTACCAATACCATGCTGTTTTTGTCACTATTGCTCTGTAGTATAGTTGGAGGTCTGGTATTGTGAAACCCCCTGCTTCGCTCTTCTTGCTAAGGATTGCTTTAGCAATTCTGGGTCTCTTATTCCTCCAAATGAATTTCATGATTGCTTGCTCTATTTCTATGAGGTCCATCATTGGGATTTTAATTGGAATTGCATTGAATTTGTATAGCACTTTTTGAAGTATGGCCATTTTGACAATATTAATTCGGCCTATCCAAGAACATGGGAGATCTTTCCATCTTCTCAGATGCTCTTTAACTTCTTTCTTTAGTGTTCTGTAGTTCTCAGTGTAGAGGTCTTTCACTTAAAGTACTCAAAAATCTTTACACCAAGAACACTAATAATCCAATCAATAAATGGGCCAAGGAAATGAACAGACACTTTACAGAGGAAGATCTACAAGCAATCAACAGATTTATGAAAAAATGTTCAACATCCCTCGTTGTAAGAGAAATGCAAATCAAAACCACCTTAAGATTTCATCTTACCCCAATTAGAATGTCTTTTATTAAGAACACAGGCAACAACAGGTGTTGTTGAGGATGTGGGGAAAAGGGCACACTCATACATTGCTGGTGGGAGTGCAAGTTGATGCAGCCACTCTGGAAAGCAGTGTGGAGATTCCTTAGAAAACTTGGAATGGATCCACCATTTGACCCAGCTATCCCACTCCTTGGCCTATACCCAAAGGACTTAAAATCAGATTGCCTCAGTGATGCAGCCACATCAATGTTCATAGCTGCTCAATTCACAATAGCTAGATTGTGGAATCAACCTAGATGCCCTTCAATAGAGGAATGGATAAAGAAACTGTGGTATATATACACAATGGAATATTACTCAGCCATAAAGAAGAATGAAATTATGGCATTTGCACATAAATGGATGATGTTGGAGACTGTTGTTAAGTGAGATTAGCCAATCCCCAAAATCCGAAGGCCAAATGATCTTATTGGATTGGCTTGGGGACAAGGACGGAGCTTTTGGCAACACCGGGAGGCACCTTTCCCCCACAGAGAGGACTGCTCCACAGGAAAGCCAAGCGCCACCTCCCGGAAGGCCCTGGATGATCCCTTGGATGCCGCCAATTCCTTCCTCCAGCGAGCGCTCTGTCCTGCCTCTTCTCCTGCCTCCCAGTCCATCTGGGAGAAGTGGGAACGCCAGTCATCATATCCGGGTCCCGCCACCCAATGTCACAGGCTCCCACCACAACAGTGGCTGCCAGGTGACGGGGGCTCCCAGGCCAGGCTCCGGGGACCTGCGCTCCTTCAGGGTCACACACCTGATCTGGGGTCCCTGGCCACTCCTAGGAGACCCATGGAGCCCAGGGGAACTGAAGTGGCCCAAACCAAGAGGGGAGTGTGGAAAGTGGACCAGGGAAGAGAGGGAGAGGGACAGGAGTGTCCCCGACAGAGCCACCCAACGTGTCCTTGTTGCTGAACACTGGGTCCTTGTCCCCAATGCCAAACCAATAACGAGGACGTGGTTTTGAGAAAAAGGAAAAGAAGGCTCATTGCTTTGCTAGCAAAGGAGGGACACGGGACTCCTGTCCAGAGGCTGTGATTCTGCCCACCAGCAGGGACAGGGGCTTTGAAAGAGGCCACTCAAAGGCCACCTTCCTCATGTTCCCTGCTGGAGTTGACATTCCCTCATTAACCTGGGAGACGGTCATTGCTGGGACCTTCTGTGCCGTCCCCAGAGTCTGGATGACCTGGTTCCTGTGGTGGGTGAGGACTCAGGGCCAGGGAGCTCTGCCTAGGAGGGGAAGAAGGTGACCCTGTTTCCCCTGAGACTGGGGAGGGGGTGGGGAGGAGCAGGGAGAGAGGACGAGGAAGAGAGGGTCCCCTTTAAAATCAGCTGCAGTGACCGAGCAGCCAGGGCTGCATTCCAGCATCCAGTGACACGGTTGCATCCTGAGCGCGTCTCCTGGGCAGGGGCGCCGCGTGGCCAGCGGCAGTGGGCGCATGTCCTGTCCTCCTTGCAGACTGGGCGCAGCCCTGGACGGGCATCTTCACAGCTTTGCAGGTAGCCCAAGGCCTTCAGCCCCTGGGGACCTGGGGGGTTAGGGGCTGGCCCACGGCTGCAGGGGCCGGAGCGGGCTTGCCCTTGACCTCCACCGGGGAAGGTGGGCGGGGCTGGGAGGCACCTGTGCGCCCCTGGCCTGTGCGCACCCTCCGGCTCCCGCTGCCCGGCCTAGCTCCAGGGAGCTCCCTTCTGCGCCGACTCCCCACCCGCCTCCTCCTGAAGGACGCGAGCACTTTGAAAATTTCATCAAAGCCCCTTGCTCTGCTGCCTGGCGGCCTGGGGGCCTGGGAACCTCTGCCTCGCGCTGCTGGGTCAGCAGGGATGCAGGGCAGTGGGAGCTGGGGTCCCCGCTGTGCGGGTGGAGGGAGCCCAGCTTCCCGGGGCAGGGAGGTGCTGAGGCCCCTAGAAAGACAGAGGCTGAGCAGGCCGGGCGGGCGGCCCTTCCCAGCTTCCCAGGGACCACGAGGCTCTCCATGAAAACCTCCCTTCCAGCCTCTCCCTCGCTGCAGATTTTGTTATGTGATATTTTTTGCGGGGAGGGGATACCAGGGATCGAACCCAGGGGTGCTCACCCACTAAGCCACATCCCCAGCCCTATTTTGCATTTTATTTAGAGACAGGGTCTCGCTGAGTTGCTTAAGGTCTCGCTAAGTTGCTGAGGCTGGCCTCCAACTTGCCATCCTCCTGCCTCAGCCTCCAGAGCCGCTGGGATCACAGGCGTCTGCCACCGTGCCTGGCCGCTGTTTGCATACTTGACGGCTGCCATTCATGGTTTTTACTCATGGTTTGTGGATAGGATGGATGCCCGGGGCTGCACCCATAGGGCTGCTGGCTGGGAGCGGACAGCGAGGCTAATTCTGCTGGGATGACCCCGTTACCCTCCCCACTGGCTGCTCCCCACAGTAGCCGCGGGAGAAGCGTTTGTGTCCCCAAGTTCTTGCCAACAGAATGCCGTGAACATCCTTGGAGTGCGGCCAATCCGATAGAGTCAGGCACAGCTTGCAAACTCTGAAGAACCTGGTTTTCTTTGTCTTCCCTGGGTGGGTTTCTGAGCCAGCAGCCACGGGGCAGGGTGTCCTGTGACCAGGGCGCGAGGCTGGTTTTGATCACCTGCGCTGGGCGCACACTCGAGTCTGACCTAAAGCCCCTGGTACGGCCCCGCCCTGGGGGAAGGTGCGCTAATGTGCACACAGCCCAGTGCCTTCCGGGAGGGGGGACCCATCCTCTTGGTCTTGCACCCACCCATCTGAAGTTTGGAGATGGGCTGGTGGGCCTGAGGATAAGAGGCCAGCCCAGCACAGGACAGGGAGGGACACTATGTGCCAGAGCTGGACTGTGTGGCTGGCTCAAGCTGGGCCTGGGGGTTATGGGCTGGCAGGCACATTTGGGGCCCGTTGTAGCCCAGAGTGTAGACCATAAGCCTGAAACTGCTGTGCTGCCAACGTAAGCCAACCTGAAGGAGGAGGGAGTGAGGGAGGGATGGGTTTTTAATGGTACTGAGTGAGCGCCTGGATCCAGCCATACCTGAAGCTATCCCCTTGACTTCTCAGTTGCATAACCCAGGGGCGTGTGCTGAGGCTGGTTGCTTATAAATCAGTGGAGACCTTGGAGGCTGGAGGCCAAAGGCTGGGCCCACCATGGCTCTGCAGAGGAGCCAGTGAGCTGGGCTGTGCAGTGGCTACCTCCAAACACAGTGACCTCAGACTAAGGACTGGCAGCTGGACCCGCTGGTCTGGGCTTTCCCAGCTGGCATGGGCGGAGCCTGGCTGGGGCGGGATGCATTTGTCTGATTCAGGTTGTGCTTGCTCAAGGATGAACAGTCCACTGCTGGGAGGTCAGGGGCTGGTTGTTCTAGAATGTTCTCCACTGTGACCGCCTGGTTCTATTCCATGGTACCGCCTATTCTCCAACGGGCTGGGCCAGGCTCACCGTCAGGCAGAGGCAGGTCCCCAGGGACGGTGATGTGCGGGTGGGCAAAGGCACCATGTCATTTCCGCCAGTGTTTTCAGACCGGGGCTCTCACGGGCTGGCCACAGCCAGGGTGGGGGAATGGCCTCCCCTCCTGATGGGCGGAGCCTCAGACGCATCACTGGAAAGGTGAGGTCTTGAGGCCAATTTTGCCATCCATCTTCTCAAGGAGGGCAGGAATTCATGGGCCACCTGGGTGAAGCTGATCACCATCAACATTCAACCATCTGGCCGAGCGTGGTGGCGCACGCCTGTCATTCGAAGAGCTTGGGAGGCTGAGGCAGGAGGACCGCAGGTTGGAGGCCAGCCTCAGCAACTTAGCGAGGCCCTAAGCAGCTCAGTGAGACCCTGTTTCTAAATAAAATATAAAAAGGGCTGGGGATGTGGCTCAGCGGTTAAGCACCCCTGGGACCAAAACTCAAAAAGAACATTCAAGAATCGTCACCGGAGGTGGGGGCTGGGACACAAGGATCAGAGTGGGTAGCTGCTGCCCTGGAGCCACCAGCTCACCCAGTGAAGGTCTTGCAGGAGATGCAAGGAGAAGGCTTCAGGGAGAGCCTGGGGCTGGGGTCCTCCCCCTGGTGGGCAGTGGCCAGGACACGGGGACCTCCATCCTCCTGGGCCGGAGGACGGGCGGCAGAGGAAACCCCTCCCAGAGTGGAGGAAGGCGGGGGCTTCGCCTGGAACCCACCACCCCGCCCGCCGCCCGGGCCCAGGCAGCCCCAGGATTAAACCGATTTAGTCGGGATTACCGCTGCCAATCAAGTTCAAGTGCATTTTTAAGAGCTTAATTTGCGGCCCTGGGTTTCGAATAAGATCATCAAGTCCAGTCGATTAAACTCATTAAGGCGGGTGCTCTGGCCGCCTCGCTGCTCCCGTCAGATTCGGGGAATTAATTAGGGGCCTGGTGCCCTTTGTCGGGATTAGAGGCCCGGCTCCTGCTCACAGCGCCGAGGTCTCCTCGGTGGGCCCCGGAGGCCCAGCCCGCGGATCCTGTGAGGTCCACGCGGGTGGCTCTGATTGTGTGTGTTCCTGGTGGACCTGGGGTGCAACGGGCTCAGGGCTCAGGACATCCCTAGAGGGGCCGGGGTCCCCTGGCTGGTGGGGACCTGAGGTCACACAAGCCCACCTGCCATCCCTGACCTCCTCCCACAAGGATTTAGGAGGAGATCATCTGTGGGATCCCATGCCTCTCAAAACTTCAACCTGCCCCACTGGTGGGGTGGGGGTCCCAAGTCTCCCTCTCTCTCATCCACTGACCACTCAGTGAGAGCCCAGAGTGCATCCTGATCCCGTGTTTGTTTTTCTGGGTACCAGAAACCCGGGGTGCTTACCACTGAGCTGCATCCCCAGCCCTTTTTATCATCCATCTATCCATCAATCAATCGATTACTATTAATATTGAGACAAAGTCTTGCTGAGTTGCTCAGGGCCTTGCTAAGTTGCTGAGGCTGGCCTCCACCCTGTGATCCTCCTGTCTCAGCCTCCTGAGTTGCTGGGAAGACAGGCTGCACCACTGTGCCCGCCATTGATTGATCTTTGAGTGGTCATGTGACTCAAGAAGAGCCAGTCAAAGCACGTTTGGGCCCTGTTGTAGCCCAGGGTCAAAGCCATAAGCCTGAAGCTCCCCAACCTGAAGGAGGAGGGAGAGAGGGAAGGATGACACTTTCTTGAAATAAAGAAGGACTGGGGATGTAACTCAGTGGTAGATCATTCCTAGGTGCAATTCTGGTACTGAAAACCAAAACACTATCCCACAGCAAGATCATGAAAGCCACATATGGATTTTACAACTTTACCGTAGCCCCAGAAATTAATTTAGCCAGGCACAATGGAGCACGCTATAATCCCAGTGGCTTGGGAGGCTGAGGCAGGAGGATCACAAGTTGGAGGCCAGCCTCAGCCATTTAGTAAGACCCTAAGCAACTCAGTGAGACCCTGTCTCCAAATATAATATAAAAAGGGCTGGGGATGGGGCTCAGTGGGTAAGCACCCCTGGGTTCAATCCCTGGTACCAAAAAAAAGGAAAAGAAAGAAATTAGCTTGTATATTTGCATGTATATTCCTTACTGTATTTGGCATTAGTATATTTTAAGCCAAATATATCAAAAACATCACCGTTCACTACTTAATGTATCAATGAGATCTTCTCATAGTCTTTTTAACATTCCGAATCTTCAAAATCTGGTGAGTGTTTTAGGGATCTCGATTTCATTGGCAACACTTGATCTGCATTTAGATTTGATAAGAATCTGCTGCTAAAGAGATTTCCGTATCCAAGGAATTCCAAATATCTGGACTGATTTGAGCATCCATTTAAAAATTTCAAAACTTCCCATCTAAAATAAAAGGAAAAACCGAGGTTCCCGTCTCACCAGCCGCTCAACGAGTGCTCTGTGGTCACATTTAGTGGGTGCAGATGAATTCCATCCTCCAAGAAGGTTCTGATGGGCTGCGCTGTTCTAGAACATTCCGGAGCTCTTGCTTATGTCTCACGCTGCATAGACCTTCCTCTGCTTGTTCATTTCTTTCTGTTTCCTCATCTTATGAAAGGAGTAAATGCAAACCAAATCCTGGCACCATGATGCGTCTCCTCTAGTAACTCTCTGTACGGCTTCCGGATTCATAGAAGAAGAGACTGATGCTCAGAGTGGTACAGTGACCACCAGCTGGAAGGGATGGTGCAAAACTCCTGGGATATGTCTGACACGGATCCCAGCTCTGGAATCCAGACCAAGTGGCTTCGCAGAGGAAGAAGAGAGGGAGAGGCTTCACAGACCCTGCCCCGAGGGCCCAGGGCTGCACACAGCATTTGGTAGAACTCTTGGTTCAAGGGAGAGAGACACAGTAAACTGGAGGGTTGCCATGGAAACCTGTCAGTCACCACGGGGGCCAGGCAGGCTGGCCCGTGGGCCCGGGGCAGGAACCCTCTGCAAGCCGCCAGGTTCCCCGGCAGCCTGCTGTCAGGACACCCTCCCGGGGCCGGGGGACTGAGCCTGGCCACCACGGGAAGGGCACCCCATCCGCCTGGCACCCCCTGCCCACTCTTGGGGTACAGATGTCACCTCTGTGAGTTGTTAGAACATGGGATCTTGCAACCGTGGCTCAGCTTGGGGATGGGCAGTCGCTCTCTGTGCACGAATCTGAGAGGCCAGCTTGGGGGCCACTCTGAACGCCTGCTCTGCTCAGGGAGCAGCCTGCGCTTCTTCCCCGGGGCCCTGCCCCCTTAGCTCTTGCAGAGCCTCCACGCCAGGCCTTCCCTCACCAGGCCTTCCCTCGGGTCTGATCCGGAGCCTCAGCCATGGACTCAGCCTGATGGTTTCCTTAGCAACCGGCCCGCAGGCAGCCGGCCTGGGACGGGCTTTCTGATCTGAGACTCAACTCCCAGTTCAAAGCGGTGCCCAGCACCTCCCTTGGCCCCGCGGGGGCTGCTGGGAGCCCCCACCCATCCGCTGGTCCAGGGGGGGCTTCTTCCAGAGCTGGGCTCAGGGCAGGATGGTGACGGACCTGGAATGAGAGAGAGAGAGAGAGAGAGAGAGAGAGAGAGGGAGGTGAGTGTGTGTCTGGGTGCCGAGGCCTGGGCTGGGTGTGTCCCTGGGATCGCTGGCCACAGCTGGCCATGCGTGATGCTCAAGTCAGGGACATGGTCCAGGAGTGTGAGCACCCATGTGACCTGGGCACCCGGCCACCAGACAGGTGCCAGCCCTCAACCGCGGATGCCAGGCCAACAGTGCCGTCTGAGATGAGGCTCTGGTCATCCCCACGCAGCAGGAGGCCGGCGGGGAGACGGGGCCCTGCCTCAGGGCACAGGGCCTGGAGTTGAACCCCGAGCCCCAGGCCAGGTCCTCTGGCGGGAGCAGCCTGAAGCCGTGGGCCCCGGAGCTTCCTGGGGTGGTGGAGGCGTGGGCAGCCCGAGTGGCCCCGGGAGTCTGTGCACAGGGGACAGCAGTGGGGACGCCTGGGCTACCTAGGTTCTGGGCTCTGGAAGACTCCTGGGAGAGCCAGTGGACACGTCCCTGTCGGGGTTGTCACCTGGATGTAGGGGACAAGGGGAGGACACAGGCTGTCCCCTCAGCTCCTGTTCATTGAAGAATGTGTTCCCCGGCCTCAGATGGCCACCCCCCGGGCCTGCCCCCCAGCCATGGCCTGTGACTGATCCACGCGATGGGTCAAGGCCTGGCCCCTCCCAGCTCAGGACAGCCCGGCTGCTCCAACCCCAGAGCCCGAGTTGCCTGGTGGTCCTGACACCGCAGCAACGCTCAGGGTCCCTCTGCCTCCTGGGCTCTGTCCCTACTGCAGACCTGAGCCGGGCCCTCCGGGTGACTACTCGACCACCGAGCCACATGCCCAGCTTTTTTATATTTTATTTAGAGACAGGGTCTCGCTGAGTTGCTGAGGCTGGCCTCCACTTTGTGATCCTCCTGCCTCAGCCTCCCGAGCTACTGGGATGACAGGCCTGTGTCCTGGTGAGCTTTCTGTGCCTTCGGTCCCAGACAATCAGCAGCCACACTTTCCAGTAGCTCCTGCGACTCAGTTTTCCCTGGCTCTGGCGTCTCCTGAATCCTTAGCCTACACACCCCCACAGGGGAGTCTGGATCTCCTGGCTGGGTCCTTCCTGCTCTGGAGATGAGGAATCCCCATGAGAGGGCGCAGCCTGCAGGGTAGCTCCAGGGTGGGGCCGTCCCCCAGGTTCCCCTCCTGCTGCAGCCAGAGTCAGGCCAGTCTGTCCAGGTCCACCTTCCTGTCCCCTCCTGGAGAGCTCGGCCGTCCCCCCAGCTCAGCCTCCTCTCTGGGTCCATCCCTCTTAGATGGCAGTGTCCTGGCTGGTGAGGCCACGCACGTGACCCAGTTCTGGACAACAGAAGGAAATTTGCTGGGGTTTTGGGAAAAGTCTTGTGAAGACAGAGCTTGTACCCAGTAGCTCTCTCCCTGCCTCGATGGGTGCCTGCCTGGATATTTCTCAAACATCTGCCTTGATTTAAATCCAAGGAGCACCAAGAATCAGCCACAGGTGTCCAGATGGTCAGCTCAAACATGACCGGTTTGAGGCAGGGAAATTGCTTATTAGGTGATAATTCTGTAAATGCACCAACACCTTGAAAACATTTATACCACTGGGCATGGAGGCTCATGCCTTTAATCCCAGCACTTGGGAGGCTGAGGCAGGAGGATCGCAAGTTAGAGGCCAGCCTCAGCAATTTACCAAGGGGTTAAGCAACTCAGCGAGACCCTGTCTCTAAATAAAATATACAAAAGGGCTGGGGATGTGGCTCAGGGGTTAGGCATCCCTGGGTTCAATCCCTGCTACCAAAAAACCAAACCCCAACAAACCAAAAAAAACCAAGGAACATTCATACCTTTGGACTCAGACATTCCAACATCTGGAATTCCACATCAATCATCAGGCAATGATTTTCCAATCATCCCCCCCACCCCGCAAAAGGCGGCCTTTGTACCAGAGCCAGCTCGTTCTGGCTCTCGAGAGATGATTGCTAAGTGTTCAGGAACATTCTGCAGTCAGGTGTTAGGGTTGTGGGTGATTTGACAGCCCGCAGCGGGAGGATTGGCTCCACAGGGTCAGCGATCGCTGAGACTCAGACCTTTCATTCTGTTTCCATTCCGTGCAATATTCGAGAGCTCTTCCGATAGGGTGGCCCATCTTTCTGCACCAATGGGGGACACGCTCCGCGGTGTATTGTTATGAGAACAAAGCCCAGTGGCAGGCTGCTGTTTAGGGAAAAATGGAAAGCGCACTAGAAAGCGAGTGTTTATGTGCTGGTGGAAATCTCTGGCAGAAGCACCGGGCGGGGATCAGGAAACGGGCATCCGGGAGGAAAACTGACTTTATTGTTTTTTCTTCTGTCTGCCTTTCATAGTCTCTGAATAGTTTTCACAGTCGATTCTTTTTTTAAATTTAAAAGACAATAAAAAAGTCAGGTCTTTTTTTTTGCACAATGATGTTCAGCTCAGAGTTGTTAAGAAATGTGAACAACAAGAAAGCAATGTAGCTGTCCATGGAAGGGGGATCGTTGAAGTGAAGCAGTGATTCAGAGGGTGGTATTAAAGGCGATGTTCACACTCTATATTTTACACCAGGAGAAAGTGTTTTTATTAGTTTTACTTGCATAATCTATACATGGTATTATCTTGTGTGTGTGTGTGTGCGTGTGTGTGTGTATATGTATATATATAGTATTATCTTGGCTGTCAAGATTGACCTAAATGAAAAATGTCGTTTAAGAACAGAGGTATTTTGGTAGCTGGGCGCAGTGGCGCACGCCTGTCATCCCAGCAGCTCAGGAGGCTGAGGCAGGAGGATGGCAAGTTGGAGGCCAGCCTCCACCACTTAGTGAGACCCTAAGCAACTCAGCGAGACCCTGTCTCTCAATAAAATATAAAAAGGGCTGGGGGTGTGGCTCAGTGGTTGAGCACCCCTGGGTTCAATTCCCAGTTAAAAAAAAGAGAGCCTGGCTGTCGGACCCCGTGGATCCCTGGGAAAACCATCCTGACCCCTGCCATCAAGAATGGGCCGGAGGGGGACCTCGCAGGGAATAACAGCTTTGCCTTCCAAGAGGCCCCAGGTGCTGGGGAAGAGGCGGCCCCTAAACTCATTTTCCGCCCCCTGCTCCTCGGTCCTCCCAGGTGCTGGCTGGCGTGTGAGCGGAGACCAGGCCCCGTCCCCGGGGCGCCGCTGTGAGTCCCTGGGGCCTGTCGGAGTCACCGACTCTGCCCCGCACGGACCCAGGGAACATGAGTCCTCACTCGGGACCCTGGGCTGCTGAGCAGATGTCCTGCCTTCCTGCTGGCCCAGAGCTGGTCAGCAAAGGCCCCCCAGTGTGTCCCCCAGCCCTCTGCCCACCCTGTCCCAATACCGGGGACAAAACTAGCGCGTCACGCATGCGCGGCACGCACTCTGCCACTGAGCTCTACCCCCGCCCTGGGAGACACCAGTGACGTTGGTTAAATGACAACAGAGAAACCCTGTGTTGATGTCTCACTCTGAAATCTTCAGCATGCCTCTGGAGGCCCTGCGACTTGCATCTGTGACGGGCCTTCGTTTCTGCCAAAGCCTGCAGGCAGCATCTGGTCAGTGGTCCACTGGGACCTCTGACTCCTTCTCCCTATTGTCTACTGTGTGCCAGGCTCCAAGCTGGGAACATAGAGGTGGACACAGAGTTCCACCTCTGTCCTCCAGGAACCCCCGGCTGGGGGAATGGGAGACGCAGGTGTGTGCACATAATTAGAACTCAGAGGGATTTGGGATTCCTACTGTGGCAGAAGGAAACCTAGTGTCTGTGCGAAGCACCTGGCCCAGCTGCAGAGCCAAGAAGCATCCCCACAGGAGGGGGGCACCTGGGATGGGTCTCGTGAGATGTGTTTGCAGGTAACAGGGAAAGATTAAGATTGCAAGAACAGCCAGGCACCGTGGTGCACACCTGTAATCCCAAGGGCTCAGGAGGCTGAGGCAGGAGGATTGCAAGTTGGAGGCCAGCCTCAGCAATTTAGCGAGGCCCTAAGCAACTCAGCGAGACCCTGTCTCTAAGTAAAATATAAAAAGGGCTGGGGTGTGGCTTGGTGGGTGAGCACCCTGGGTTCAATCCCTGGTTCCCCCTCCAAAACATTGAGAGAATAGCAGGTGCTGGGGGATGGGCTAGGCACAGTGTGGGTGGGGGGGCAGAGGTGGGGGCGGGCAGGGCTGCAGGGTGGGCAGCTCCTTGGCAGTGTCACCACCCACCATGTGCAGCCTCCGATGGGAAGTGCAGCGCCTTGGGAAGCAGCTGGAGGATTCTTCATCTGTACCTGGACTGGGGTGACCGTGTGGCCTCTTCATGTGGCCTGGGCTCCCTCACAACATGGCCGCCTCGGGCAGTCGGAGGCTCCCGTAGAAACTCAAGGCTCCAGAAGCAAGTGCCCCAAACCTCTTCTGATCAGGACCCAGGAAGCCACACGACTTCCCCACACTCCACTGGCTGAGGCAGACACTGCCCATTGAAAGGGATGTAAATCCCACTTTTTTTAGGTACCAGGGATTGAACCCAGGGGTGCTTAACCACTGAGCCACATCCCAGCCCTTTTTATATTTTATTTAGAGACAGGGTCTTGCTAAGTTGCTCAGGGCCTCACTAAGTTGCTGAGGCTGGCCTCTAACTTTCGATCCTCCTGCCTCAGCCTCCGGACTCTCTGGATGACAGGCATGCACCACCCTGCCCTGTGGGAAGACCACATTTGTGAAAGTTGAATGAATTCTGATCTCCTGACTGCACCCTGTCCCCCCAAATGTCCACATTCTCTGGACGAGGCTGGCCCTTCTGCTGTTTTGTGGCCTGGGGTGTGTGGCTCTGAGCTGGCCCAGCCCTCACACCCTGCAGGATTTACAAGAGTCCAGTCTTCACATGGCCGCACAGGTCTCTCCTCGAATCAAGGAGGGACAGCAGGAGAAAGATTTAATTGCGGTCTGGCCGGGGCCTCCGCCACGCTGACCCTCCCCGTCACACCCCAGGCTCGGCCTCAGCAGAGGCTGCTCGGCTGTCTGTCCCCCACGGTGACAGAGCTGGGCTGGCCTGGCCACCACGTGATCGTCCGCTGCAGATGCTCCAAGCACAGCAAGGCCTGTGGCCTCCACAACCACCATGGGCCGTGGCAGCACCGGGCGGACCTGCCCTGAGAATCCTGCCTCTCTGGATCGTCTCTCTGTGGCCACGGGCACGGCGCTCGGGCCAGAGAGACCAGAGTCCAGGGCAGAGAAGGGCACCTGGATCCTTGGCCTGAACCGGAGGCTGTGTCCCCTGTGCCTCGAGGAGGCAGGACAGCCAGCCACCTGGGTCTCCTAACCACGTGACCAGGACCAACCTGACGTGGTTCCTCGTCTGTCCTCCAGCAGGGAGGCCCACAGGAGCCTCTTCCAAGGACTGAGCAGAGATCCGAGTGGAGCAGGCCCGTGGGCGACCCCTGGTGGGTCCTCACTGCGCCCTCTGGGGACCCGGGGCCACGTGCCCGGCCCTGCACACCTGCACCCGACAGCTTCCCTCTCGGGCGCCCACTGCATCTCTCCTCTCCTCAACCCAGGTCCCGCTCCTGGGCCAGCCTGGATGTCCACAGGGCACCTGGAAACTCGTGGATTTGATGACCTCAGAAACAGCCTCGCCCACTGGAGGGACAGGAGCTGGTGACAAACATCCAGCTTCTATGGGTGAAGTTGGGCACGCCTCCCAGCAGCTCGGGAGGCTGAGGCAGGAGGATGGTAGATTGGAGGCCAGCCTCAGCAATTTAGTGAGACCCTGTCTCTAAATCAAATACAAAATAGGGCTGGGGATGTGGCTCAGTGGTTAAGCACCCCTGGGTTCAATTCCCCCTGCCCCCCAAAAAAAAGAAGAGAGAAAGAAAACACCCCAGCCTTCCTCCTGGGGGGCCAGCCGCCCCCAGCACATCCTTAGCAATCGATCCGACTTTGGGGGAGATAAGTAGGGAAGCCATTTAAAATCTGTTGTGCGGCAGCGCCCGGAACCGCAGGTGCCCAGCACCGGTCCTGCCCTGCGGGGGCCTCCGATTCCCTCCAGGGAGGTGCAGGGTTGGGAGAGGAGGGTCGCCATTGCAAGACCGTCTCTGATCCACCCGATGGTCCCCGGCTCTCCACGGGGATGCGCAGCGGGGAGAAGGGAAGGAATCTGAGAACGGGGACCCCAGGTGGCAGCTGTCAGTCACTGACCCACCCAGGCAGTCCAGGCGGGCGGGAATCAGGGAGATGGGCGGCCTTGACTTCTCATCCCAGACCTGATCCCCAGGTGAGAGCCTTCCGGGGGCACCCACCCCACCTCTGGGGCCGGCAGGGTTTCTCTGACCCTGTGTCCCCGCTCAGTCATCTCCTCAGCCCAGCCCAGAGGGTCTTTCAATACCTTCTCAGGGACGATCTCTTCCTCCAGGAAGGCCCCCTGCATGCCTGCTTCGTTATTAGTCTTCCTGAGCACAGACGGAGGTGTCTGGGTATCTCTATGACCCCAGGATTCTTTTCTCTCTCTTTTTTTTGTGTGTGTGTTTGAGACTGGAGGTCACTTTACCACTGAGCCACATCCCCAGTCCTTCCCTTCTCTTCTCTTCTCTTTTTTTTTTTTGAGACCAGACCTCGCTAATTTGTTTTCAACGTTGCTAAGTTGCTGAGGCTGGCCTCCACTTTGCAATCCTCCTGCCTCAACCTCCCGAGCCGCTGGGATGACAGGTGTGCGCTACCGCACCCGGCATGGACTACGATTCTTTAGGAAGTGTTTCAGTAGACAAATATGGAGAAACATTGGCACTGGGTCTGTGGATATGGCACGCATCCTCTTGGCCGTGGCGGATGTCAGAAGCTTGGGAAATGTTCTGAGATGTCTTAAGGTGAACTACGTGGGTCAGAGCTGGAGAGAGGAGACGTGGGGAGGTTGGTCAGTCAGCGGCTACACCAGGCCTCGGACAACGCGGGCTCACGCGCCGGAGTGTGGGTCACAGTCTTAAGTCCAGTATAGTCAGGGCGTGCGGTGCCACCGGGTCTGGCTCATGCAGGACTGCTCAAATGGGCTGTCCTCCTAGACCCTGGAACTGCCCCTTTCATGCCACTCCATCCCTCTTATGTATGGCCAAGGTTGGATCTGCATAAATAACTTTTGACTTCCTTCCCCTGAGTTTTGTTATAAATACACTCTTAAGCTGGGCGTGGTGGAGCATGCCTGTAATCCCAGCAGCTCAGGAGGCTGAGGCAGGAGGATCACAAGTTGGAGGCCAGCCTCAGCAACTTAGCAAGGCCCTAAGTGAGACCCTGTCTCTAAGTAAAATATAAAAAGGGCTGGGATGTGGCTCAGTGGTTAAGCGCCCCTGGTACTGAAGGGTTATGGGAAATAATATTCCTACAAGACAGCTCCCAAGAAAAACGGAGGGACAGCGTGGCTCGGGAGGAGGGAGGGGAAACTAGCCACGCAGTAACCTCCCAGTGTATCCTTTCCCCAAAACAGCGGGGCCTGAAGGAAGGCGGCAGATACTGAATGCCGGGCTCTGGCCTTGACCTTCCCCCATGGTAAATCAGTCCTAAATGTTGGCACAGCAAATACTGGAACTCTGGGAAACAATGGATCCCAGAGAAAGGAAATCAGTGGGCGAGATGTGAGCACGCGTCCCCAGGATCTGGACTCCTCTCTCCCCAGAGAGTGGGTTTCTACCTTTTTACAAATGCCTTCCCGGGTTAAGGTTCTAACCCGCACAACCAGCCCCTGACTGTCCACACCGCACGTCCGCAGTCTCTAGTGAAACTGTGAAACCCAGACTCCTCCTGAAACCCGGGGGCAGTGCCATGCCCAGAGCATGGGCCCTCCCCTGCCTGGTCCGCGGACCTCGCTGCAGAACCAGGGAGAGCCTGCTGATCGAGGCCTGCGTCCCGACTCCGGCCTCCGTCCTGACTCCAGCCTCCGTCCTTTGAGGGCATTTTCCAAGGGCTGCTGGGGATTGTGGGAACTTGTTCCAGGGTCTGGTCCCGTTGCTGACCGGCATCTGCAATGGCCAGTACAGCTTTTGATTTCAGAGCCAGGGACTTAGAGAAGCTGCTTGGGGGTCAAAGTGCAGATGCGCAGAGGTCCGTGAAGGGCAGGCTAACTTGGCCTCTCTGCCTCCACCGGGGATCTGGGTCCTTGATCCCCTTCAGCTCTGGGGTCACGTCTCTGCTCAGCCCCCTCAAGTGCACGTTGATCATTTAAGGAGCGTTCAGCCCAAAACTAGTAAGCCGGGATTCATTAGCCCTGAACCCACCTCACCCATCGCATTCCCGAGACAAGATTCGCGGAGACGTTGGATCACCAGCCTTTACCGCATCGGCCCCCCGGGAGGGGTGCCTAGAGGTCTCCAGGTCATCTCTCCCTCCCAGGATCACAGCTCTGAGAGCTGAACATCCTGAGGACAGTGGGGACTGTCCCTGCCCCCAGGGGATAAGGACTCCCTCACCAGAACAGAGATACAGATCATCCAGGTCAGTTTGCCTGCGAAGTGCGCACCTCTGCCCTCTGTCCCAGTTCTTCCCTCCGCCTAGAGCTCTCTTGCCAGCCCCGCAGGGAGAGGACGGGGCTGAGGCTGGACCTCAATTTGCGTTTGCAATAGGGACTTACTGATTAAAGTCCTTTCCCTGCTTCTTGCTATTAAGCTGGGGCAAGTGGACCTGGTTTGTTGGATGTCCTGGAGTCCAGCCTCTTGCTTGGGACTCCAGTAACAATTCCTCATTCTCCAGCATATTACATACAAATATTTTTTGGTAGTGAGGATTGAACTCAGGGGCACTTACCCACTGAGCCGCATCCCCAGCCCTTTTTATATTTTATTTAGAGACAGGGTCTCGCTGAGTTGCTCAGGGCCTCCCTAAGTTGTTGAGGCTGGCCTCCAATTTGTAAACCTCCTGCCTCAGCCTCCTGAGTCGCTGGGATTACAGGTGTGCGCTACCTCACCTGGCAAGCATACTGGTGAATTATGGATTTGGGGGTTGGAGGGAGGAGCTGGGATCAGGCCTTGGGTCTCTGATAGTCCTACCGGATATTTAGTAAGCATGCCTCACTTCTATCTGTCCAACCCTCCGTGTCTTGATGACTGGCTCCTCTTGAGACTTGGGTTCCTAGTCCTGAATCTGCAACCTTATCCAGGCTTCAAGTTGTCCCCAGGGTGCATCCCAAGCACGGGCCTCCCTCTGGCGGCTCCTTCCTCCTACAAACCACCCCCAGCTCCCAGGCAGCCCGCCCAGCCTGACTCACACCCTGGGCCCAGCTGGGGGGACCTCACTTCCTCCACAGGGAAGTCTAGAAACCTCCAAGCTAGGAGTGGCCCAAGATCCTGGGTCCTGTCTATAGCCACTCCACGCCCTGGAGGAAATCATCCCGTCCTTTCGCCAGAAAAAGAAACTTCCTGTATTCTCAAGCTCTCAGAAGCAAGAAATTTGTATGGCTCCTTTAAGGGAAAGGAACTGCTCGGATCAGCAGAAAGAGAAGCACTGAAGCCCAGGTAGCCCAGCGGCTCCCTGTGGGGAGGGGGATGGGAGTCAGAGGATCCCGCCACCCTGGAATGGCCCTTCTTACCATGTGGGCAGCAGGGGGTCAGAGAGGGACAGGAAGGTGGGGCACCCGTGGGGGGCATGCTGGAGGAACCCCAACAGAGAAAAGGGAAGGAGAGGTTCCCTTTAGGCAACGCCCTCCATTCACTGCCACCAGCACCCCCTGCGAGCTGCTGCCCCTCAGGACCTGCTGGGCACACAAAGAGATCTGGCTCTGCCTCCAGCCCTGCATGCATGGCCACCAAATCCTGGAAATGCAGTGAGACAGAACCACGAGACTATGAGCAGGCTTCCTACCCCGCACCATAGCGCACGCCTGTCATCCCAGCGGCTCTGGAGGCTGAGGCAGGAGGATCACAAGTTGGAGGCCAGCCTCAGCAATTTAGCAAGGCCCTGAGCAACTCAGAGAGACCCTGTGTCTAAATAAAATATAAAAAGGGTTGGGGATGTGGCTCAGTGGGTGAGCAGCCCTGGGTTTAATTTCTGGTACCCATAAAGGGGGAGAGAGAGAGAGAGAGAGAGAGAGAGAGAGAGAGAGAGAGAGAGAG
>JAJEJO010001678.1:224236-237420 GCA_020662805.1 Glaucomys volans
AAAAAAAAAAAAAAAAAAAAAAAATACATTTTATTTAGAGACAGGGTCTTGCTGAGTTGCTGAGGCTGGCCTTCACTTGTGATCCTCCTGCCTCAGCCTCCCAAGTTGCTGGAATTATAGGCATGTGCCACCATGCCCAGCTCAGCTCTTGGCTTGGCTTGGGGAGTCTGTGTTTTTCCTTCTTGTTCAGCAAGACCTTATTCTGCCATGATCCACCATTCTCCAGGACACTGTGGGTCTCAAAATGCCTGGACTCCATCTTTGACACTGTCCCCCCTAGACACAAACTGGACCCTTGACTGGGAGTCAGCCTGCTGTTTCTCCTTCTGGTCTTGGTTAGTCCATTGATCTAGTTACCCATTTATTACTGTGTTTATCCATTCATTCATTTAACAGCTTCTCATGTATTAACAAGGCAGGGTACATCCTAGGGAATAAAGAAATTTAGACAAATTGGTCTCCTGTGGTCTGAAACCAAGGGGGTTCCTTTCTCCTTGCCAGATACTAAATGCACTAATTTACTCAAAAATTGTTGTAATAGCCGGACACAGTGGTGCACATCTGTCATCCCAGCAGCTCGGGAGGCTGAGGCAGGAGGATCAGAAGTTGGAGGCCAGCCTCAGCAACTTAGGGAGGTCCTAAGCAACTCAGTAAGACCAAATTTAAAAAAAATTTTAAAAAAGGGTAGTGGATGTGGGTAGTGGTGGAGCACCCCTGGGTTCAATCCTTGGTACCAAAAAAAAAAAAAAAAGAAAGAAAAAGAAAAAAAAAAGAAAATGTAGGTTATATGCAAGTACCACTCCATTTTATGCAAGGGAGGTGAGCATTCATGGATGCTGATATCAGTGGGGGTCCTGGAACCCATTCCCCAGGGGTCCTGGAGGGTGGTTGTGCATGCCTGGACAATCATAGCTGTCCTCTAATCATGAATACGCCCATCACCCCTAAAGCTTCTGTATACCCTTTGCTTTTTATTTTTAAAAACTTTTTTTGCTCCCCCTTCCCCTATCCACAGGCAACCATTGATCTGTTTTGGGTCACCGTAGATTAGTTTGGATTTTCTAAAAATATATACAAATGGAACCATATGGTGGATTCCACTTTTGTTTGTTTTTCACTTTGTGTGGTGATTTTGAGATTCATCCAGTAGGTGCTGAGTAGTCATTGTTTATCCAGGCACCTGTGGATGGAGTTTGGGTTTGCTAAGAATGTTTGCACACACTCCAGGATTATGAAGGCATAGGGTGGAACAGAACCCTAACAACTCTGGGATTTGTGAATGCAGGCATCCAAATCTCAGCACACACAGGAGGTCAAGGGCTGGGCATTTGGAAAGGGCAAGAATACACTTGTCTATAGGCAGGAATTTTCCAGACTCTGTTTTGTAGGAAATGAGTTCTGTGTTGACAGGTTTGGAAAATGTCCCTGCTTGCGTCTTCACCTGTATGAGGACATTAAAGGCTCTCACACCAGTCAGAATGGCAGCCATTGAGATTACAACAACAGCTGGGCACCGTGGCACGTGCCTGTCAACCCAGTGGCTTGGGAGGCTGAGGCAGGAGGATCACAAGTTGGAGGCCAGCCTCAGCAATGGTGCAGTGCTAAGCAACTCAGTGAGACGCTGTCTCTAAATAAAATGCAAAATAGGGCTGGGGATGTGTCTCAGTGGTTGAGTGCCCCTGAGTTCAACCCTTGGTACTCCCCTAAAACAGTACAATAATCAATGTTAGGATGTGCTGGAGAAAGGAGCACTTTTACACTGTTGGTAGGATTGTGAATCAGTACAACCACTGTGGAAATCAATATGGAGGCTTTTCAAAAGACCCAATAGAACCCAGCTATCCCACTCTTCAATATTTATCCTAAAGAATTTAAACCATCATGCTGCAGTGATACATGCCTATCCGTTTAGAGCAGCACAATTCCCAATAGCCAAACTATGGAACCAGCCTTGGTGTCTGTTGACAGGTGAATGGACGAAGAAAATATGGAGTACGTACGTAAGGGAGTTTTATTCGGCCATAAAGAAGGATGAAATCGTGTCGTTTGCAGGAACACGGATGGAACTTGAGAATATTGCGTTAAGAGAAATAAGCCAAACTCAGAAGGTCAAGAGCCCTATGTCTTCTCCCATGTGTGGAAGCTAGAGAGGAAAAAGGAACAGAAAGGTGTGTGTGGGGGATCTCATAAAAATCAAAGGGAGATCAGTAGAGGAAAGGGGTGAGGGAATGGAGGAGGAGCGGGAGGGAGACAAGCTGGGGAGTGATGTTGGCCAAATTATATCGTTAGTTATATTGCGTGCATGTACAAATAGGTAACAACGAATCCCACCACTATGTGCAACTGTTATGCACCAATGAAAATATAAAAAAAGTTTGGAAAATGCTCCCTCTTCTTCACCTATATTTTAGGATATTAAAGGCTCTGAGAAGTCCTGCAGTGAGGGAAATCCAGTGTCTGATGTATTAATTTGACCGTATACATATAACCGCTGGTCCTATTGATTATTAGAATTCCCTCACAGTTTGCTGGACACTGCTGTGGGCCCTGGTGATGTGAACACACGAGGGAACGGCGTCTGTAGTTGGATATGACATTCCAGGGTTCTGACACTCCACCTACAAGGGTTTCAAACGTATTCACAAGTAACTGACAATGTTTTAAATCATAAGATATTGCAAGCACACACAGAGAAAAGTGTTGACAACGAAAGCGACGAACACCTAAACCACACACAGCTTTGTCGGGATCTGTGTCTCCCTGTCTAGTTATTTTCATGTGTGTGCGTGACATTTTAACAAGGGAAACATCACTGACGAAGTTCTCTGAGCATCTCTTCCCCACCCGACTCTCCCCACTCCTTCTTAGCAGAAATCATTATCCTGAACTTGGCATTTCTCATCTCCATACATATCTTTCTTATTTTAATACATGAATTTTTGTATCTCCAAATAACATAGCGGGTTATCTTGCATGGCTTAAAATTTCATAAATGACTGTATGTAAAATTCTGCGGGGTTGTGGGATGAAGGTATCAGTAACTCTACTTGGGTATTGCTGAAGGTGGAGGGTGTCCTGATTTATATGCTTTCCCGCAATGGGAATTCCAATATCTCTCTACGATCACCAACAATTGGTACTTTCAGACTTTTAAATGGTAGGAAAAAAATGTCTGGCCTACAGTAGGTGCTTAATAAATATGCATTGAATGAAGTGAAGTACTTTAGTTTACATCTCCTTGGTTACGACCCACGCAGAGCATCTTTCCATATGCTAACTGGAACTTCTACTTTCCTCCTCTGGGAATTTCTCATTTATACCTTTTCTTACTCTTTTGTTGAGTTGTTTGACATTTCGTTTCTGATTCATGGCGTTCCTTTACATAGTCTGAATAATAATCTTTTGTCAGTTATGTGCAGAACAAATATCTTTCTTGCTTTGCCGCGTGGTTTTGCATTTTGATTGTGGTGTCTTTCTGTCTTACAGCATTTTTCCATTTTAAGGTATTCAATGTTCTCAATCTTTCCCTTTCTATTTTGTGATTTTTCTGTCTTATTCAATAAATGTTTCCCACATGAAGTCATAAAGATATTTTCCTGTTTTTTTCCTATAAGCCTTATGGCTTTTCTTTACCATTTAATTCTGAAATGTTACATTTTTTTTATATTCTATGATTTGAATTAAGGGCTTTATTTTTTCTGCAGGGCTAAACATTACCGTTCCCTATCCCATTTCCCTACTGATCCGAAGTGATGTTCTTCCCTCTGTATTTCAGTCAGTATTTGGGCTTTCTGTTCTGTCCCTTTAGTTTATTTTTCTTAGTGTGTTGATGCCTTGCTACTTTAGTCACTAAAGTTTGTAGCCAATCTTAATAGCTATTTTGATGAGCCTATTCCCACCCCCACATTTTTGTTCACGCTTTTTTAAAAATTTATTATTATTTTTTTGCACTATATTCATCCGCATAAATTTTAGGATTAGTTTGTCATGTTCTTTAAAAATCAATTTTGAGATTTAGCTGAGATTGAATTAAATTTACAGCTCAATTTGAGGGAACTGTCATTTTTAGGATATCACATCTTCTCACCCATGAATATGGCCTATCTGGATAAATTACCTTGGTTTTCTTTTATGTTTTCCAATAAGGCCTAATAATTTTCTTTCCATGATTGTGTACCTCTTTTGTTTGATTTCTCCCCAGTCCTACAGACATATTGTTATTATTACTGGTATCTTTTAAAAATTAACCATCTTGCTTGTTGCTTAGTAGAGGGATATGATTTGTTTTTATATTTCGATCTTGTGTCCAGAAACTGACCCTTAGTCAATCCCATTAGGTTGTGCATAGATTCTTTAGGAATTGGAGTGAAAAATCTTATAACTTGTAAATAGTGAATGTCTGCATTTCTTCTTTTCCAGCCTGTATGCCTTCAAGTTTTTTCTTGTCTTATTGCACAAGCTACGACGTTTAGCACAACACCAAGGAGAGGTGGTGACAGTAGGTGTTCCTGACACTTACTGGGATGTTCCTAGTAGTTAATCATGAATCATGACTCTGTAGCACATTTCTCATTCAATTTTGTGTTATGCTAAGGACTTCCCTTTTATTCCCATTTGGTTAAGAGTTTCTGTTGTGAGCGGACATTAAATCATATTAAGTAATTATTTTACATCTCTTCAGATGATCCTTTGGTTTCTCCTTCAATTTATTCCATTGGGAATAAATCCATCATTAGCTGTTCTTAATGTGAACTCCCTTGCATTACTAGCATGGAGTTATTTTTGGTCACATATGTGGGGATAAGTATCTGGGATTGGTCTGCCTTTTATGGAGATTTTTTTCCTCCTTGGAAATAAATGAAGACCACCCAAAAGAGAAGCAGCCAAGGCTATTTATTCTGAGCTTGCTTTAGCAAGGGAATCAGTCATTGTCACCTGCCCTTGTTAGAGGAATGGGAGAACCTTATAATGAAAGACAGGCAAAGTGTTCCTTGAGAGGCTGCAGTGGAGCATCCTGGGGACCGGGTAGGGGTACATGCCAGGCTTTCTCTGGTTAATCCTAAATTGGAAAGAGGGAAAAAAGTAGGGAAGATGTCAGTTATTAACCAAGTTCAGTCCATTTGGGGATGATTGTCATGGGGTTATTGCTTGGCTTCCTGGACTGGTTGTTAGAGAAAGTGGTCTGACTTCCTGTCAGTCTGATTGACAGAGAGCAGGCTGGCATCCCAGGGTGGTTACTGTGGATGACATGTTGGCTTCTGGGGGATGGTTGCCGCAGATTGTGGTCAGGGTTCTATTCTAATCTTTTTTTAACTGAGGTGCTTACTCACTGAGCCACATTCCCAGTCCTTTATATATTTTATTTAGAGACAGGGCCTCGCTGAGTTGCTTAGGGCCTTGCCAAGTTGCTGAGGCTGGCCTCTACCTTGCGATCCTCCTACCTCAGCCTCCAGAGCTGCTGGGATTACAGGCGTGTGCCACTGCGCTCTGCATCTTTTGCAAAAGATGGAACGATGCCTAGAGCCTCTTCCCTCTTTTGTTCTAGATGAGAAATCTAAATGGGCAGCAGAGCATAGTGACAAGTCCTGTCCGTGTTCATCAGACCATTGAGCAAGGACTGAGGTGGAACTCAGTGACAGAGCACTTATCTAGTACACACAAGGCACTGGGTTCCATCCCAAGTACTGCAAACGAAAAAGAAAAAAGAAATACAGCATTTGACAGCTTGTTCATGGTACCAAGCACCTACTAGAGCAAGTCTCCCTTTTTTCTTTTTCTTTTTTGGTACTGGGGATTGATTCCAGGGAGCTTCACCACTGAGCCACATCCCTAGTCCTTTTAATATTTTATTTAGAGACAGGGTCTCACTGAGTTATTAGGGCTTTGCTGAGTTGCTGAGGCTGGCCTCCACCTTGTGATCCTCCTGCCTCAGCCTCCTGAGCCACTGGGATGACAGGCAGAGTTCTTTTTTTTTTTTTTTTTTTTTTCTTTTATGTGCTGTTTGCTTATCCATTCTCCCACCTGGAAGGAGGTCTCAATTTCAACGCATGCTGTCCAAGGTCAAGGCTTTGGCTATCGCTTGTGCAGAATCTGAGCCTCCCAAATGCCTTGGAGTCTGCTCCGCCTGCCCCTTTGTGTTTGGGCTGGTTTTCAGTTTTCTTTTGGTTCCTGAATCTTGTGATTCTCTTCCACTCTTTTTTTTATTTGTATTTATATATATATTACCAGCCCTCTGCCTTTGAAGGGATGTTTGTTATATTTTATCAACTATTTCTGTGTGTTCGCGGCAGGGGAATTTCAGGTTATCTAGTCTGCCAAGTCACGGGTTCTAGAAATCTCCCAGCATCTTTTAAAATGGGAAGTAGCTTTTTAAATCCACTTTTCCCTCAAAAACATTCATTAAGTGTGTCTTGCAGAGGCCCCGGGCTGGCGGCCCTGTGTAGGATCTGGCCCTCAATCACATATTTTGTTCAGAATGAAACTGGAAGCAGTTTCTTAAAGTCCTGATATAAAATGCTTTATATAGAGAATCCTCTGGGTTCACCAGATATTTAAAATTTGTGGTAGATTGCTTGCAAGAACAACCGCAGTCGTTCGCCTCTCCAGATTCTTGTACTTTGGCCACGGGAAGCAAAGCCTCCTGGGACAGGCCTGGTCTGTTTCCCCACCCTCAGGTTCTGGCTGGACTGCGACCTGCTTCAGCCAGTGGAATATTCTGGCATGCAGCCTGGGCCTCCGGAGCCCTGTCTATTTTTCCTCTTGATCTGCTTCTGAGGCAACAGGGCTGGGCTAGCCTTGTGACAGATGAGAGACACATGAGGTCATCGTAAGTCACATCGTGCTCAGCTTACTCCAGAAGAATGAGCCAGTCCAGCCAAGGCCAGCCCAGCCCAGCCCAAACTGTTGACCCGCAAGCTCATCAGCTAAATCAAGGGCTGTGATTTCAAGCTATCATGTCCCGGGTGATCTCTTACGTAGCAGCAGCTGCCTGGGAGGAGGTCCTTACCTGTCTGTCTGGCCCTCTATCTGCCACATCTTAGTTTGCAATCCACAGCCTCTGCGGGACCCTGAACACCCAGCTGCGGGTGAGTGAAGCACAGCAGGGCAAGAGTCATGCCGGCTACCCGGGCCCCAGTGTGGTCTTGGGCATCTGGAGCTGCAGGGCAGATTGCTAAACAGCCCCCTGTGGAGAGGTGGGCCCTTCAACCCCAGGGACCAGGAATGGGAGATGGGTGTTTGCAGAAAAAGCAGCCCAGGGTTTGGGCTCATACCACGGAGAAGATTGGCTGTGGATGGTGGAGATGGTGTTAGAATGATCCTGGTTCCCCCCGTTTATTTTTTTAGGTACCAGGGATTGAACCCAGGGGTGTTTACCCACTGAGCCACATCCTTTTGATATTTTATTTAGAGACAGGGTTTCACTGAGTTCCTTAGGGCCTCACTATATTGCTGAGGCTGGCCTCCAACTTGTGGTCCTCCTGCCTCGGCCTCCCCAGCTGCTGGGATGAGAGGCGTGCGCCACTGTGCCTGGCTATCCAGGGTCTTTATGCGGGTCTGATGCCCGTTTGCTGTGTGAAGGGAAGTCTCATCTCACCTCGGAGTCTGAATTTCCTTATGTAATGACAAAGAGGGTCAGGAGAAAATGCTGATCATAGGAAGCCCAGAGAGGACAATGGCTAGATGGGCAATGCTGAGTTGGGTGTGTGTGTTTTGAGGTCTTCCCAGCTCAGGGCTGGAGAGGGCTTCTTTGGTCTGGAGACCAGGCTTGTTTCTTCTCCTTCCCCTTCTTCTCGCCGACCCCCTTGCTCTTCCCCTAAGACCCCATTCCTGAAACCTGCTTCCAGCCAATCCCTGCTTGAAGTCCCTGGGCTGCAGAGAAACACCCACCCAGCTTTGGCTGCTGGTGGCCCCGGCATTTCTGCCACATCTCAATTTGCAAACCATGACCTGTTTTATAAATGATTTGATGTGGGAACACGGCCACTCGTCCATGGCTGGTGGGACTGCAAATTGGTGCAGCCACTCTGGAAAGCAGGATGGAGATTCCTCAGCAAACTTGGAATGGACCCGCCATTTGACCCAGCTATCCTACCCCTCAGTTTATATCCAAAGGATTAAAATCAGCACACCTCAGTGATGCAGCCACATCAGTGTTTATAGCAGCTCAATTCACAATAGCTAGATTATGAAACCAACCTAGATGCCCTTCAACAGATGAATGGATAAAGAAAATGTGGTACATATACACAATGGAATATTACTCAGCCTTAAAAAAGAATGAAATTATACCATTTGTGGGTGAATGGATGGAGCTGGAGAAATTCATGCTAAGCCAAATAAGCCAATCCCAAAGAACCAAAGGCTGAATGTTCTCTCTGATATGCAGATGCCAATTCACAATAAGGGGAGTGGTAGCTAGGAAAGAATACAGGTACTTTGGATTAGACAGAAGGGAGTGAAGGGAGGGGAGGGGGTGTGAAGGTAGGAAAGGTAGTAGAATGAATCAGACATTATTACCCTATGTCCATGTACGACTACGTGAGCCGTGTAACTCTGCATCACGTGCAACCAGAAGAGTGAGAAACTGTCCTCCATTTATGTATGACGTGTCGAAGTGCATTCTACTGTCACGGATAACTAGTAAGAACAAATAAGAAAAAGAAATTTGGACGTTCATCTAACTAAATTTATGAATCTTTATACCCCGTTAGTACATACAATCCTAATTTATCAATTGAAATAATATCAATTAAAAACTAAGTGATCTGGGAAGACTGGAACATCTTGGGGAGCACATGGACGGCTTCTGATAGCCTGAAATTTCAGATTTCAGGAGTCTGTTCCAAGACTTTGGATGGTTATCAACCGGAGGCAGCTGGTGATAAGTAACAGAAACCCAACTTAAAACTACTTAAGAAGAAAGAGAATTAGTTAGCATTGGTTTGAGTGACTTATAGTCCAAGGGAAGATCTTGTTAGACTTCTGGCTGCAAAGCTGTTCCTGGTGGTCAGGAGACGTCTCCGGTCCGTTATCTCCCCATGGCTCAGCTCTGCTCATCTTCCTCTGGGTTATGACCAGCTTGACTGTCAGCAGCTGCAGCCTCATCCCAGAGCAGGAGGAGAGCATCCGCAACACAGCAGATGTTCTTGGGGACGAGTTGGATCATCCTTAAACCAGGTCTTGGTACCAAGAGAGGGAAAGGGCTCATTGGATCTGGGTGCAGTACCCAACCCTGGCGCTAGGGGGCGCCAGTCCTGTGCGAAACACTGGGCCCAGAGTGGGGAAGGAGCTGGGGCTCCCCTTGAATTTGTTCATGCATATGTTCTTTCAGCTTAGGTAGAAAGAGCGGAAAGACAGGGTGCTCCCTGGAACCTGTCAAGAGAACACTCAGGGAATGTTGGAGAAGGTTTCATTGGAGTTGGGGGGTGACATGGGACCTGAGCACACAGATTATAAATTTCATTGAACCCTCTGTCTCCAGGGTGGCCCCTAAGATTTGCCCCCTTGAGGAATCCCTGAGAAGCACACACCTGATATTGAACTTGGATCTCTGGTGACCACCCATCTCCACCATCTGCCTCCAGGGGAAGGGCCGGCTCCCCTGGCCTTGGGCCCTTCCATTCAGCATCTTTTGAGGCTTCGCCCAGCCATGCATCTCTCCATGTCAGGTCCTTCTGGTCTCCCCACCTGGAGAAACTGTGGGACAGAGGAGAAGAGCAAGACTTTGGAGTCCAACCTGCCCGACACCTGAAGGCTCACCACACAGAGGAGATAACGGCAGTGACCGCGGCCAACGCCCATGTGGCTGTCCCCATGTGCAGACCCAGGTCCAAACACTTTACATATCCAGCAGTCCCTTCTGATCTGCAGTTTCACTTCCCCATTTTATTTTCCTGTGATCAACCAGGGCCTGGAAATATTAAATGGAAATTTTCAGAAATAAATGATTTAAGAGTTTAAAATTGCACATAATTCTAAATAGCGTGATAAAGTCGTGTGCCGTTCCACTCGATCTCACCGGGGACAGTGTATCCATGCGGTGTATGCTACCCACCCGTTAGTCACAGGGTAGCCATCTCGGCTTTTGGATGGACTGTCACAGTATGGCGGTGTTTGGGACTGCTCAAAGGGCACCCCGTGGTTCTTAGCTGGGGTGCTCGTCGGGTCCGGTACATCCTGGGTCTCCACTGAGGCTCAACCCCAGTCCTCCCCCTTCCCATCGCCAAGGCTGCGGAAGATTGGTCCTCCCTTCCAGGTCCCTCCCCAAGGAAGGGGCTCCCTCCCTCGATTGCACCTAGGTGGACACGGATCCATCCAGGCTGGACAGGCTGTGGGTGGCTGGAGACCTTTCCTCCCCCAGGCTCTGTGGATGGCAGGAAAGGCCTCTGGATCTGCTCGAGGATTCTGTCTTATGATCTTTGATTTCAGGAGCTAGAAGAAGGCGTATTGTCTGCCTTCAGCAGGAAAAGCAGCGGAGCCAGACCTCGGAGCAGCGAGCACAGAGGCAGAGGCGAGATGCTTCTCAGTCCTTGGTGGCCAATCTCAGAAGGAAGATGGGAGTAGAAGGAGCAGGGAGAGGAAGGAGGCAGAGAGGCTGAAGTCTGGCAGAGGAGCCCCAGAGGGAGGCTGAGAGAGCCGGCCCTGAGACACACGCTCAGACAGGCAGGCTTCCGCTGCCTGGAGGATCCTGGATGTTTGCACACAATGCCTGGGTCCTTGCTGGTTGCACCAAGCCAAGCAATGGAGAAGTTTAGGCAGAAGCCAAAAGTCTTCTCCGTGCCCCTCTGCCACCTTGCACTCCCCTCGCCGAGGGAATAGGCTCTTAAAAAAATTTGTGCTCTTGTCCTGATCTTTTAAGCAATGCCCATACATATATAATTGTTCAAAAAATAAACGGGACCTGGGTGTGGTGGTGCACACCTGTGATCCCAGAGGCTCGGGAGGCTGAGGCAGGAGGATTGCAAGGTGGAGGCCAGCCTCAGCAACTCAGCGAGGACCTCAGCAACTGAGCGAGACCCTGTGTGTAAATAAAATATAGAAAGGGCTGGGGATGTGGCTCAGTGGTTAAGCACCCCTGGGTTCAAGCCCCGGTACCAAGATAAATAAGTAAATAAATAAACAAATAAAACCATAGTTTACTCCCATTCTATAATCTGATTTCTTCCAGATGATGGGAGGCTTCTGAGGCTTTTCTCAGTCTCAATGCATCTATCACAATCTTCTTAATAATATACTCTAATTTCCTAATGATTCCCGAAGGGGCAGAGCTCAATTGATTCCGATCCCTTCATTTCAGTAAAAGACATCTGTTTCTTGGTGTGTGTGTGTGTGTGTGTGTGTGTGTGTCCAACGCCTTCCCTCCTCCTCCTGGGAAGCAGGAACCCAGCCTCGGGCACAGCCTGGTCCTGTCCACCAGGTTCTGTGTGAGTTGGCCTTGGACTTGGAGGACTTGTGACTCAGACACAAGGTCCCAAGGTACCACATCAATGTCACCAGGCAAGGTCACGAGGCGCACATTGGGGCCCTTTGAATGCTATGGAAGCGAGACCCCCAAGCAGCTCCCCTGTCAGCGGTGACAAGATGGCTCAGTCCAAGGGAGGCCGCGTGCTTCTCAGTCTCTTCCGGTTTCTCTGCAGGCTGGCTCCTCTGCGTCCTGAGGTCAAGTCAGCCCAGATGTTCCCTTTTCTGCATGAGCCAGCTTAGGGTAAGGTTTCTGCATTTATGTGGCGCCTGCTGTGTACCCGGTCATACTGTAGGTCAGAAATGGCAGACGGCCACTGTCCTCACGGACCCTCGTGCTGGGGGAGGTGAGAGAGCAATTCATGGATAAACAAACGAGTCACCAAATGACCTTCAGATAACGGAGGCGGCTTCCTGCTGTGAACACCCAAGTGCAGGAGGGGCTCCGGACCCCCACACTGCTGTCGAGACTGGAGGTGTGAAGGGGCGATCGCCACAGCCGATTTCGCAATGGACTCTCTGCTTCTGACCACCGAGGGAGGTTCCCAGAGAGAAAAGCGACAAAATTGGGGCTTTCAAAATCCCACGTGAAGATGTGATCAAAGAATGAGAGTTTCAAGGGTGCCCCTGAAGCAATCCCTCTTCCTCTGTAGCTACAGGGCTCTTATCACTGAAAATAAGAGTCCAGATTTGATCATGGGGTTGCAGGATGACAAGCTGAATCGAATCTGCAGCCATGACAGATCTGGTATGTAAAGACCAGGGACCTGATCAGAAGGAGGGGTCACCGAGGACGGGGACAGAGGAGTGTTATGGAGCTGGTTGAGTCTGAAGAGCCGCTTTTTCTTCCTGACCAAAGAGATGAGGCTTCCCCTCTTGAAAAGCCCGT
This sequence comes from Glaucomys volans, assembly GCA_020662805.1. Classification (NCBI taxonomy): domain Eukaryota; kingdom Metazoa; phylum Chordata; class Mammalia; order Rodentia; family Sciuridae; genus Glaucomys; species Glaucomys volans. The sequence continues at coordinate 236,586 of JAJEJO010001678.1, forward strand.
GACCCGCTCACGTGATCGGTTTCCCAAGAGGATGCTACTTCTACGCAAGATGTGCCATTCCAGACTCCCTGCCAGGGGACCCCGGGGTGCCCCAGCCAGCAAGTCTGACCCCCTGAAGATGAATGGCGGCAACAGAGATCTTCCCGAGCCCAGGCGACAGAGGAAGAGCAAGTGTGTCTTTGATTGACAAAGACCTCGGCAGGACACGGGGGAACTGCCCTCCCGGACCTGGAGGGCCACGCGCTCTGTGGACATGGGGTCCCTCTGTTTGGATAGAGGGATGAATCTGGACTGATTCATGGGCAATGGCCGACGCTTTGGGACCTGGGAAGAACCAGATTGTAAGACTGGTCACAAGGGAAGTGGGGGTGTCATCTTCTCTGGGTCCCAGGGAGGCAGACCATCATGGCAGAAGGGCCTGGCTGAGGAAAGCTATTCAACTTGTGGCATCAGAGACAGAGAGAGAGAGAGAGAGAGAGAGAGAGAGAGAGAGAGAGAGAGAGAAATGGAGATAAAGAGAGAGATGGAGATGGAGATGGAGTTGGAGATGGAGATAGAGAGAGATACAGAAAGAGATAGAAATGGAGATAAAGACAGAGAGAGATGGAGGTAGAGATAGAGATAGAGATGGAGATGGAGATGGAGATAGAGATAGAGATAGAGAGAGATAGAGAGAGATAGAGAGAGATAGAGGTAGAGATAGAGATGGAGATAAAGACAGAGAGAGATGGAGGTAGAGATAGAGATGGAGATAGAGAGAGATAGAGACAGAGATAGAGATGGAGATAGATAGAAATAGACAGAGAGAAGAGGAGCCAGTGACAAGATCCAAAGC
>JAJEJO010001679.1:8615-91958 GCA_020662805.1 Glaucomys volans
CCTATCTGTTGGTCTGTCTATCCACCCATTCATTACACATTCAGGTGTACTATCCCACCAACTGTGTGTGTATGTGTGTGTATGTGTATTTGTAATATAGATTTATAGAGGTAGAAGAAAAAATTGACTTTTTTTTTGGTATGTGCAGCATGTCAGGCATTATGGCACTAATTTTGCATAGGAGGACAAGTGATTTCTATGAGGAAGTAAATTCTTTTCCATTTTTCTTAAAACTTGAGATCCTGTCAGTCCAACTTCTAACATGGAAAGGCAACAAGGAATTATGGGGCTATGTGTTAAATTTGTGCATACCTGCCACTCTCAATGCTCAAAGACCTCCAAAAATTTAGTTAAGGTCTCAGAACTTTGCAAGGTGAGGAAGGGGAATTTAGATATATGTCCATGGACATAATTCAAGATAGTCATTGATAGCTCATGTGGTAACCAGGAGTAAGAAGTCAAGGAGTGTCTTGCAATTCAGCTTAGGTAATATAGAGAGTCAGCTAATGATTTCGAATTTCATTTGGCTTCCTGAAATAAATAGATAACAAGCACATCAAGAATCATACACAGTCTACCCAGGGAGTGAAGCATTGAGCTCTGAAGAAGTGTGTGTGTGTGTGTGTGTGTGTGTGTGTGTGTGTGTGTGTGAGAGAGAGAGATTTTTTTCCTGTGTATAAATAAAGATCTCAGAGACCTAATTTTCTCATCTACACTACTTCAATACTTTGTGATTAAAAGCTCAGAAACCATAAAAGTTTTGTTGTGTTTCTATTTGGTAAGTTATTTTTTTAAAATATTCACTGAATAAATAGAACAACAATAAGATTTAAATTCATAAGAATCAGTAACTACAAGGTCTTCTTTGGTTAAAATACTATAGGATGTAGAAACTGAGATTCATCCATTTACAAATTCTTCCTGAATTGCCACTACATATGTGTATATAATAACATTAATAATAATGACAATAATAATGACAATGAAAATAGCTATTTATAAGTGTCATTCACTAGTCTAAGTTTTTGTGTGTAGTAATTAATTTATCATTACAAGTATCACCAGTTACACAGATACTCAGTATTCCATTTTACAGATGAGAAAGCCACAAAAAGATTAGGCAGCTTTCTCAAAATTACATTCTAAGTGGCAGAGGTGGGAATCAAATCAGCCTGTCTGGTTCAATGATATACTCACTCAGTTACAACACCATATGATGACATTTATTTCCTGTGTAAAATAAACTTTAATAATTCCACATAAATGCAAATAAAATAAAAATAGACATTATAATGAAATAAATAACATTAAATGTATTAAAATTATACATTTTATTAAAATATAAATAAAAGCAGACATAAGCAGTATACATTTACTAAACTGATTCGGTGTCTCTTCCAGAAAATTAAAGAAGGCAATCAAGGCTATCCTGTTATAAGCGGCACCATGAAGGAGAAGTTCTTCTAGTTGGCTCTAGCAACCAGTAGACCTGGATTGAGAGAGAGTCAAGATACTGAAGAGCTACAGTTCAGACATTGTGATACATTGACTTCTATTCATCTTGCTGTAGCTTGACTAATGCTCAGACAATGCGATATCTAGCTTCAGAATGGGAAGTGAATTAAAACACATTTCTAAGAATGAATGGTTAGAAAGATATGACTTCATATGTTCTACTTCCCTTTTTTTTTGTTTTTTTTTTTAAATCGTGAGTTTTCTCCCTATGTGGCTGATGAAGGGAGGAGAGTGAGGACCAGAGGAAAAAGGGGTTGGGAAAAGGTGAGATCATGAACTGAAATCAATTTCCATGCATGTCTGAGTTTATCAGGATAAACCCAACTACTATGTATAACCAATAAAAAAAAAAGAATAAGAATTTGAAGAAACAGTAGTTGAACTAGAATTTCATAGTAATGCATTTCTAGACTCCAACATCTTGGCATTCAAATGTTGGGATTCCAAAAAATGCTGTGGCTTCCACTCCATAATAGAAGATTTTATTTTCTCTTAAATAACTCCATGAAAATGGACTGTTCATCTCTTCAGGGAAACACATCTTCACTCACTGATGAGGAATTTCCATAACTGGTACAGGTAAGAAAAACTGAAGGCTTCCACCTTTCTTCTCTACAGAAAATATTGATCCTAACCCCAAATCTAGAATATTTACACATCTTTTTCCTTCAGTCTCAAAGGCAAATAGTATAAGAGGGGTCTCCCTATATATTAATCATGCTTTAATATTTACTTCTTCCAGGCAACTTTTCTTTGAATCACACAGACATGGAAACGTAAGTGTCCTGGGTTGGTGCCAGGTCTTCAATGATACTATAAAGAACGAACTGCTTAATAACTGTGAAGGCACTCTGTACCCTCAGAGTGTATATCACTGATTGATAAACCCTGGGGCATGAGTTCCCTCACGACTGTGATGAAAACCAGGGTTATTTACACGAAAAGAACGCACACAAGTACCTATGGCTACAATAAGCAGCCACAGGACTTTGTACATAATTTCAGTGGACTTGTGGGCCCCTCAAAATAGCCATGGATTCCAAAGACCCTCATTTAAGAACTCTGGGATCACCATAATATAAGGAATTGTGATTCCTGTTATTGTGATTTTTATCGGGGAATCTTCTGACAGGCAAACTCGGGTCATAACTCCCTTATTACCCTCCTCTTCTATCTTAGGTAACTGATGATGTGTCAATTTTATTTTCCCTTTTTATTATTCCTTCAATTCAAATTTTGTGATTTTTAATATTTACTGCATCTAAATTACCAAATGTAATTTTAGATTGTCAATATTTAATGTCAATTTTTTTATATTTCTATATTAACTTCCTGAAAGGTATAAAACTTTTTAAAAATTGTCATCATCATCAACACTGTGTCTGTCATCTGCAAGCATTTTAAAATAAACATCCACAGTTTGAACTAACTAGAATTAGTTTATTTAACAATGCAATAATTCCATACTTATCTATTATTAGATAACTAGATAATACTTCTCTTTGGTGATTATCACAATAAAACTTGGGTGTTAGAGTATACACTAAAGCATCTTTGTTTCTCTTCCCATATTTCCTTCCTAGCCCTTGCTGATCTGATAGGTTGCTTTTCTTCCCAATAACTGATTTCTTATAGCATTATTGAACTCAGACACATGGTACATTGATGGAATAAGTGTTTTGATAGCTTTTTAAAATGGAATTTAGAAAATTGACTAAGAATCTTAGTAAACATTTGTACATTACTACTTCTCTTATATTCCAGTTTAAAATGAACAACCTACCTGAGATTAAATTTGGCAAAGATTCCTTTCATAAATCTCTGTCCCTGTCTTTCTTATGGCATTCTTACATTATTTGAAACTCAGGGTTAAAAATTTATAGTAACATGATATGCCACTATCACTACTGGCTAAGCATGCTGATACACAAATAAATTTGTTATGGCATTACAATATAGCTGTCCCAATGCGCAGAGGATTTAAAAATCTAAACTAAAATAAAACCATAAAATAAAAGGTTTCTAAATAGTCCTTGAGATGGAGGAAAGCAAGGAAAGATCTTTCCAAACTTGAAATAAATGAATAAATGAATAATTTATATTGGTAATAGTGAGAAGCATGTTATATAGACTTATGTGTACCTCAAATAGTATACATGTGTTTAAGAAATATTAGAAAGACATATGGAAAAACTAATGACTATTAAGAATGCGAAAAGTCCTGACAGGGGTGTAGCTTAGTGGTAGAGCACTTGCCTAGCATGTGTAAGGCCCTGAGTTAAATCAACAATCATGTCAAAAAAATAGACAGGGCCTGACAAGGGGTTTGGGGGCACACATTTAAAATATGAAACACACTCTTACATTGCCTAAATTTGTTGTAGTAACAAGAATAACATTGGCCATTTGAAAAATCTGATAACTTCTATTCCTAACTAATGGGTAGAAGTTATCAGATTTTTACATCATAGCTACATTTTTTTTCAATCCTACAAAGGAATGAAAGATTGCAATATGTATTTTAAACTCTCAATACAATGCTTCCTCTTTGCACATGAGAATGAGAAGCATGTCTTGTCATCCTGAGATCATGAAATGAATAATATGCTTAATGGAGAAGAGAGAGAGAGCTTTAAGCCACAGGAGAGTCATGTCTTCTAGTTCGCCAACTACACAGATTTGTCAACAGTCTTTCAAGGATGACACCAACTCTACATGTTCAAGTTAAAGTTTCAGATCATGTGTGATTAAAGGATTCCAAAGTAGCTCATAAAGACACCAAAAAAACTTGAGAATTCCCCCCAAGATTTTAAATTAAGGAATTGTAGTTGCAATGATATTACTGTGTCAGTTTAAGGCTTTTTCCCCAAGAAATTCTAGAAATATGCTAACATCTAAATACCTGTGCTATCAAAGAGAATAAACATAATTCAACTGAAATGCTGTATGCTAGCATTTCATAAAAAAATAAAACCTGATAAAATATTTACCAATTAGTATTATTACTGTTTTGACCCATTGAATTCATTCCTTTTAAATAGTTTGATTACTGATGGCATACAATTGATTTGTCTGGGTTATTGAAAATAGATTGGCTGGTAGATATCTTTGTACAGCTGAAATCCCCAAATATCTGTCCAACATTAAAAATGATGCACATGTCATTCAGACAAATGTAACCAGCCCTTGGGGAAGAACAAACCTTGGCTCCTGTCGCAGTGCTGAGAAACTGGACTATGCTATGTCCAAGTCATGAGCCTTTTGGCAGTGGCAATTTCACAAAAAATTAAAAATTGGCTTAGGAAAATAATACCAGTTCTTTTCCATAGACAAATTCATGAACCAAATTAAGCTTCAGATTATTTGCTCCCTTTGAAAATACTATCTAACTATCTATTTAACCATGTGTTTTTTAATACTAAAATAATCTAGCAAACCCTTCACATGAACTGCCAGAATTATTCAGAACCCCTGTTTTCAAATACCCAGTCTCTTAAGATTACAAAGCATCAGCTCGAAGATTGTCATTTATTTTGAATAGGCTCCAGGAGAAATATCTCTCAGCCAATGCACCAATCTGATATTGTTAAGTAGCCATAGTTGTGGTGTGCCAGGGGGGGATATGAGCAGAGGAATATGGACCCAACTACATGTTTGTGATTGTGTTGGCTACTTGAGAGCTCAAAGACATCCTCAACATTTTGCCAAGATCCAAGAAGGAAATGTTCGAAGCATCTCAGAACATTTTAGACTCAATGTCATTGATGGTTGCAGAAAGACTAAGGATTGGCTAGAACTCCTGGATAGAGTAAAACTGAGACTGGTCCATTCCTTTGGGCAAGGATGGATTTTGGATGGACTCTGTATGCACTCAGTGGTCACAAACATTGGAGTTGCTCCTAATTACCTTAAGTTTGTTTGCTCATATCATTTAATGTTATTTTACTTTGAAAAGATTTGAAATACTCAATTTACTAATCATTTACTGCTAAAAATATTTTTGGGAAGAGTAACATGTAATCCTGTTATAGATAATGTAGTTAATATGTAACACGTAGCAGCCATAGATAGGCTGTAAACTTTCAACCCTTTGTCCTGGCTGTAAACGTCAGTTGGACCCATTTTGGTGCTTTTTATTACTGCATCAAAACCATGCTGTGAATTTGTAGCTGCCATAAATGCTTAATGTAAGCGCTCATTGTGCAATAAAGTGTCAGAACACTGTTTTTAAACACGTTTTTAAAGCAACATTTTACAGCTTACATTTTTTCCCACTGCGTACTATAAAAAGTACAGATTTTCAATGTCACATTCATAAGGAGTGCATAATCGTTCCTGGGAAAGCCAAGTGCAGAGGGAATTAAACAATTCCTCTCTAACCTTTTTATCAACCCTGATTTTTCTCCCCTATTTGGATAGGCCACTTCTGCCTACCTCAAAGGAGAAAAGAGTAACCTTGGATGATCGTGGTGGAGGATGCAGCAATTTATTTGGGTGCTTTGATGCTTTGGTTCATTTAAACTTTAAACATGAAGCTGAGCAGGAAAAAAAAAAATGAAAGATCCAGTTCTGTTTCATCTCAGATTATTTTGCAAGTTATAAAATAACTTGATTACATATTTACTACCCAAAATATCCACACCCTTTTATAATTGAAGGGTTGTTTTTCTTTTAACCTTGTTTGAGCTGGAATTTCATTTTCATGTGAAAGTTCTCTTCTTAGTATCATATTAATGTTCTCTGACTCTCATAATTAAAAGGATTACCTGATTTCACTTTGTGGTCACTTGATTGTCAATAGGAGGATTTTGAGCATACCATGATATTTTTCCCCCCCTTACTTTTCTATATATTTCCCTTTTTGAAATAACTGGAAGTCCTTGTGGCCAAATTATTCTGCTAGCAAAACTGAGGTTCTAATGGGCAGAATTTCTGCAGTGAACCTCTGCCAGCTCCTTGTTCTTAAACTGGAGTTTGTTACAGGCTTTACTGTGAATTCTGTTCTCATCTGTGACTGACAGCATCCTATCACCACATGTACAACAGTGCTATCTCTCCTTCTTGGGCATACCTGGGTGGAATCAAGGAATGGATCCTGTAATTAACTTTCCAGTATCTCTGCAGACTGTTTCATAGCTCCCTGTAGGACTGCAAATGAGAAAACACCCTTCTCATGGAATCATTCCCTCTCTGTCCGAAAGCAATGATACAGGATTCTTGAGGCTCAGGATAAAAGGTTTGTCTGCTATTTCTCACAATTATGTCCCCAGGGATGTGGCATGAGGTTGAGCACATAGTAGTCACTCAATAAATATTTGCTGAATATGTGAATTGCCAAATGGGAATGAATAAAATTTAAAGTCTTTTCCAATAGTATTTTTAAAAAAAAAAAGATAGAAAACCTTTAAGATTTGCAAGTACTCACATCAGTATTATCCATATAGCAATTAGAGGCAAATTTGTCTCAGGGTAAAATTTAAAAGTAATCTTCAAAATAGACCGGACATTTGAGTCAAGAAAAATGACTCAAATTTAGAGTTTAGAAAGATGTTTTTCTAGCTTGAGTCTTTTTTGTTTTCCCCCTGAACTCAAACATAAGTTTCCTTTTTTCTCTAACCCAAAAATACAGAATCAAGCAGTCATAATATAGATAAGAGCCTTTTGCAGAGTGGACTGAGCAACCAATTAACTTCTTTGACTGTGAACCTAACTAAATTAATTCACATATTACAGCATAATGACTTTAATGGGAGAGTGTCCTTTGAAGCTGCAGCCACCAAGAAAAGTGAAATGAACTTCTGAGCTACCCTTGGTAAACATGGAAATAGTTGGTGATTCATTCTTATTCAGAGGAAAGCATTTGATTTTTTTTAAAGCCCAGTGAGTGATGCCAACTATAAAATGCCAAAGAGATTAAAACGAAAAGCAGACATACAGGAGAAGCCTTTTAAAAAGTTACTTTTACATTCCAACCATTTTTTTTTCTTTTTTTTTAAAAAAATTTTGGCCACATGGCATGTATCTGTTTAATATTCATGAAGTTGGCAAAAATGTTTTTTCCTCTCCTTGCTAGTGACAACCTAAGCATTTGGAATGCACCACATTTTCTGCATTTAAGGTATGATGATTTATTACTCTTTTAATTTTTTAGAATGTTTTCTAACCATGGAGATTGAAGCTTTCTTTAACCCTAGTACCTCTAACCAGGCTGATCCTTGCCTGAAGTTTTTCACTTATATTTTGCTATGAACAGTGATACCAATGAAAATCTTATTCTATTAGAGAGGAAAAAAGAGAACAAAACATTTAATCTATCATCAGCTGCTGTTGCTGTAGCTTCCATTGGTTTTTATCCAGCTTCTTTCAGATGCAGAAGAAGAACAAAGAAGTATTTAACTGGAAAATTATTTTTTAATTTTTCTTTGAAAATTTAAGTGTCCTGCAGGTTCATGATATAAGATAATAAATGAAATGAAACCTGGATTTGCTTTTGCTTTTCTTAAGCTAGATGTTATTGTCTACTTTTATGTCCTTTGAGTTAAATATTGAAATTTTTTTTTTTTTTTGTACTGGGGATTAAACCCAGGGCACTCCACCACTGAGCCACATCCCCAGCCCTATTTTGTATTTTATTTAGAGACAGGGTCTCACTGAGTTGCTTAGAGCCTAAGTTGCTGAGGCTGGCTTTGAACTTGCAGTCCTCCTGCCTCAGCCTCCCAAGTGCTGGGATTACAGTCGTGTGCCACCGCGCATATATTGACATTTCTAAATCACTTTTATTTGAAGCATCTTTGAGTCGATTAATTGTTCAACCTTTGAAATTCTGATCAGGTACTTAAGGTATTAAAAATGATCCAACAAATAATGTTACCTTTAGAGAATTAAATCCTGCAAACCTGGTCTGAAGTACCAGCAGCTAGAATTCAATTAAAAGAGGGAGAAGAGCTTGACAACAATGTTATAAATTCCTATTTTCTATTTGGTCATAAGGGTAAGGTATAGTACAGTTGTATAAGCATCTTACTTGAAGACTCAGCGAAATAAGGGAAAAAGCCAAAAAGAGGATGCAGTGTTGAACAGAAGTGTTTCAAGGCCAAATTCCTGGGGAGAGCTAGGAAGTAGGTCCTGAGAGCTTAAACCTGATTATTGTCCGTGCTTCCTGGTGTTCACCCAGCAAGTTCTAAGGGCGCTCAAGGAATAGTCCATTCTGCACCAATAGAAAAAATAAATAAATAAATAAATAAATAAATAATAAATAAGCAAGCTATCCTGTAATAAATCATTGTTGAATAAAATCATAGAAAGTTTGGACTGATCTCCTCAGCCAGGATCAGCAGACCAAACAAAATGGGTCCCTCTTGTTAAGTCCTATGTCACCAAGCCAAAATCCTGGTGTTGATCTCAACTGAGAAATCAGGAGCATGAGGGATTCTGGCCAGATTCTCAGACAGGCCAGTTTTAGCCAGCATGGTAAGGAGGTTCCCTGGGCTTTAAATTTTACAAGGAAAATACCAATGAGGCAACTAACCGGTCATCTTTCTGTGGGTTATTTCTGTTTCCTTCAATTCTTTCTACCTATAAAACCAACCTCCTCTGTTCAAGCCATTGGGACAATGTTACCGGATTCCAGCATCAAAGTAAAAGTCAATTAGAATCTTTAAAATAAAAATGTTCAATTTTGTCTTAACTATCCAATGCCTATTGTGCATAATATTTCAAATGATCACAAAACCTCTGTCTCTTTCTTTTTCACTTGGTGAGGTTCATAAATTATTACTTTCTTCTTATATCTATAAGGGCTTTTTTCCTTGACATCCCCAGCCAAAATAAATAAATAAATAAATAGATTCTTTTCTTAATACATTTATTTTATTTATATATTTATTTTTATATGGTGCTCAGGGTTGAAATCAGTGCCTCACACATACTAGGTAAGTCCTCTCCCATTGAGCTACAACCCCAGCCCACAAGTCAATTTTTTTAAAAATAAAAACTTTCCTAAATCCTTAACCATGATTAAAATATGACATTTTATTTTTTACATGTTGATTTTCTAGGTATCTACTTTCAAGAAGGAAAGCCAAATACCAAGACTGGTAGCTGGTAGAGGTGAAGTAAGAGTCCATCTATTTACTTTTTTTCTACTTATACAACAAATATTTCAAAGCCCTAAGGGCTTATTCTAAGATATAGCAGGGAACAAAACAGATAAATCTAGGCAATGAATAATTAAAGCAAAATACATTACAGATTAGGTAGGTCTAAGAGAAATAAAGAAAATAAAGGTTAAGTGAGAGAAAGTCCTAGAAATTTCAATGGAGGGAGAAAGAAGCAACAAACTATTTGAGGGTCAGAGTTCACCATGAAGTGGAACCCTGATGGAGGGATGTGTGACTTCCCCTCCATTATAGGCTCAACACCTTCAAACAATGAAAAAATATGCTGTCCTTGGACACTGCTGTTCTACGTTGAGGTCTCTGATATGGGAAACTACTTGCACTTGCCTTAATTGTCCTGAAGCAATGACAGAGCCCATGTTGAAAATAATCTAAATTTCCATCCCCACGGGAGGGCTTAAACAAAGTGCAATTCCAAAACACATGTCTATATGCACTGCCCTGAAGATCTCCAAAAATACTTCTTTGTGAAAAGATGCATTATGGAAAAGGGTCCAGAAGTTGATTTTATTCATGTTAAGCATTTACAAAACACACATACTCTCTGTTTTTCCTCTCCATGTATAACTTAGACAAAGTTCTGGATGTTTATAAAAATTGATAGAAATCATCATTTCCATAGGCAGGACTGAGTTGGGGAACAAGGGCAGACTTTTGCTGTTTTTAAACTTCTTGAAATTTCAAATGTAGTACAAAAATCTGTGTATTAATTTTCATTAAAATAATGAAAAAATGACCCTGTCTGAAAATATGAAACCAGGGACCTTCTTTGTGTTGAACTACTCTATTAAAGACAAAGGCTGTTTAAAAAATATTTACTACATCAATATTGCTACCCAAAATTCGGTGATTAAGCAACTAGAACTACAGTCCCTTTAATCTGAGCGAGCTTGACACTTTTGGAGGTAATGAGCAATTACATAGATTATCTTTTAAAATTTAAAGTGTACTTCACACATTTGATCAAAATAAATGTTTTTAAACATCTAAGGAGAGTCATACATCTTTATCTACCTCTAGCAGACTATTATCTGCTGGCGTTATAACCTACTGGCAATCACTTTATAAAGCAAAGCAGAAATAAACAAGGGAAAAAACAGTTAAATCATGCCATGCAAATACAAGATTGGTTTAAAACCTGTTGGTTGGTACCCTCTCACTCAATATGAAAAGCAGTTATAATTAGTATGCGAGTGAATTCTAAACTTCACTGTAATAATGGCTAGAAAATTTAGTTTTTAAAAGAAGTTCAAAGGATCAACTGTTCACCCAAACCAAACATTCAATAAATCCTTAAAATTTGGTTAGAAGTTGGCCATTTTATGGATCTCTAGAAATCTCCATCTGCCAAATTTTACCTGCTCTCATAAACAGCTGCACCTGTATGAATTAACACATATCTTGTGAAAAAGTTGTTATGCTTTCAATGTGAATTTTTTTGTTGCACTTGTGTGTATTCCAATATCTCTTCACAGTAAATAAAACGGCTAAAGTTGGTTTTGATTAAAAATCTTAGAGGGGATCTGTGCTTAGAGAACATAAACTAAATGGATGATCAGAACCTTTATGAAGCAATGTATAAATAATTTCTCTCAAGCATTTGGTCTTAGTATTCTATTAGCCTAGTGTGGTTTTGCTCAGATTTGATTTGCTTTCAGCCAATCAGCATTCTCAAGCTCAGTATTCCAATCAGCTCTAATTCGGCCAGCATTATGACAGTTTAAAACCAGCTTTAGAGCTTAATGTGCTAGTGTTTCCGTACCATGCATCAGTAAAAGCTGGTGCCCTAATCCTCGGATGGACCTGCTCAAGTGAGTTGCTAGACGCCAATACACCAAGCAGGTGGTTATGCTCTTAATTAAGTGAGGCAGATCCTCCCTGTGGGGCTGGGATCAATTAGATCAGCCTGTCTCTGACAACTGCAACCACTTCTTTTTTTTTTTTTTTCTCCATTGGAGGCTGATTGAGAGTTGAATTGTAGGGGAGGACACAGTTCTAGTTCTTAGGATATTCTGAGAAACAAGTTGTTCCCACTGCGGTGTCTTCTGAATTCCATGTATAATTGTGTGTGTGTGTGTGTGTGTGTGTGTGTGTGCATGTACACATGGATATGTCTTTTTAAGAGGAAAAAAACATGGGTGTATATAGGGCTCTCGACGAATGCGTGTCATGTTTTAGCTTCCACTGCACATGTGATGTAACAAAGCAGATGGTTCTGAAGCACCATTCTGTGACTGTGAGGTTTGAGAGGTCCACAATGGCAGTCCATGGAGCGTGACAAGATGTGCACATAAGAGGGTCTTGTATAACAAAGTTACAAGAACCATATTGATATCTAAAGATAGGGAGCTGTGGCTTATAAATGACAGATGTGGTTTTGCCACATGTAGGAAATTCACAAGAAGTGAAGATATGGGAAAAGGGAGAAGAAGGGAGGGAGAATAAGAAAAGGAAGAGAAGAGAATAAACACACACACATACACACACACACACACACACACACAAACAGGACAAAGAAAAGCAGGAACAGTCAAGGCCTTCACCTGCGACTTCTCCTTTTGCACTGTTTCTTCTCTTCCCTGTCTCCTGAGCTTGACTGGCAGGGTCATCAGGATAAGAGGAAAATCGCCTGAGAAATTAAGGCATCGGTTTCCTTATCCGTCATAGTGACAGAATTGACCATGGCTTTTGTTGATTGGCTTGTTTGGCAAGATTTCCCCAGGTCAATTTCATCTTGGTATTTGCAATTAAGCCTCACATACAATAGGAAAAATATATTGCAATTGGGCATGTAGATAGATCTATCACCATATTATTTTTGTACTTGTAGAAATTATTTGAAAAGGATGCTCTCCAGAATGACAGATAAGAGAATGTAGTGTATACCTCAGAAATGCATCAGAAATGGAAAGGGGAAAAAAATTATGGTACACATGCCCAAATGAAGCTTCATATAGCTTGGTAAGTCAAACTGTACTCCAACACTTTTCGTACAAAGGTGCATACAAAACTCAGGAAAGATCTATCTTTTGATGCCTACATCTTATGTCAGCTCTGGTGGGATATTTCGCATCCTGGCTGGACTAACATTGAGCTGTGTACAAGTGACAAGGATTTTACACAATTTCACAAAAAGAAAAACAGGAAGCTGCCATTTCTAGTGTCATCACAGACACAGAGTCCAAACAAGAAAGTGGCACAAACAGGGAGACATAAATTCAATTTTGCCTTTGCCATTCATCATGTTGGAATATCCAGGAGAGTGCTGTATTTTCTTTACAAAGGCATTTCTCGATGTTGACATGGTCTCTTTAACATTGACTTAGAAAACATTTTTAAAAGCCACATTCCTTCCCTCTTCTCCACATTATAAAGGATTCTATAAATATGATATGCAGAAATAAACTCATTGGCTATTCAATATCCTGTCCAGCTCATGGATCTATCATCTCTCAGGAATGATGCCCTGATTGGCTGAGGTTTTTTGATGCAATCAAAACTGCAGCCCCACAACTGAAAATTATTTGATAAATGTGTGTTTTCCCATTTTGCTTAAAAGGAACTTATTATGTGGGCAGCTGCCTTTTGAATGATATTAATACCAAAGTGAAGCTCTATATTACAAAGTAAAATGAGGCCAGCTTCTCATATTAGTCTGAAGAGTATTGTAATGCAGCAGAAGGTGTGACCTTTGACTCCAGCAAGAAAACTGATTTATACAATAAAATGCAAAGAGACAGCTTTTAAAAATGCTAACACACTGTTTTTTTTTTTTTCTCTGTGAAGAAAACCAGAAAAGAATAATACATGTCGTTAAAATATAAAAAGTACCCCAAGGAAAAATGTCCTTCAAAGGGTCATCCTGGTAAATGCTTAGACTTCCCTTAAAGTTGGGTAAAAAGGCCAAATCCCAAATCCACAGGTGGGAAATGCATATTCCATCAAGGAGCCTGGTCCAGGACCTGTCTCAATTATTTAGTGTGCCAGAGAAATCTAGGCAAATGGAGCAAGTAAAATGGGATCAGAGTATTTGATGATCCCGTGACCTTGCTCAAAACATCAGACATGCTCACATGGTTTAGGATGCATAGTAGCATGCTCCTCTGGTTTAGGATGCATAGTAGTATGGAGAGGATTTTCCTGATAATCCAAAGAAAATTTTAATATGCACAGAGGTATAAAAGGAACTCAATTGGGAAAGAGAGAAGACTCATTGTTCCATGTGCCCAGTTTTGCTTCGTACTACTCTATCATTCCATCAAAATTCATATCTAACTGCCAAGTTGTATGTAGAGTGGCCAGGTGTTGTGAAGACTTCCAAAGATAACATGCTACTGCCTGAACTTGGTATCTGCTTTCACTGTGCAATCTAGAGGACAGTGTGGTCCCCATTTATCATGTGCAGCTTTGGTGGCACTCACAGGATTGCATTACCCTTGTAAGAATGGGCTGAAAATAAAAAAAAATAAAATAAAATAAAAAATAAAAAAAAACCTCACTGAGAAATAAAGAGAAAGGAGAGAGATTTTTAATATTCCAAAGTAAAATACATAGTGACGATAATGGATTTTAAAAATGTATTCAAGTCAATTTAAATATCACGTTCTCTTAAATATACAATATAGCTCTCACATATTCGATATTGAGACTCTCTAAATTGCAGAAAAAAAGTGGATAAAATGAGAGCCACTTGAATTTGCATTGCTTATCAAACAGAGTGCGATAAGCACTATTGCTTTCAAAATTGTACAGTAGAAAAATGTTTATTCCTATTTTTAGAATGGGTTTTTCTTAAGGCTAGCAACAATTGACTCCAAATACCCTTCTCTCTACCTGCTCTGTACACAAGATACAGAGGGAAGAGAAGAAGAGGGTCACATCCTGCAGCCCTGAAAGGCTGCATTGAAATATTTTATGAAAACTTAGCTGTAGAATATAGGTGAAGACCCTGGAGTGGCATCTCTGTTTCCGGATCCACAATGTTCCAAGTGTTCCCAGCAGCCTACTCTTATGCAATTTTACAACTCTGAGATCCCCACAATTCCTAACCATTACCACCCCACCACCAGTTGCCAAAGTCTGGATCTTCCAAATGTGCATTGCTATTTAGTTCCAGAGCATTCTTCCTTGTCCCTGCCTGTAATCTAATGTCCTCCAGTTCAGAGAGAATGTGAGGAAAAGGGGCCAACAAAAACTTTCTCTGCTGAATGCCCATTTTCTCTTGGTGCAGCTCAGAATCTTTGAGAAATACATAACAATGGAGACATTGTCTACTCAGCCCAGTTCTGAAATATGTCCCATTGTGCCCTTACTCAATCTCTGTTTTGAGTGAAATTTCTGTCCTCACTAAGCACTCATGGTCCCATAAGAGATGATTATTAAAAGAGAAAGTGCATGTAAAATGGTAATATTTAGTAATGACTAACTTTACAGAATATAGCTACTTCCCCTCATGTGAGTTGCAGTCTATGTTGTATGACATTTCCTGCATCTGGTGGCTGGCTGCTGTTCCAACATGACAAGAAGAATATATATACACACACACACATATATATATGTATAAATATATATTTATGTATGTATTTACATATATATATATTTATAATATATATGCACATATTTTTTCAGCCACCCTCTTCTGCTCCAGGATGAGGGGTCTCAGGTTCTCTGAAATGTGCCACAGTTCGAGTCATTCACTTTGCTTCTGATTCGGAGCCTCTGTGGGTTTCCATTTCTCATATTTTCATCTCAGTGCACATCCCTACAGAGCTGGAAGAGTTTGCGACTGTCCTTAGACATTCAAATGCAGCTCTGTGTTTTGAGAAAAACTTGTCACCCCTGAGGGAGTAAAATCCAACATATACTTGCTTCACTGGTTTTTCTGGTTTGTTTGCTTATTTGGTTTTTAATTTTGGAATTTGTCTTTTCTCACTCCCCAAGCTCTTCAATTTAAATTGAATTTTTCTCTCTTTCTACATATATTTCCATGATAGTTTTATTTATCATATTCATCTAATAGGGCACAGCATCCTAGTAATATAAAATAACATATTTAAGTAATTGAACACAAACTTTGTGATTAATAAGTCATTAAGGAAAAAGAAACCCAGTACTTTCAATTTAAAGTTGAAGCAACCCCACACATTTAACAGTGCTCTGAAAAAAGAAATCAAGAAAATAATCTTATATGAAATATCTACAAAGAATAAAGATAAAATAGGGTCAAATTTAAGCAAAGAGATCAAACATCTTTACAGTAAAACTATGAAACACTAATGAAAGAAACTGAAAGCATAAATAATTGGGAAGCTATCCTTTGTTTATAGATTGCATGCATTAAGGGTAAACAATCCATACTTCAGATTCAATGCAATCCTTATCAAAATACCAATGACATTCTTCATTGAAATACAAAATAGTCCCTCCAACAGCATAAGAGTGTTCCTTTCTCTGCATCCTCATGAGCATTTATTATTGTTCCTATTCTTGATGGCTGCCATTCTAACTGGAAGTTCTTCTAAAGACAAGGTGGGAACCACCACAGGACCCAACTATACCACTCCTCAGTATTTCTCCTTAAGAACTAAAGTCAGCATACTAGAGCAATACAGGCATAGCCATTTTATAGCAGCACACTTCCCAATAGTCAAACTGCGGAACCAAACTAGGCATCTGGCAATAGATAAAAGTATGAAGAAAATGTGATGTGTGTCCACAATGGAATTTTATTTAGTCATAAAGAAGAATGAACCTATTATCATTTTCAGGAAAATGAATGGAACTTGATAACATTATATTAAGCAAAAAAAATCAGATTCAGAAAGTCAAGGGTCATATGTTTTCTCTCATATGTGGAAGCTAAAGAGGAAAATGGCAAAGAAAGGTAGTTGGTGGGAGATCTCATGAACCTCAACTGGAGATCAGTAGAGTAGAGGAAAGGGACCAAGGAGGAGGAGGGGGAGGAGAAAAGAACTACTGGGGAATGCTATTGGCCAAATTTTATTACTGTATCATGTGCATGTACAAATATGCAACAACAAATCCCACCATTATGTACAATTATAATGCACCCATAAAAATATGGAAAAATAAATGAAAATTAAAAGAAGAAAATATGAAAAATAATCCTAAAATTTTTGTGGAACCACAGAAGACCCAATACAGTGCAACAATTTTGAACAAAAAGAAAAAAGATGAAGGTATTATACCATCTGATTCCAAAATATATTACAAAGCTGTGGTCATTAAAACAATATGATGATGTCAAAAAACAGATCCATGGAACAGAATAGAGAGCCCCAACTCCAATCCACACATTCATAACCCACTGATTTTCAACAGTTCCTGCCTCCCCCAAGTGTGGTTTGAATCAACCCAATGCCAAGTCTGTGTCACCTTTGTCTTATAAAACTGACACAGGTGTGGACCCCACCTGCGTGATGAAATGCCCTCTACACCAGTCCTTACATGGGTTTCCCCATAGAGCAGCTTTACCTTCTGAAAAGAAGGGCAGAGGGATTTGCAATTTAGCAAAAGCACCAACTGGAGATGGACCTCCATTTTCTCAACCTGTCTTCAGATGTATCTCTCAGTCATGCCCTTTTCCCACCTCGCCTCTCCTTGGGCACTTAGGCAGCACAGCAGTATACTTTGTGCTGTGCTAATTTGTGTCTCACTAACCAGTTCCTGAAGAAGTCTCGTCCACTACTTCAAATGACTTCTTAAGGTATCTTCTTAAACAATTTGCTAAGAGGAGTCCTGGCTCATGTCAAACATCTTCCCCACAGTTCTAGATACAATTCCTCTTTCCACCTTTGAGTTGTACTAATCAGGCAGCCACAGAAGATGCCAGTCACTCACATTGGCTGTCCTTCTTCATTTACCTCACCTTCTTCTTCTCTCTCTAGGGAAGGCAGAGCACAGCCTATGAGGCTGCCCACCTGGAATACAGTCTCAGGAGGAAAACAGGCAGCGACATAAATCACTTCACCTGGTCCTAAAATGTCCAGAAGTTCTTAGTTTTCTACATCATTTTCTTTGTTGTGGGAAGGACTCCTACCTTATTTTGGTTACATTATTTGAATCTAGGGGACATAAGCACTGGCATAACTGGCATGATGTACCACACTCATTTCTTCTTCTTTTTTTTTTTTTTTTTAAGAAAAGTTGTAAAGCTACTTTGTTTTGGTTGTTTTAAATTATTGACTTGCTAAATAGAATCCCATTCGACTGTTGACTCACAATACTGTCTCTGAGATGGTTTATCTTCACTAATGTTTGAATGATGACTGGCAAGAGCTTCCAGCTTTCTCTACCGGACTCTGGGTCCATGTCCTTCCTGGAAAGAGGTTAAGTGTCTATAATAAAATTTTAAAGGCACCAGGGGAGTTAACTGTTAAAAAAAATGAGAGAAAGCATGTTTTCACAACATGGGTTTTTACCAATTAGAATGAATTCTAATGAATATCCTGCAAAAGTGAGAAAATCACAAATATGGAAGTTTACTGCATGGTTTTACTTGTCTTTTTGCAGAGGCAAGAAGTGAGAAGCATAGACCTCAGTAATGCATTTACAACAGGATTCTGCTATTTATCCAGAATGTAAGTAAATATGGACAGGGAAAACTCTTTTTGACTTCTGCTGTAGTTTGGATCTGGAGTTTTATTGGGAGGTTGAGGAACCATTAGGGGTTGAGGTCTATGGGGAGCAAGGGAGATTATTGGGGGCCTGTCTATGAGGGAGGTATTGGGACCTCTGCCCCTTCCCCTCTCTCTGCTTCCTGGCCACCACTAGGTGGGAAGGTCCGTTCCACCATGTGCTCCCCACCATGATGTTCTGCCTCACAACAAGCCCAAAGCAATGGGACCAAGTGATCATGGACTGAAAACTTGAGCCAAAACAGATCTTTTCTCCTTTTAAGTGGATTTATTCAGATATGTTGGCACAGTGACAGAAAGCTGAGTAATACAACCTCCAACACAATTTTCTCCTCCCTTGAAAGAGCCAGCATTGCCCTGAGTTCTATCTAGCATACTGGAATGGGTAGTGTGTGCTTCTGAATGGGAAGGAAATATTAGGGAAGAGTAAACCTGGGGACTTTTGTGATCCATTTTTTTCAAAGTAATAGTGGCTTAACACTCACTCAGAGATACATCATTAAAATATTGCTTTGCCAAATGTCAGATTAGGGGTACAAGATGCATGCTTAAGAGTTTCAACTCATCATTCATTTATCAGAGAGACCATTCGGCTTTTGGATTTTTGGGATTGGCCGATCTCACTTAGCATAACAGTTTCCAACATCATCCATTTACCTACAAATGTCATAATTTTATTCTTCTTTATGGCTGAGTAATATTCCATTGTGTATATATACCACAGTTTCTTTATCCATTCATCTACTGAAGGGCATCTAGGTTGATTCCACAATCTAGCTATTGTGAATTGAGCAGCTATGAACATTGATGTGGCTGCATCACTGAGGCAATCTGATTTTAAGTCCTTTGGGTATAAGCCAAGGAGTGGGATAGCAGGGTCAAATGGTGGATCCATTCCAAGTTTTCTAAGGAATTTCTACACTGCTTTCCAGAGTGGCATAATGTGGGGGGGAAAGATGGCAAGAATGGAGGAAAGATAGCTAGCATAGAGGGAAGGGAGGGGTGGGGGCGGGTGGGGGGTAAAATCAATAACAGAGTGTGTGACAGATATCATTGCCCTGTGTACATGCATGAAAGCACAGATGGTGTGACTCTACTTTGTGTACAACCCTTGAAACAATAGCTGTACTCCATTTGTGTTCAATGAATCAATAAGTAAATAAAAAAATAAATAAATAAAATAAATAAATAAAAATAAAAAATAAATAAATAAGTAAAAAACAAGATGCATTTCAAAACCTTGTTAGTTAACTTGGATATCATTTATTGTCTCTCCTGACATATTTGTTTTGCTTTAAATTGGATTTATTAATGGAGATGTCTTACAAGTTAGCTTAATCTACAGATTTTGTTATGTCTATTATCTGGACATGGTTTTGCTATGTAGTTATGATAATAAAAATTCTAATTCCTCAGGTTTAACCTTTAAGTTATGGATGAAGACCATTAATAAACTACATATATACTCAGTGCTGCAACAGTGTTTTAGTAAACATATTGCCTCATTTTCCTTAGAAACAACACAAAGCCTTTAAAATGGTTAACTTTAAAACAGGGTATTCCAAGTGGCATAACTTGTATGTTTAAGTAATAGTGTGTTCTGTATAGAATGTTCTAGTTAAGTTTTTTCAAAGCACCTGGAATCTCTCATTTAAAAATTAAACTTTTTCTCTTTCAAAAAAAAAAAAAAAAAAAAAAAGAGTTTCAACTCTTCTCTTTCTGCCTTGAAGTGGTCCTCAGGGTCTTTTCAGAGCTACCTTGCATGGTTGCACAAGAGACAGCTCCTGACTCCAGAGTCTAAATGGCTTTTCCCTTCTTTTATTAACCTGAAAGTCACCGGGGCTCAGTGCCATATGATCCAATCCCTTAGTTAACCTTTGTTCCCATGCTTACTATCTGTGCTTTCTTTGCAATGTGGGAAATTCCTTCCTCTGTGTTTTCTCAGGATTCTAACATGAAACATGAAACATCATATTTCATATGAAGAAGAGAAGAAAAACCTAATCTCAGAATCTCCTCCTGGCTTACCTGCTACTGCTTCCTGCTACATTCTGAATGCTTGTGCCCCCCACCCCATGAGTTGCCACCTAACTTCCATGTGAGAGAATGAAGTGGGGGTCTTTGGGAGATGGTTAGACATGAGGGTGGAGCCCTCACACATAGCGTGTGTACCCGCATAAAAGAGACTGCAAGGAGCAATCCATCCCCTACACCACCTACAGACAGAAAGAGAAGAAGACCTCTAAGACCCCAGGAAACAGAGCTGGCCAGACACGGAATCTGTGGATGCCTTCATTTTGACCTTCCAGTCTCCGGAATGGTGAGAAATGAATGTCTGTTGTTTGTAAACCACTCGGTCTTCAGTGTTTTGTTACAGTGGCCTGAATGAAGTAATACATGCTTAAGTTTCTTTCGCTCTCTCTTAGAAAAATGGATATAATCAAAAGAAGAAAAAGGTAAGAGAGCAGGGAAAAATTTCAAAAAATTCAGTTTTTTAAGTCACGATGTCCTGTGTGTGTGTGGAATGAGTGGGATCATGGTGGTTTTGTTTCCGCTCCTGTCCTAGTTTTGCACCATTTTAGCCATGGATCTGTTTCTGAGTCAAGAGCTATGGGGTGGTACTTTATTTCAGCGATAATGTGCTTCTCCACTCACTTATTTAAGAACTCTTGGAACCATAGAGGAGAGAGTAAGAGTTTGCCTAAAGCTACGCAGCAACTTGGAGGCAGCAGTGTGACCACACAGGACCTACATCTTTCTGTCACAGACTCTGCCTCCTAAATAGTCCTGGTCACATCCTGCATGCTCTGTGACTGTCTCTTTAAGTCAGATCCCATTAACAATGGCTGCTCTTCTCACCCTTGGGAATACAAATGTGCAGATTCTCTCTGAACTGAGTATGTGATGGTTTTTTTCATGCATGTATGTAACACGTAGTATTGTCCATAATAAATATCATGTTGTCCCTCTTTGACCCTGAATTTGTCATCACTCAGGTGACTTTAATCATTTTTTAGCAGCAAATCATATAAGCAAGCTCCCCCTGTAGTGCAAGCAACTTTAAGCTTCATGAACATGGTGAAAGCCACACCATCCCCCAAATGAAAATAGAATTATTTTTTTTCAAGGATGGGAGGAGGGCTGAAGTTTCTCTTTGATAT
Source organism: Glaucomys volans (assembly GCA_020662805.1). Lineage (NCBI taxonomy): Eukaryota > Metazoa > Chordata > Mammalia > Rodentia > Sciuridae > Glaucomys > Glaucomys volans. The sequence goes on from JAJEJO010001679.1 coordinate 30,126, forward strand.
TCAGCTTATCCATTAGGATGTTTTTCCTCCTAATAGGTAGACTGCAAATGAAGGCACTTTCTTGCTCCCTTTTAAGCTGTGCTGTGATCTGGAAATCCATTTTTGGTAGGTAAGGAGGTGGTTGGAGTCAGCAGCTGCCTCTTCACAGTTCAAGACAGAAACAATCCAAGGGAATGCAGCATCCCCTGAACCATGGGCATTGTTTTTGAAAGACAGTTACATGGCTAAAACCACACGTGGATAAAGGCACATAATTGTTGAAGACACTGACTGATTTTAGCGTTCGTGGCTATGAATTGCCATGGGAAGTGCAGAATCATGACCTGTGTTTCACCAAGTCTTCACCAGGGATGGCTGAACGCAGTGCACACTCACCTGTTCACCCTGTCCTTCCCAACAATCAATATGCCACTCAGCCGTTACAAGTGTGTGAGGCTCTGAAATTTCACAATCCTCTGGTCTCCAAATGTTGAGAAGTTCTTGTTAACATATTACAAGGGAGTGATGTACCAGAGTGGGGCAGGGTGGGGAATACAAGGCATCTTGATTAGCTTCAACTGAACTAATATACTGTGTGATTCTGGGCAAGGGACTTGCTTCCTCAGTAAAACTCAGAGAAAAGCCATTGTCAAACCAAACAGTACTCCTAGAAAGTGCTGTGAGCCAAATGAGATGATGTTTGCAAAGCACTTAGCATGGTATCTAGAACATAGCAGAGATATTTTGCTCATTTCATGCCAGTTCTGCCAACAGTGATGTCCTCCTTCCCCACAACAACCTGCAATCATCCAGAATCTGTCTACATCCCAGGACACAATTGGGCTTACCAGTGGCATTAAGAACACTTAAAGCAAGCATGTGATAGGAATTCAAGCTGTTTGCAATAGGTTTTAAACACATATTTATTAACAGGTCACTTTTTGTCAAGCACACTCTAACCATTTGTGATACATCAAAGAAAAAAATAGGAAATACTGATTTTCATTGTTGAATTTAACTTTTAACATAGGTGAGATTGATAACGAATATGAATTAAAAACCAAAATTATATGACAAGATAAAATAAACCATAAGAGTCCAGAAAGGGAGGAATAGTGACATCTACTATAGTGAAGAGACAATAATAATAAATACCAAGCCTGATGTCACCCTGTTCATCTTCCAAGTTGTCCTATGGAACCATTCAGCAGGGTTGAAAAGAGAAGAAATAACTGACTGCAAATATCTTTACTTTTTCATCTTTGACTGCTCTGCAATTCCTTAATTATAAAAATTATGTAGAATAATTATAAGATATTTAGGAATGACAACAGAAACATTTTGCTATGTGCAACCTGGAGAACATCATGCTTGGTATGCAGGAAGCGATGGATTGATGGATGGATGGATGGATGGATGGATGGATGGATGGATGGATATATGGATGTATGGATGTTTGGATGAAAGGATGGGAGGATGGGTGGATAGGTGGGTAATAGAAGAATGGATAGGTGAATGGGTAGATGGAGGAATGAATGGATATCACTGCTTATGTATCTTACTGGTTCTGATGCCAGTCTTCATTTCCTGATCACATAAAGTATGTTAAAATTGGTAAAAAGACTGTCATAGACAAAACTGACAAGAGTTAACTGTGATTCTGAAACTAATAAAGAGCAGGAGGAACTTTACAACTTTCCATCTACTATAATCCTGTACTGAGAAGTCTCCTCAGATGCCCAACTATCAGAATCTTGCTCAACAAAGAATTATTAGGAGCATGTAGGATATAACAAACACATGATTTCCATCAAAAGAAGAAAAGTTGAATCTCAATTCTGAATTTTGAATGTGCCCTCCATGCAAGAGGACACTTTCCAAGGCAGACATTTACTTTCTGTATACTTTTTGCATAGTATATTGTTCTTTACATCCAAAGGAAATGGAAGACATTCCTTCATCCAACTACCTTTTTGCAGGTATAGAGCAATTTCTGTTAATTCTCTTGGAATGAATAAAATTATTCTCCTAGAAGATTTACAAGCATAACAATATGTCATTAAATCACCACACTTTCCTCTTAAGGAAGATAATTGTTAAGACATGATGTAATTGTCTCTTCATACTTCCTGCTTAGAAACAATTCTCAGCTAAACTTCTCTATGTTAGACAAGGAAAACATTCACACAACGCACTTGAAAACAAGGTTAAGTAGCAACTTATTAAAACATAACTTTCTATTATTCATCGAGCACCCACTGGAATATAATATTGCAATAGGTATTATTACAGGAACAAATACGTATTTGTTATTCTATATCACATATTTCTTCATTTGGTCAATGAAGGAGAACTCCAGGTATGTTCTACTTATTTTCTACCATTTAAAATACATAGTGTCAAACAAGTCTTCAGTAGCAATGTTTGTTGCAATAGTTTCATCCTTTTAAAAGGAGATATAATGGTGGGGATGAAACTATTTATTTTTGAAGTTCTTTATAAGAATGAGGTATTTAAGTATAGGAATCTTCAGAGATGACAGTGATAAACCAAATGGATGAAAATAATCACAGAAAGAAAAAAAATGCTGAAAAAGAGGTTTATCTGTTTAGCAGAACTCTTTCTCTATGTTCTTTGAATCTTTCAGTAGAGGGGCATGAGTACCAGCAGATCCAATGAACATCTTGAATGGATGAGTTTATCTAGAATTGCTACTAAAATGAGCATCATGCAAGAAACTTTCCCAGTAACTGAGACTGAAATTTGCAGTATCAGACTCTTTTAAAAGACTTCAGTTATTTAAGTTGAAAATATTTCTGAATATATTCCAGCATTCCATGCTTTCTTACAGGAGAAACTTCATATAATGGAACATTTTATTGATAAATTTGGATCAATATTACAAATGTTACACTTGTATTACAATTAGTATTGTATTACATTGGTATTACAAAGACTAATTAATTAATTCCTGCCCAATTGAGGTACTCTGAGGTACTGATTAATGTTCATGTGGACCACTGTGTATTTAACTAATATTGCCTCTTCACTAGTTGGCACCACAAAATTTCCTTTTTTACTTTTATAATAAATATGTCTTTGGTATTTTTACTGTCAATTATAATACCCCATGTCTGTTTACTCCAATTGCCTATTTTTCTACTGGTAACAACTAACAATTGGAACTTGCTAATGCTTTACAGTTTCATGGAACACTTCTATATCCTTTTCCACATTTAATTATATAAATCTTAGGAGAAAAAGAAACAATCATATACCTTCAATGACTTCCTCAGGTCTCTTATTTTTTTTTTATCCAGGGGAAAAAAAGGATGAAATTTTGAGTTATCAGAAGAAAGACTTAGTCTGGATATAAGCAATAGATTTCTGAGAGTTAGAAAATGTACGATAATGGACTTCACCAAATTTTTCTCCATGAATCCATTCTGGTATATTATGATGATGTTCAATAATTAGAACCAAGTATGTCATGGACACATGCATTTGTTGAGAGACAGCATCATATATTCTAAAGCAACAAATTCAAAAACAATTGCAGCAGACAGGGAAGCCATCACCAGAAGATAACCCTAGGAAGCCCTGTAATGTCATGATATTATCATTATTAGGCAAAATTAGGAACCTCATGTAATCAACTAGAAATGGACAATTTACTTCTCAGTATAGACCAGTAGCAAACAGATTCACAGAAAGAAGCAGGAAAGTTGATTTGATGTCTGAAATGAGGGCACCTTACAGAAAGGGAAATGGGAGATTATGCAAATTGGGACACCTAGTTTAGGATTTAGGCTCTCTCATCAAGATGGCAGCTCTCAAACTCCCATGGGCACGATTAGGGAAAAGTCAGATATTTACCTAATAGAAGAATGTAGATTATCCTCCACTTTGCTCATATTTTCAAAACTTGGGATGCTAAGCTAAGGTAAAATCCAGTCTTTTTCATGTAAATCAGATATGAAACCTCTTTATCTATAAAACATTAGGTAATTAAAGCCTATATTGAGGTTCTCATTTCTAATTCCAGCCAATATTTAACCTATTATTGTCATCAAATTCATATAATAGCCAAATCCCTCATCTTTCCTTATTCCACTAATTTCCTGCTGTACAGAATCAGGTAGATTTTTCCCTGTTTAGGGAACTATACCTCAACCTTCATTATTAAGGCTTTCTTGCTATTGAACAGGCTAATTTTCTTTCTTCAGCCCCTTCCCAGTACCACACTAGATGGAGAGGTCTTGTTCCCAATTCTCTTCCAAAGCCTTTCTCAGTCTCTTTGCTATCTTCAGTCTGATGCAGAGACTCATGATGAATCATCCAAAGCTCAATGTCACCTGCTTCACCCTGAGTGTGCTCTGCCTCATGGACAGAACAGTTGCATATGTTACCAGTAAACCAAACTTAGAATCTCTACTGCTATGTTCATATTTTCTCTAGATATTCCCATTTCTGTTAATGAAAGCAGGTTCCACCTGTCTATCCAACTCACACCTTTAGGGAAGCAAGAATCCAAGAGAATCCACGATTCCCTTTCCTTAAACTATTTGCATTTATAACTATCCTAAGTTTAGAGATTAGGCCCTACTTTATTAATTCCCCAGTACGAGGCAGAGCTGTGGTTTCCTTTGTTGGCTTTATTTCCCCCAGTCCTATCCATGTGACTGCCACAAGTCTTCCAAATTCCACAGCCCCTTGTTACTCCTCCACTAAAAACGCCCACCACTACAAATCCAATTAATCATAAACACTTTGGTCTGTCATTCATGGTTCTTTATACACTAGCTTTAAGCCACCTCTGAATGTAAATTTTCAATTACTCCACCACAAGAGGAAACACCCACACTCTAGTGATAAGTTTACTTATATTTGCATGTGTTCTAAACTTTTGTACTTTTTTCTTGCCTTCTACCTGAGATACCAACTCACAGATATGCTTTATGAATGTGACCTCCTTTTGCAAATATCCTCCTTCCAGCTTACATGACATATATCTACTTTGAACCCTCCTGGAACTTAGCCAAGGGCCTTATACATAGGTCTTCAATAAATATTTATTAAATTCAACTGAATTAAATAGAGAGCCATTCACAGAATCACAATATAAAGTTAAACATACACTGGTCTTTGTTTTCCTTTTCCTTCTGCTGCAACACAACATCAGCTTTGTAATTGGGTCTTTTTTAGTATTCTTCCTCTCCACCTCTACCCCTATATTTTTAATGCTGCAAAAGCATCAACTGAAAAGAAGTTTCAAAGGCACATGGGAACATCTGCTCTCAGAAGCCACTTGAAAAATAAGTATGCCACAGGATGGGGAAAACATCTGTGCAGTGTTCAAGAGATTATTAGTAGTGCTGTAGGAAAGAAGCAGAGAAACACACACACCAAAATCAGGACATGAGTCTTAGCAAGAGACACTGGAGCATCCGGTGAGATACCAGAGAAATACTTTATTCTCCCTTGACTTTGTTACTCACTATGTCTTCCGAGAAGACAGAAGCACAATTTTGTCCATCTGTTTACATTTCTGCATGGAAAATATTCACAACTGTAAATTTCTGATTAGTACAAAAATATATGTCTCAAAATGCCAACATTTTACCTCCAATGATGCAAATAATCTCATGATTAATTTTATATAGACTCAAGGAAACTGCTTTTACTGCCTATTATTTGTTTTTAAAGTTAACATTAGAAGACTTGAGTTCTGCTCTCAGGTTTACAAATAGAATTGGCTACTTTACAAGTATTTTATGTTTTACTTATTTCATGAAATGTTTTTAAATTTAAAATAAGTTAGGGTCCTACAATAAAAACTGAATGAAGCAGTAAGCCTGCCACTGTGTTTCCTAAAAGGTGAGGATGTGACAGAACTGGGAGACAGAGCAATGATCTAATTCAACTTCTGAAATTATAAATAGTGCATAGAAAAAGAGAAAAATAAAAAGCTCATAAGGCAAAGAAATTTGTTTTTGGAAAGTGACCATGGCTGGACAGCAGAAGTTTTATCCAGGCCTTATGCTGAAAGACCCTCAGGTGACTGTCACCTCACTTCCACAGGTCTAACATCTGAGTAGGATTTAGTTAACTCTTCCTCACTTCAATTTGGAATTAAAGGGGGCACCTTATTTTTGTTTTTTGTTTGTTTGTTTTTGAAATGCATTATCTTAGAGAAGGACCCAAAAAAGTGTCCTGTCCTGATATGGAAACAAGTGCCACCAGGAGGGACTCATTTTGTCTGTGTCTCCCTAAAGGGCAAAACGAGGGCCAGCAGTTACTTGGGAGACAAGGTGAGAACATACTAGTTCATTACAATGAAGAATGTTTAAAGGTTAACATTAAGAATGGGCTAGAAATTAATATGACTTCCTTGTGGTAGAGAGAATGCTGATCTTTGAAGGTGTTAATTCAGAGGCAGAGGAATAGATGACAGGGATAGTCCAGAGAAGATCCTAGTACTAAATTTGTACAAATTGCCTCTTTATTAAAGACAAGTTCTCCATTTACTCCTTTCGAGTCGAAAGTAATGATAGCAAATAAATTAATATAATTAATGATTTCTCCCCCAAGGGAAGGAAAGGAGCAGCCCTTTGGAATGGCGTGTCTGTAAGCACTGCAGGCAGAACTGGTGAACAGGTTGTGGGATGATAACAAGTCTCCTAACCCTTCCGGCTTTGCTTTGTGAAATGGATTGCACTGCAATACATACCTTATCCGTGGTTTGGCTAATATGTAGTATGAGCTGATAAAGTTAGTGATTTTCCTTCTAACTGTCACGGGCTGAGGGAAGACCCACACATCATTCTCAACTGAACACCAAAGATTTTAATGATGTTAAACAAGTCTGGTGAGTGTGATTTTCATTTTAGTGGATGATGACTGAAGACATACTCTATTGTTGTCCCTGTTAAATTCTACGACTCTCTGATTCTAAATCTGCCTTCTTCGTATGGCCAGGATGAAGCTGTTCTTGGAAAATGGCTAGCACATGTGTTCTCAGTTCAATCTTACCCTACCCCAAAGTCCATTATAAGGATAAATGGTTTGGCCTAGGAGAAGAGAACCTTGAGAATTTTCCAAGAAGGAGGAAATCTTAGCAGAATTTCCATATTTATGTATTTTCACTGTTTTTACTCCAATCCCTCACAGACCCTGACATAGGGCCCTGGGGACCCTAAAGCTACATGTTCAGAATGACTGTGTATGTTTCACTTCATCTCAGGTCCTAGGAAGAAAAATATTCTTCCTACACAGTCTGGCACCAAGGGATAATGAAACTATATTCTGATAGCCTCCTGATGGGTCAAACCTCTCCTGAAAATACTCTTCCTACAGGGTAAAACATAAATCTCTATGTGTGTGAAATGCTTTGAGCTCTTTAAAAGGGAAAACCCAGGATAAATTTCAGCTATTATTATTATCATTATTATCTCTCACTCATTCAATATAATCTGACACATTATTCTCCCTTCAGGCCCATGGAACCTCTTTTCTGAATGCTAGTTCATAAAAAATTCACATATTGTAAAAAATTCTCTGTGCCTGAAAATACAGCGAACCCCATCTTTTATGGGAAATCCGTTCTTTCTGATCATTAAAAAATCTATCTTCTCTTCAATGTTTGCATTTCCATCAGTAGACTGTTCTATCAAAAACAATCCAAGATACAGAAAAAAGGTTAGTGGAATAGAAATAAGATCGTACTGCACGATCTGTTTCTATAAACCAATCTTGTGTTTCAAGATTTCTTTCAGAGGCATTAATTTTTCCATATTCTCTTTACAGATCTGAAATTGGTCTTTTTAAAAAAAGGTATGAATCTTTTCAAGAGGTGCCATTTAAAGGCTGAGAGCATCAAATTCGAAAATGAGGAATCTTTGCAAGGACTCCATAATGCCTCAGTTTCAATTCATTGTGAAGACTGAAATGAATTGTGCGTGATTCTTTCAAAGTGGTACTTATTAGTATATTGGAAAGGAATAGGAATTGCAAAATGAATGAGCATCTTTTCAGTATGTAAGTCACTTCCTGGGAATTAGATGCTTAGGGACACCTGCTTATCACAATGGCATTTCTAACCTCAGCATCGCATTAAGCTAGAAAATAGCTGATACTTGTGACTCTATTTTCACTAAGAAGAGATAGTACTTGAGTACTATTCAACCTAAAACTACAGATTTCCTCATTATTCCTTCAGTACATATGAACAGTCAGCTTCACTAGTCAGAACTTTCGGAACTTAAATGTGGGTTCAAGCAAGATTTCCAAATATTTAATGGTTATATCAGTGCATCCAAAGCACCTTTCTAGAACTGGATACATAGGGAAAAATAAGACATATTCCCTAGTGATCTGAAATTCACAAATTTGGGAACAAGTACAGGCATATAAAATATGCAATCCAGATGTCAGCTGTCCCCACATGCTGTGTCCAATTTTATCCTGTTTCAAATTCCATGCACTACTAAAACTCTCTTGCTATTTACCAGAAAGAGATTTTGATACCAAAAGCATCCGGAGAAGTCCACATTTCTTTGCTTAGAACTAGATAGTGGAAATTGAGGAGTTGTTTATAAAGGGCAAATGATGTGATTAGACACACCACAAAAGAAGAAATACAAATCACCAACAAACTTATGAAAAATGCTCAGTGTCATTAGTCATTAGGAAATGCAAATCAAAACCACAATGAGACACCATCTCATCTCAGTTAGAATGACTATTACAAAAAATAATGATAATAAAAAGGTAGCAAATATTGGTGAGGATGTGGAAAAAAGAAACTCTTTTGCACTGTTGGTAGGAATGTAAATTAGTACAGGCACTATGGAGAACAACTCTGAAGACAGATTTATCACTGTTCCAGCTATCCCACTTCTGGGTATAAATCCAAAGGAAATGAAGTGAATGTATCTAAGAGATATGCATATTCATGTTTTTTGCTGCACTATCCACAATAGTTAAGATATAGAATCATCCCAAATGCCCATCCACACATGAGTAGATAAAGAAAGTGTGGTATACATATACAACAAAGTACTAGTCCTCCATAATGAAGATTGGGATCATGTCATTGGCAGCAGAATGGATGGTAATGGAGGAAGCTATGTTAACCAAATTCAGCCAGACACGGAAAGAGAAGTATTTCTTTTTCTCTTTTATGTGTAAAAGGGATTGGGACTAGAATGGTAAAGGAGTGTGTTGCTGGGTGGGAAAAAGAGGTTGGATTTGATGAGTGCTTGCTGTATGAATGTGTGGAAATGCTATGGGGAAACCCATTTAATAAGTATGATAAATATGTGCTAATAAAATGATGAATAAACTACACTAAAACATATTTTGTCTTTTAGCACATCCAGAAAATGTCATATCCACTATGTGAATTACTTCAAAACCAATTCCAGGTTAAGGTCATATTTCCTAGAAACTAATTCAAACTGTACTACTAAGCATACACACAAAGAATGACTTTACATTTTCAGTCAAAATTCTGGCTTATACCTTTTAATTTGTCAATCATGTTATTATTCTTAGTGTTTTCAAAGTTAGAGTATTTTAAGTCAATGCCAAAATTAAATGATACCTCTTCACATCTTCACCAAAGTCAAAAACCTCTACTTCTTTAGAAGAATATGTATAAAACTGCTGATGGTTAATTTCTACCTTCAGTTTTCTTCTTTCAATAGATAATATATATCTACCAAGAATACCCACATATTCAACAGGCTTCTCACTAATATAATCTTTATAAGCAATTCTTAACTTTTACTTTTAATATTTTAAAATGATGTATCATCTCAATTTACTACCCATTAATAGTCTCATTTCTTTAATCTATCTGTCTTACATGTTTGGCCATTCTACTATCACATTTCAAAAGCTTTTCTAGTAAGCCAATAATTTTAAATCACTTCAATTGTGCTCTTTGTAAAAGTATCCCTATTCTTAGCTAAACATTGGCTACATGTTATTTTTTTAAGAAACCATAGAAATGTTTTATATCAAAAAATGTCTACTTGACTTCATTAAGTCCATTTCACTTTTGTTGTTTATTGAGCCACTTAAGTTTCAATGATTTATGTGAAAGGTATGTATATAAGTCAGTCATATTTTGTGCACTTTGAATTGAAAACATAAATTTGATTTTCTGTCCAACCGGATCTTAAAATAGGAATATATAGCAGTAATAATTATATATTCGTCTTTAAAACTAAGATATAAAAACTAATGACGTACAATTCTTTATCAATTTGATATACATTCAATGTAAAATGAAATACCTAACTTTCATGCTGTTTTCAGCCAGTAGAAACTGTAATTATTAATTTCAGCCAGTAGAAACTGTAATTATTAATTATTATTAACTGTAATTATAATTTAATTAAATTATAGATTTTGTTTTACTAGGAAATATTACCATGCTGTCAGAAAAATGTGATGACTATGTTCTAGAATCAGAAGTATGAAATAAACTGGGGTGAGAAGCACAGAATAATCCCAGTTTATGTCATACCTCTTGTCCAATTGGATGACTTTGTGAATATCATTTTCTGGTTTCTAGAGGACAAGATGAACTCATTCTGAATTGTAGACTCGAAGTGAATATTCCTGTTCTTTTTTTCTCAAATGCATTTACAAATACTTAAATCTTTACTTATTAAAACATATGTAGATGCAGATATGCATCTGAACTGTTCAACTCTGGAATTGACAAGAATAATTTTACTTGTTCATCTTTCTTGATTTGAGAAGAATTTAAGTATGCATTAAGCAAAGAATATATAATATCTTTTTCATGAATTCTTGGGTCATGTTTGACAGAAGTCTATTTACTTTCAGTTTCAAGATGTTAAAAATTTAAGTTACCCACCTCTTTGAAGGTTTGCTATTTCTTTGATTTTCTGCTTTTTTTTTCTTTTCTGAGTTTGTCACTTATTTTTATTTCTGTCATAACCTTTTGACTTGTACACAGTATTAATTATACAAAAGAACATTGAGTTTAATATTTTCAAAGCCTGAATTTGATTGTTATGAAAACCTAAAAGAAACACATGCAAAACTAGAGACAATCTTTGTGTTTTCAAAACTATTTTATTCTAAAATTTATTAATTTTATCCTATCATTTATTAAAATATAAAAAAACAAAATATAATTTAAGTAAACTGAAATGCTTTATATTTTTGAAATTCAATATTTTAAAAAATATATTTGCAAACAATTAATTATAGAACTAGTCTCTCAGTAGTGGTAAATTTAGAACATTTGTTTTGCACTTAGAATTTGTGTAGATTTACACCATACTTATGAATTGGAGAAGATTCTCAATTGCTTGGCATTGTCAAAGTTCTTCAGCTTCCATGTACAAATGCAGTGAATAAGGTCAGGTCATGAATACCTGCAGGGCCACTATCTGGAGCAGGAACAGAGTAAGAATTGGCAGTCTAAGAATCCTGGAAAATAGTATTTCATCATTCAGGAACCTATTTGAGTTTATGCTATGAGACAGAAAGTTCCCAGTGCATTAATGTGTCTTTTATGTATGTGTTCCCCCACTTGAAACCTCTCTGGATTCTGAAGCAGGCTCTGTTTTCAGTGGCAGCCCACAAACCCTCAGAGCATCTGCAAAGCTGCCTTTTATCAAGACAGCAACAAAAGATAGGATGAAGAACTTCTCTGTGCCCCAACTCAATAGAAGGCGACAGAGCAAACCTGCACCAGCATCAAATGCCAGACCTGAGAGTAAGTGCCTTTTGCCTCTTTAATAAACTTACATCTTGGTGTGTTGGAGACAAGCAAGACCCTGTAAAATATGGGAATGAGGCACAGACTCATTCTTATTCTTTACCTAAGTGTTTTACTGCTGGAGAAGAAGGGCAGGAAAGAAAATAATTGTTCTTCACTCCATCCTACTTTTTTTAAACCACATGAACACATAACCAGTTCAATATATGACTCATGTTGGGTTTTCCTAAAAGTATCCTAATACAGCAATCATCTCCAATAGTGTAATGGTACATGATCTCAGCAAACATGGGGAGGGATACAGGGAAGTCCCACAGAAAAGGGAAGGAAGCCAAGAAAGGCTACATTAACAAGCAATCACCCTGGTCACCAGGGCATAATCCCATGACAAATTTGAGTCTGCCATATGCACTTGTGGTTGGACTGCAGCATACAGAGTGATCTCTCAGGCCAAGGAGTTCAGTGTTCCCTCTCGAAAATGCTATTTGATAGTGGTGGGGGGCAACGCACTTTCTCCTCATTTAGGAAAACAATGTGGGTGTGGTGGCGTACATCTGTGATCCCAGCTACTAGGGAGGCTGAGGCCAGAGGATGGCAAGTTTGAGGCCAGTCCAGGCAACTTGGCAAGACCCAGTTTTGAAATTTTATAAAAATTAAAAAGGGATGGGGATGTAGTTCAATGGTAGAGAGCCCCTGGGTTTAATCTCAAGAGTAGAACAACAATAACAACAAAAATAGAAAAATTTAAAAAAAAAGATATTTGCATATTGCCAAGTTAAAAAAAGGTCAGATTATCCTTTGTTCTCAAGGTCACCTAAGGAGATGCAGTCTGCTGTGGAGAAGGAATATGTCCTAATGCTTCCAAATATGAGCACATCGTAGATCCATGCAGTGCCACTGGGACTAAGCTTACATACTTTTTTTTATAATATAAAAAGAGAATTAATCATTGTAGAACACTGGTGATCTTGGCTACTATTAATGGCCACATTTATTAATTCAGCTGCATCTTTGCAGTATTTTTCCCAACATCCTCCAAGGGCCTTTATAAACACTTTGTATACATTTGCTTACAAAATCCTTTAAAACCAAATCAATTCTTTATCTTTCCCATGCCTCAAGCCAAGAAAAACCCACAAATCTCTGATATTATACAGAAGTACACCTATTCTCCATGGATATAAACAACCTATTTTGTCTCTCCCCCTACCCCACCTTACCTCCTTTCCTCTTAAAAAAAAATAAATAAATGAATTGCCTTTAAAGAATTTTTTTAAAAAATTAATGTTTTGCTTTTCTTTTAATGTCATTAAAAGTACCCCATTCACAAAATTGCTTATAGTTTAAAAAGAGGACCAGTCTTTTAAAGAACAGCAAATCCTAATTTAACAAGACGATATCTGTCAGTGTGCCAAAAAAGTGTTAAATGCATGCAACAAATTAATTCTTATCAGTGGTGAAAGAAATACCTTTAATCCTATTTAGAATAAGGTGCTTTCAATTAAATAACCTAAAATAGGATATTTGCTTGAGCCATTTTTCTACTTCATACAGACTTCAAATATTTTTCTTTCATTTTTGAGGCATTGTGTGAAGTGCAAGATCTGCTTGTAAAATCTTAAGCTATAAAGTTTTACAATATCAATTCTATTTTTGAAAATGAACACAAGCAAAGAAATCATGTGAAAAATGCAAACATCACTGAAGGTAGCAATGATTACTACATATGTAAATAGAGATATAGGTTACATGCTTTTTCCTGGTGATGAAAATTGCTCATATAAAATTATATGCATTTATATGAAAATAACTAGCTGGTTTTCTTTTAAAACACTTCCTTTAATATCACCACGCCGCTTTTAAAAGACGAATACAGAGAGAGTCTGCAAATTCTAAGCATTTAGCATTAGACAAAAATAATCTTGTTGTCTCCTCACCACACAGAACATTTTCATTAGGAATTTAATTCACTCAGTGTCTTGATTTCTGTGCCAGTTAAGTAGAAGAGTTTGTGCTGTGCTTGTATGAGAAATTTCTCCTTTGCAGTAAGATATTACTTTAAAAGGAGGAAATGTCGTGTGGGATAGGCAACATGCTGTTTTCCCCCAAGTGTCTACAAACACAGACTCCAATATAATTAAGGAAAAAAAATAAAAAACAAAACATGCTCAAATACAGAATTGCCACAGATGAAAAATTCACAAATAAAAAGGTATGTGTTAATTTGTAGAAAAATCCTTTCTCCTTCCAGACACAGCACGTAATTTAGAGACAAATTTGATTTCCATGCAAACTGGACTTTGTAGTTTCCCTTCCCTATTACTGACTGTGTCCTTGTCTTTGTAATTATCTTCCACCTATCACAGTAAACCTCTGTGGCACGCAGGGAGTTGTACCTAGGAGCAGGAACTCAGAAGCACAGAAATGCTTTGAAGACAATCAGATACCGCAGTATAATTGTTTCCAAATCTAAGATTTCTTTCAACTTGTCCTACCTTCCTTCCTTCCTTCCTTCCTTCTCCTTCCTTCCTTCCTTTGATCCATCCTTCCTTCTTCCTTCCTTCCTTCTCCTTCCTTCCTTCCTTTGATCCATCCTTCCTTCTTCCTTCCTTCCTTCCCTCCTTCCTTCCTTCCCTCCTTCCTTCCTTCCTTCCTTCCTCCCTCCCTCCTTCCCTCCTTCCCTTCCTTCCTCCTTTCCATAATATATTGTATAATGTGTAAAAATATTATACATAACAAATTTTTTTAAAAAGATGTTCTTAGCTCATCCTAAGCTCTCAGTACCAACAAAGGTAGAAAAACACAGAAAACATAGTCACAAAAGATCCCTAAGTGTCCATGAATGAAATCACCACCATTAATACAAAAAAAAAAAAAAAAACCCTAAGAAACACACAGTTCATTGGAAGACTACTGACATTTAGCAGAAAATAAACCACAGCAAAGTCACAGCTCTCAGTTCCCTACTTGATCCAGGTAGAGTTTGTCAAGGAGTATACACAAATTTTGAGTTAGGAAAGCTTTCTGTAAGGTGCAAATACAAAGCACTCAGTTGAATTGAGATGTTTCCCAATTCCTCCCGAGAAGCATGTGCTTGCTGATAAAAGGTTACGCTTAATGTTAATTTTAAACACTTCCACAATAATATATAAATCATGTTGTAGTCTTTTCCTGTTTCTAAATGCTGGCACTATTGAAAACACCTTTGAGTTAGTTACACTGATTTGCTGGATGTCCAGTAGGGTAAAAGCAAAGTGAGATAGAGAGCTAAAAATAATCCATGTACTCTGGATATTTTAGGACAAAGGGAAATACTTTCTGCCCCAGGGTGGCTGAGCTCTTTAAGCCCAGGGCTCCCAAGTCTCTACCTGCATCATCTCAATTATGTACATAATTGCTCTCATTAGCCAACTTTGTTAAACGACCTATAAGTTGTAATATATTCTAAATCCCTTTGGATATAAGTAGATCCAATTTACATGCTTCTAATGCTTGGTTTTAGGGAAATAAGACACTTATAATATCAAAATTCATTTAACAGAAAAAATACACAGGTTAAAAAACTTCCCCAAATAACTAAAATACTTGGGCTTTTCAAATGTACCTATTGATGAAAGCTCAATGAATATGTTACATATTAAGCCGATTGAAAAATAGTCATCAAGCGTGATTTAAACCATCCTCCTCCTGATAAACTGGTCCTCAAATGTTTGTCAAGATGGTACTGCTCAAAAAGGTTCAATTAAATTAAAGAAGAACACAAACAAATATGGGTACTTAATTTATTAATAGCTTGATTGTTACTAGGATTTTGAAAATGTGGGCTCTGTGGCAGGGAGACACGCACACACAGTTCTAATTAACACCAATCACAAACGCTAATGGTAGAACCTACTGCTTAAGTAAATGAACATCCTTACCCCTGCTGCTTTGAAGAGCCTGATAGGCATGCACTTTATTGACAAAGTAAGCTAATTTACAGAGTGATTGTCCAAGAGGGAACTGCTGTTTATTTGCAGAGTTTTTCCCATTGAACTCTCAGGGCAAACATTGCACTTAAATTGTTAATTAAAATATCAACAGATAAAAATGTAAACATTGGGTTTTCTTCAGAGTAGAGTGACATATACTCATTCAGCCAGAAATCCAGATGCTCCCTGATCATTGATTTCTGAGGAACAAGACTCAGTTCTAAGAAAAGGTTAGGTGACTCAGCTTTATTTGTATGTACCCAAAGAAGGAAATGAATTAGGATAAAAACAACAAACACTGACTCGGATCATCCACAAAGAGTGGTCAGAAACTAAAGAGGTCTTACTTTGTGATTTCAGTGATATCCATCTGTAGTTACCAGATGTGAGCATGCTAAACTTGAAGACCATAAGGGTGCAGTGGAAGCAGGCTGCTGGTGGTGTGTTTTCTTACCAAACCACAGAGATTAGGAAAAATGAGGCCGGTGTCCACCTAGCTCCAAAGGAACATGACCCAAACTTAATACGAAATAATCTGGTTCTTTACTGAAAATGTAGAATTCCATAAATCAAGACTGTATTACTCTGAAATATTGAAATTTGTGGACAAATGCACTGCTCTTTGTTTAGTTTGGTTTAGTTTCTTTCTAAGGTACTACATCTACCCCATCTCCTTAGGCTACATACTCAAAAAGAGATTCTTATGTGATTCTTTTCTTAGAGTGAACAAAGAATATCGTTGCTACTCTGAATCAAGTCTTAGGTTGGTTTGGAAATGAATAAAGGAAGCATGTCCTTCAGAGCTGTAAAACTAAGTGCTACTATTAAAATTCATTTCTCCAGGACTCATTTTTCTAGTCAAGTTGGTCCTTGAAGCAACCCAGTGCTGCTTCATGAGATGAAGGGGGAGACAGAGGTAGCAGGATTCCAGGAGATCTTCTCCCTTGCCTCTTCTAAAATAGCAGATTTTAACTATATCTGGTCCATCCAAAAACTAGTTATAAGAAGTGTTCTACAGCTCTCAAAGAAGAGGCTGGGGATTGAGAAGTGAGGGAGGTAGGGGAACTGAGGAAGGAGATATGGTGAGGTAGGTAGAAGTAGTGAAGAGGGTAGAAGATGAAGTTTGTGGTCTAGTAGACTTCAAAACTCCCTTTAGCTATATATTTCATATGCCATATTTTTACATGACTATTTTAAATGACAGAACTGTCTAGGGAATCCTGTGAATGCATGTGTGTGTGAGTGGGTTCACACACGCATAGAAAGTTTGAGAATTTGAACTAATGAATTCTCTGAGTATGTACATGCTCCTTGTCACCACAGGAAACGGGAAGGACAAAGTAACATGAGGAGTAATGGAATGCTGCGTATTGCCCGCTTCCCCATAGTAGATAAGGAAGTACTAAGGCAAGTATTCAGCCAATCAAAGTAAATGAAGTAACTTATCCAATGCTTTTCAGCAAATTTCAGAAGCCAGCTGTTGTGATAACCCTCTGTTATGATTTTCTCACCTGTTAAGTACCAACGTGACCAAATTGGAATTATTATGAAGGAGGGATGAAACAAAGAACCTCACCATTTGGTGGCACCTTAGTGATTATCTGCTTGAAGCTTTTCATTCAGTGCCATCCAAGAAGGCAGCACAGCACAAATGTGAGGCACATATGTAATTTCAAATTTCTGTTCTTTCCATTTAAAAATTTAAAAAGGTAAAATTCATTCTAATAATATATATAATATATATTTACTCCAAATTAAAAAATTATTTTCTAAAATGTAGTTAATACAAAATTGCTTAGATCACATATATACACATGTAAGTATATACATAAATGGGTATATGTGTGTATACATATATTAACTATTTCTGTTTATATTTTACTCTTGGAGAACACTGCCGTTTGGATTTAGTCATATTTCAAGTGCTTACCTATTATTGTACTGTACAGTGGAATATGCCTTGAGTTAGTACTCTGAGCATATATTAAAACTATAATTTGGATCTGACATTGTAGCTCAACTTGCCTAGCACTCTACAACTATAGAATCTGCGTGAAGCACCATATTCGATTCTCAGCACTGCATATAAATAAATAAAGGTCCACTGACAGCTAAAAAATATATATATTTTTAAAAATCCTATAATTTACTCATTTTTCTAAAAAATTTACTAAGAAAAACTAGGGTCACTACAGATACTCCACTAACATGAGGACTTCATCAAGACCAAAACCAGTCCCTATACCCTTGGGAGTATTGCCACTTGCCCAGGACTCCTGGGTGGTTCTAGGCTTGGAGGAACACATTCAGGAATCAGGAAATAGTGCCAGGATTGTCTTGAACTAGATGTGTTCTGGAAAGAAGTGTCAGTTCATAAAGAGGAGCTCACAAACAATGGTATCTGAAGCTCAAGTCCCTTCACAACCAAAAGCCTCTTAGTTCACCAGTAGTAGTTGGAAACATTATTTGCTTTTTATGAAACCCGAAGTGAAAATACACAATGCCCTTTTCCTCTCTGGGCTCTCATAGGTCTCTCCCTGTTCTGCAATGCTAGCATCTACTGAGATACTCCATAATTATCCATTTGTATATTTAATTTCCCCATGAGGTTGATGAGCACAAGGGGCTATGCCATTTTCTCTGTGTTTTTTATTTATTATTATTTTTTTTTAATCTGCAGTTCCAATCACGAGGGCTGACACAAGGGAGGTACTCAATAAATGTCAAATAAATAATTGACTACTTGAAGAGGATTTGTATTTTTTAAATGTCAGGATGAAAAATTAATACCAAACATTGTTTTATAACATTTTTCTTATTCATATGTAACAAATTCTCATTGATGAAAATATGGATTATTGAAAAGGAAATTAAATGTAACCCCAATATTATTGCAACAATTTTTAAACTGTTATTTTATCCTTCAAGGTTTTGCCCCCTGCGTAGGCAACAAACACCTTCACAATTTTCATGACAAAATTTCAGATCATATCATATGTAAATTTTTATAGGCTACTTTATGGACTTAACAGATATGTATAGAGTATTCCATCCATCATCAAGTGAATATACTTTCTTCTCAGCAACTCATGGATTCTTCTCCAAAATAGTCCATATACTATGCCACAAAGAAGCTATTAATAAATACAAAACAATAGAGATAGCAGGCTACTTTTTAAACTAACCATATTGGGAAATATTTTCTGTGCCTTGCCTACTGTCCTATTGCATTGATTAAAAAATACACTTTTGGTATAAAAATTTTTAATCAAAATTTTCAAAATGAAGTGGGGGAATGAATCCAACTGTAGTCAACATACAAGTTTATGAATAATAATATTTCTCCATTCTTGTCTGAGTCCCTCGTATTTATTTTTTCACACTGATTTTTATAATGGCATTCTATTAAATTTCTTGGATGCATTATGAAAGTACTCAGATATTTTTGGACAGGTAAAATGCGTCCTTTTCCAAGGTTTTAAATAATATGGAAATAAACGATATTACTGCTAAATTTTTGTTCATGTCAACAATTTTAGTATTTCTTTCTCTGAGAAATTCTTAAACCTGAAACTTTTAGGTGAAAGGGGCTGGAAAAGTTATACCTTTGTTAATTACTATCAAATAACCAGCCAAAAGGACTATATCCATTTATAAACTATTTGTTGATTTTTTGCCAAATTCATTATTTTATCATTACTATAGTTCACATTTTATTGTTTGTATTTTTCCAAGTTTAAGATTTTTTTTTTGGTGGGGCTGAGGATTGAACCCAGGGCCTTGTGCTTGTGAGGCAGACACACTACCAACTCAGCTATATCCCTAGCCATCATATGTATTTTTAACAATTGTGAATTTATATGTATTGACCATTTATTGTCATAATTGTCTATTACTTCATGATTTATGAGTCTTATCTATAAAGGGCAGTAACATTTCATAACAAATTATAGCCATTTTTATTTCTATTTGACATTAATTTTGTCAAATAAGAATTAAATTTTTGTATGCTTATGTCTATCCACAAATTCCTGATGGTCTCATTAAAGCATACTTTCTCCATTTAAATATTATATACATACTTATAACTGACTTTAACTTTTTAGCGAGGTTAACTATTTTTAGCATGCATATCTACTTCATCTTGAAATTATTTTGGTGTAAGGCACAAGGTTGAGATATAAATGCATTATTTTTTGTAGTCGTGAGCTAATGGTCTGAATCCTGTGTGCTGAGGCACCACTATTTGTCTGCATCGTATATTAAATACTGATGTATCAGAGTTCATTACCATATATTACCATTGCTGTTATTATAATTGTGATGGCTTTTATAATTTTATGTTATTATATCTTACTTGTTAATTTCTCATCCATTTGTCCCTTTAAGATATACTTGGATGAAATTTTACTTTTAGAAAGGTGGTAATATCCAGAATAATCTTCACTGATTTCACTGCAACTGTTTTCACAGACCCATGCCTCCTCTGTTTTTACAGACATTATCTCCTTTGCATCTCTCTCACTCTCTTAGGGAAAATTCAGAACCAGGTGATCCACCTTTGCCAAGAACTTGACACTCTTTCCAGGGGGTCCAGGGCCATTCATGCCTGGGCCACCCACTGTGGCCCCAGATGCCTCGTGGTGTTGTCATCCTGGGTTTGACCTCTCAGCATAGCTGCAATATGTTTGCTTAGTACAGTAGTCGAATAGTTGAGGAAACAGATACTGTCTCAATAACCTACTTGCACCTATGAAATAGGCATCTTGTGGAGACTGGTAATTCAACTCAGTTTTCTTGAAACTTCAGTTGTTTACATCTTACTCCCACATTCTTTGCTGCTCCCACACAGCTACATTATTGTTTGCTTAATAATTTTAATTAATTTTAAAAAATGTAAATGTTTGCTTTATCTTAATGCTATTAGATAATGGGTTTGGCTTATTATCACATTTTTTAGAAAGTATTATCAAACACATATGTAAGTTAAAATTAAAATTGTTCCCCTGCCACAAAAGTCATCCTGGATGCCATGTGATGTGCATGAATCAATTTGAGATACACTATCTTAATTCAAAGGTTCATGCCAATCATCCCCAAACTTAATTGTCTATTTGATTATCTGAGTGTATTTAAAATACGACCCACTCTGTGTGAACCCTCAGGTCAATAAGATCATAGTGCATGAGAAGGGGACAGAGGTCTTGTCAAGCTGGCCATGTTTGGGAAGCAAAGGTGTGTATTCTTTAAACCACCACCCTCTTCAATTGTCGACTGTGACTCTGTTGGGACTTTTCTCTCCCATATGATCAGTATGGAATGAAACCTGGACTGTACCAAAATGCAAATATTTTCCATTTTTAAGATCTTCAGTTAATTTCTCTGATCCTCAGTTTCTTCACCAATAAAATGAACATAGCATATCTTTACCTTATCACAGAATTGCTTAAAGCTACTTTGGAATTTGCCTCCCTCTGATTCAGCTGCAGATGTTTGTTAAGGTACAGAGGAGGAGCTTCATCTTCACCCCAACTCATCTACTGACCCTGAGTCTCTGGGGGAGGGACCCAGGCACATGCATATTTACTGACTTGCCAAGGGATTACTATATAAAATTTGAGTTATCCTGAGTCCTAAGGAATTGAGGATATGAAGTACATACAGTACATCACAGATTGGCATGTGCCCTGTTGAAATGGACTGTGATTAGAAAACCACAAATGCAATGCAGCGTTCCTTAAATCCTTTCTGAGTCTATCCATGCTCTCGAACATTCTCTGTGTCCTGTTCTGTATTGAAATGCACAATCACTCTCTTGGGTGAAAAGAGACTAAAGGGACCATCACTTAATTTCCTGGCTGGCAACACTGGTGCTCTTTGGTATCAAGCACACCTCATGCTGGCACTTCTTTTCATAAGGGGGCTCCTATTCCTCCCTGCTGCTTCTTGTGCAAGTGAGGGTGGACCTCTTCTAAATATGGTGGTTTCATCTTAACAAGGACCTGGGAAATCTGACTGAGCAGCTTGCCCATCCTGCTGGGGAACCAAAGCCTGGATGAGAAGCCCTTGCTGGATTTCACAGTTAGGTGCAGATGCAAAAGGATTTGTTTTTGTCCTATACTTTATTAATCATTTTGTCACGGATGAAACCATAGCAGCGATTAATCACACACGTAATCTACAATAGCTCTTCTGTGGGACTCCTAGTCCTCGTATAAATTATCATGTCAAGGATTAATCCATTTTATTTGCCGTAATCCTCTGTTTTCATTCTCTCTCTCTATCCCCCCAATTGCACCCTGTTTACTCAGCTTTTGTGTAAAAGGGTTCCAATTGTCTGTTTGACAACTGGAATCTACATGATTAATAACACTGACGGAAATGTGACCAAGGGTTCAACAAACCGTGAATAAAAACATTGAGCCCAAGGTCAGAACAGGTTACATTTAAGTTTTGTCCAAAAAAAAAAAAAAAGGAATGGAGTAGAGGGTGAGGGAGAAAAGCAGTTTCTTCAGGCATTACTGCCTTTTCCCTGAGGATAATCTGAATACAGCTTGTCTGGCCATTTCCCCCCAAACAGACGCCTTCTGTTATTAGACTTGCTGCGTAGGCCACCCAGCCTGGTGGAACGGCCCACTTCAGCAGTTTCCAATCACAGTTAAATGCTGATGCCTCCAGGGCTTTCACTATTGCAAACAAAGTGAGCTGGCAAGTCGCAGAAGCTCCCCTAAAGTGTGCTAAAGGATCCTCAATTCCACATGCTGGTTATTAAGAGGGCACAAATTATGGTCAGAGCATCTTACAATCAACACTCCTCCCGGGTTTCTGGTCAGGGCTGAGAGTGCACCCATCCCAAGCCAATGTGCAGAAGTGTACAGTATTGATTTATTAGGGGCCAGGCAGTTCAGTTTTTGAAACTTTTGTGCATCTGATAGAGTATTGTGTTTAATGTGAATAACAGACTCATACATTTCAGGAGGAATATTTTAAACAGCAGGATCAGAACAAAGCCACATGCTAAAAAATGCTCAATAAATATCAATTAATGATGAGGACCTCTCAGAGGGTAGCTCCAATAAGTGGGGAAATGAAATTTGGCAATGGTGTTGGCAAATCAGATACGACTGAGCATAAAATAAACATGTGATACTATTTAAAAGCTGGTCATTATGTGTGGAATTGTACAATTTTATTACATTAGAAGGCTCATTTTGGCCCAATATAAAGTTAATAAAATACCAAGCTCATGAGACACAGCTTTGTGGGGTGCACCATAGTGAAGTAAATACAGGTAGCATCAACTCAAAAGAAGCCCATATTTAGAAGACAGGCAAACAGCAATAATAAGTAATTCCTCTGGCTCATGGAAAAGTAGTTCTAAATGTCACTTTTATATTTACCACGACCCACTTAAAGAGTAAGTGTTTTGAACCCCATCCTATACACAGCAGCATCGAGCAAATCGCCTTGCCCAGCACAGAAACTAAGTACCTGTTACTCAGGTGACAGAAAACCAGCTGTACAATTTGAGCTAAATAGTTACAAAATTGGCATAGTGAAATAAAATCCAGTAAATCAAAATAGGCTAAGGAACAATTTAAACAAGAGAAAAATTAAAGATACAATGAATAAAGTATTCTAGGCAAAAACAACCTTTACTTTGAATTCACTGAATTACAAACACATTTCTGAGATGTTAATAATGACAAGATGGTACTTTTATTTTGTTAAATACAATTTTCAACATCCACATTCAAGTTCATGGAAATACTTTCAGCGATAATTACTAAACATGCCAAGTGCATTTATAAAAGATGGCATATATGTTGATAGTAGCAAATGTCTATATTTGGGATGTTTTATATAAACATAGACATTCGGTAATTATCACAGTTGCTGCTCATTTCAATGAGGGGAGACAGCACAAATACAAGACCAATCGTTCCATTTGTAAAGCAGAGAGTATGCTTTTTGGATCACAATTGAAGCCCACCGCGTGAATTCACAGTAGGCTCTGTTTCTTAAACAACTGCAGCAAAAAAGTATGAAAGCAAACACATATATGCAAAGACTCATAAACAGAGCTATCTGAAAACACTTTATCAAAGGAGAATGCAAATTTAAGCACAATCTGTATGGATTCAGGTGTCACGCATGCATTTGTTAATGAACTAAAATATTGAAGTCAGGCATACTAATAGGAGAGAGTGAGCTGTTTATAAACTCTGCCTTCAACCACATTTTAACTTTCATTTGACAGGCAAAAAGACATTGGATGGAAGGTAAAGGCTTCAATCACTCCAAATCTGTGTACAGTAGTAATCCAATGACAATAATAACTATCAGTCCCATAACAAATACAAGGAGGTATCACAGCAATGGCATTCGTAGCAACTCCCTTTAACAGAAATCATATTATATTTTGATACATCAGGCTTGAACTTTATAGTTAATCCTGTGAATGCTCAGTACCAGGATGGAAGTACCTAACATAAAAAGAAAGACTTCTCTGACTATGCTTTCCACTGACGGTTCTATGTTCCCTGTTTTGTTTTCTTGGATGGTATCTTCAGTTTTATTTCCATCTTCTTCCATGAATTATCCTTGCTAAGTTGTGAAAGGTCCCTGAGTGATTATGTCCCAGTGACACCTCCCAAAATCCTTCCAAGAATAGGCAAGAAAAAAAATGTAGTTATTATGGGCTATGATAAGAGAAGGATAACATATTAAATACTTAGCAAGCTTCAGAGGATACCCTGAGATTTGGTAGTGAAGTGTGTAATATCAACCATTAGTACCGTAGGGTTTCTAGAAAACAGAAAGGACAGTAAGATAACCGGACAGACTGAAGTGAATAAAATATGGAGATCTTGGTGGCTCTTCAGTCACAGATGATGTGAAAGCCAGACTAGAGTTCAGATCTAAGTATATACTTTCAGGGGACACCACAGGGTTATGGGCAAGACACAAGCAGTGTTAAATTTCTACTGGGGGAATGAAGGTAAAGCTATTCTCTCTGGATTTCCTAATTTCAGGACCTATCTGTGCTTGTACATCCAATAAAATTATGTATGCTTGCCATATCATTCCAATCTCAAATGCGATATGTAAGGCATTCAGTTAGTTTACTCAAAATGAAAATGATTCACACATTGTAATGAAACCTTTGCCATTATCCATTCCACATGTCCATATTAACAGCTGATAAATTCTGACTGTGTTTTTGTGTGGTTAATTACTGTATCAAAATGCACAGTATCATAAGGACAAATTTCTTAGCAAATCTGTGAAAGGAATACATAAGTTCTCAGCATCTGTCATCCAGTTGGAAATTTTCAAAAGCCACGGGGTCTAAGCAAATGCTTTTATGAATGAATTACAGATTACATTTATTAAATAATCTTGAAATCTTGATGGACTTTGACAAAGATTTCTCAGTAACTGTTTATGATGTGATTTACTTGTCACTCTTGCATGAGTACTTTCGTTTTTGGAGAGGGACAGAACATTTTCTGTTAATAAAGAGTTCATATCATATAGGTAGAACCAAGTCCCCAAAGAGAATATATGTGTTTCTGTAAATCCCCTGCTTCAAAATCAAGAGGTAATAGAACAGGTTCTAATACTGCACCAGGAAAAGCCAGGCTGCAGAGTCTAGACTAGGAAAGTTGTGGCACTTGTTGATTAACACAGGGAGGACTTAGCAATCAAATGGTGTCAGCATCTGGGTGGTTCCTGTCTGTATCACATGGTCTGTTGGACACCACGACACCGTCTTTCACACCATTCACACCAATGACTTTTCAGAAGCAGCATCTGAACAGCGGCCCTGAGAATGCATTGACGATGCACTGTTTTCAGCAAGTGATCACTCTCCTGCTTCAGGAATGGAAGCCACCAGGCAAGCAGCTTGATAGTTGTTGCTACACTATGGTCTCATGAGTTCATAGTGTCTCTGCGATCAGCAGGTTAGGGGTTGGGATGATGTGGTGAGATGGACATCAGGAGGCAAGATTAAACACTTTCACTCTTTATTCATCACCACCTATCTTTTTTGTTTCAATACAGATTTCAATGAAAATTTTCATTGAAAGCAAAATGAAACAAAACCCAAAAGAGTGACATTCTTTCTCAAAACAAGCAAAGAAACACAGACAAAAAGGACACCTATACAAGAGAATTGTTAGGGCAACAAAACTACTATGTGAGATACTATAATGGCAGATATAGGCCATTCTATATTTGTCCACGCCCACAGAATGTACACCACCAAGAGGGAATGCTAATGTTAATTATGGAACGGGGTGATAACAGTGTGTCAGGGTAAGTTGCTCAGTGCTAACAAATGTGCCACTCTGGTGGGTATGTTGATACCCACCAGAAGCTTTGCTTGTGTGGGAGCAGGGGTAAGTGGGAAATCTTCACACCTTCTGCTCAACTTTGCCATGAACCTAGAAATGCTCTAAAAAATAAAGTCTATTCAAAGAAAAAAAAAATAAAGCCAGATTTGGAAAACCACTGATCTAGTCTAAGGAAAGAAATGATCCCAGACAGAATGAATGTCTTGCAGCTTTTTAGCATCATAAATGGTGCCTGGAATTGTGATTTAAAAACAGTAAATATTTAAAATGAGTTTCCCAGGATTGTGAATTGAACATTGTTTCAAGACACAATCACATTTTACAAGATGGTAAAAGCAATGATGTTTTGGTTGTGTGAAATGTTTCTACATGTTTCTAAATCTCATAAAATATGCACAAAGGCATGAGGCTCCTGGTCTGGGGTTTCCTTACTGCACTTCATTGCTACTCACGCAACCATGCCTTAAGGCTAAGACTGAGCTTTGAGGAGACTCTAATTAAATTACAAATATGTTATATGAAATAAAACATTAATTGCATGACAAATATGAGCAGGTATACAGCTGATAATAGAGCATGGGTGAGGGTTTGGAAATAGTAACAGGGACAGTTATGAGTGGAGAGGGTGGAAGAGGTCAGGAATGAGTTTAAAAAACAATGCACCCAGAGGATCCTAGGGGCATGGAGTCTGCACATCTGGGACTTCCCTTGTAACTAGTAGATGGGAAAAATAACAAGTGGTCCTAAACTTATAATTTAGCAAGTGCTTTTAGCTAAATAACAGTGGTAGGTTTAGCAATTAAATGCCCTTATTATCATATGAGGGAAAGTTCCAGCCAAATACTGCATATATAAACAAGAGCCCTTTTTAGAGAATGGAAGAGTTGAATTTGAAAAATAGAATGACAAAACTTTTTAAATGGGTAATTCTCCTTTCCTTGACAAATAACAGACTCAAGAACTAGCTAACACAAATCAACATTGAAGAAAATAAATAATTAGTTATTATATACATATATTTAAATGTATATAATGTATACTCTTAGATGTCATTAAAGTATTTTACCTTAATTTCGTGGACCAATTTCTCATGTCTTGCTACAGCTTAAAGCTAATATATTATTGGAAAATGGCGAATTTCCTGGAATTCTGATTTTAAAGTTGTTTCAGGACACAATCACATTTTACAAGGTAGAGATAAAAATGTTATTTTGTTGTGTGAAATGTTTCAGGAACCCCCATAAAAGTTGTATAAAGAAAGCAGACCATGTCCATCTGTTATTCTTGTGATTAAAGTTAGTAGCATTCAATTTAATAAACACTTTCTAGGGGACATATGATAGTGCTCTGAGGCTTGAGCTGGGGTATTTTAGGAAGAATGAACACACAGAAATGTAAGGAACAGAAATACACTCACATACCATGAGAGCCATGGAAAAGACGGTTGGGACTGACAGAAGGAGATTCCCACACCTCCCGTCTCCTGTAATGAGCAGCCCCTGGAGGAAAGGCCTCAAACTGAGTTTTTAATAATGAGAACCATAGATTCTGGCAGATAGGGATAAAGAGTCGGTCCTGGGCATGAAAATTCCCATGAGCAAATTCAAATGACTTCATGATGAGTAAAGGCAGGCAAAGCTTGCAATTTAGCCTCACTATAATTGAAAGCCAAGGTCTGGTGGGGGTGAGCGATTAGGGGGAAGGGAGCTTGGTTCTGCGTTCTTGGAGCAAGAGGGGAATGCACCCAAATAGTTAATTCTGTTCAGCACAACAGTTTCTTGCAACTAGGGAATGATTTTTGTACCTGTAGAACATGTGGGTGGGGGACAGAGGTGCTGTGTAATTAGGACATTACAAAAAGATGGACTTTTCCCCAACATTGGCAAAGCTTTCTTGATTATTTGAGAAGCTATTGAGAAACCAACTTTCCAGTCTGGAGTTAATGGGAAATGTAACCCAAACCTGAGACTTAAACCTAGAGACTTTCAGAAAAGTAGAAAGTCAAGCTCTTCTTTCAAGTTCCTACGTCATCAGCTCCTGCTGACCTCTCCAGGTTCACTTTCCTTTGCTTTACTTCTTTTCGATGTGGCTTGAGGTTTGACTCTTCCTGGAAGTTGTTTATCATTGCTCCTCAATTCCTACAGGGCTCTGTTCTTTCTTTCTATTCCCATGATAACATGTAGACATTTCCATCATTGCATTCTCTGCATTAACTTCAAATTACACAATGATGCATCAGCTGTAATACCAGACCATCATGCTTATTGTTCCTAGCATGAGGTTTTCATACATTCAATATTTAATACATAAATTACATGGTCCATGAATAGGTTTCAGTATTTTAGGCAAATTATCCTTGCATGATGGTAACGTTCCATCTAGTGAATTATGTTCTTTTTTAAATTTTTTCCTCTTTTTTCTTCCCCATTCCCCTCCCTTACCATCTAGTGGATTATTGACTTGACTTTCAGTCTAACATTTTGGGGAATATTTTAGATCTACATAGTTTTATAGGGTTAAATATAAAATTATTTTATTATATGATCCATTGACATATTCTATATTCATATAAGTAATCCTTCAAAATTTTAGAAATAATAACTTTTAAATGTGGGTCCATCTATTGTTTACCAAGTGCTATTTTCTGGAGAATGCCCCTTGACCTCCACATAGACCATTATTTAGGGAACTGTGAAGTTAGAGTTGGAGCTTTCATCCTAACTACAATAGACTATTAAATGTGGGCACCCAACCAGAGATGGAATGGTGAATGATTCTCTCCCTAGGAGTTCTGAAACTAAAACAGAGGTGGTTTTCAATCTTTTATGGGAAACTTAGAACATTTAAACAGATTATTTGCAAACAGGTTTTTCTTCCACAAGGACCTGGGAATCATCCAAAGTTGTTTTATAGAAACAAAGAGAAGACTGCTCTGACCAAGAAAAAGAAGAGACAAGATAAGGGGAAAAAGTTCCCAATACGCTTAAGTTTGTTGTTTTGGCAGTCCTTCATACTCTGCCATATTCCTGTTAGTGAGTTTCATGAGTCACCTAAGTATCTTTATAATAAATCTATACTTTTGCTTGCATTAGTCTGAGTCAAATCTCTTTCAGTTGCAACAAGGATCAAAGCTATTAACAAATACGAGACAAGGTCAAACTGTCTCTTCAAATCATTTCAATTATTTTTCTGAAACATGACACATTTCCTTAAAATATTTCAGTTGGGTAATTGCAAACTTAATTCTAGCAACTAATTAGTGAAAAAGCAAGGTCTGTGAAAAACAACCATTCCTACACTGCATGTGCAAAGAAGGAAATGAGAGGCAATTTAGAATTGTAGAAGCATAGAATGAGTGAAGTCAGTCCCTTAAATGCTATGTTCTCTCTGTTTTGGTCTGAGAACTCATTTAATATATTAGCCCCTCAGTGGCCACTAACATCTAAAGGAAGCAAAACTACTGTTCATCAATTAAATACAAACATATTTGAAAATTTCCGTCAAATTCTATGCTTTCATAATTTGTCTAGGATTTTTCTATCATGTCTTCATTTTGTTTGGATGATGATTAGAGACTTTCGTAAAGTCTAATTCCGGTAATAATCATTTCTCTCTGCCACTGGGGAGTGCTTCCCTCCTCAGTGCACCTCACAAACATTTCTTGATTAAACCTTCCAACAATTCTTGGAAGGAAATTGGGTGATATTTTCCGTGACTGCTTGGTCTCTGAGGAGAGCATCTACTGGGATAAACCAATTATGAGGATAGTAAGTATATCTATCAGCAAAAGGGTGGAAATCACCACATCCTGAAAGTCTGACGGCTGTACTCATCGAACAGGAAGTACAGCCAAATGAGCATTTAGCTAATTTCCTAATGAAGGTCTGGCTATGATTATAAATTGACAGCAACAAAGCCATGCAAATGGATCCAGTACCTTTTAAAAAATAATTGTTTGTGATTAAGCATTCAAACGTTTTTTAATTTTATTAAGACATTGATTTATAAAACTTTTAAGTTTGCACCAGCTGACAATTAAACTTATATAAATTAAACTTATATAGGGAGTGAGGGAATGAAGCAAGAATTATTAGGCACATTCTATTTATTTGTTGATGAATACATGTCAGCTTATGATGGATAAGGTCTAATATATAAGGTCTCATTATCTGAGAATGATAACACATTAGAATTATATTGTTCATTTATATTACATTGTTGCTCATTATTATCTTCCTTTATCTAGATGGAGGTCATATATGTACAAATTACAGTGTGACATAAATTTTTCATTAAGCATAATCAGGCAATAATTATTTCAGAAATATTTATAACTATTTACACAAAAATATACATATAATGTCAAGAATAACTTAATAGCATCATTATTTAATGAATGAGAAGATTGAGCCAAACTTACTCATCTAATCTCATCTAATTAATTGTTTAAAACAATTATTAAATAATCTGAAACTTTTTGAGCTTTGGATTAGGTTAAGGGATGCCATTTGCAAAAACAAACACCCTAATAAAAATAAATGGATCTTTCGTCAACTGAGACAGGGCAAAATGAATTACCCTGTGTTTTTTCAGATACATTAAAATTACCATTGCTGAGAAAAAGCAGTGATTAGAGATGAAGAGCTCACTGCAGGGATGATATTTTCAGTTATTATATTTCAGATATTTAAGGCTAGAGTAAGTAAATATGAATATTTCGAAGAAGTACTTTCATGAGTGAAAGAGAAGAGCAGAGTGCATCTCTCCTTGTCGGTACTACAGGGGCAAGAGCTTGAGAAGTCTTCAGAGATCTCCACACGTTTCCAGATGCATTCTTACAGGGTACAGGGCTGTGAGCTGCATGTGAAGTTCCATGTGCCAGCTAGGGAAGGGCACATGTGAAGTCTCTGACAGCTCTAGCTGAGCTGAACCTGCTGGGTCAGTGTTCAGAAGATGCTATCTGACCCCTATTTTAGGAGTGATGAGTAAACTCCACTGCTGGATCATCTGTTGTTTATTTAAATATCTACATTTGTTTGTCACATGAAAATGTTCATTGCTAATAGCAAACTTGTGATTTGGATGTGGTCTGTTCCCCAACTATTCATGTTTTAGACATCTATAGTGTGACGATAGGTGTTGGGACCATTAAGAGATGGGGCTCAGCAGGAGGTGACTGGGTCATGACCTCCCTTGGAAGGAATCAATGCTTTCTGTCAGAGTAGGTCAGGTCCAGTAAGGTGGGTTAATTCCTAAAAGAATTATGAAGAGTGAACCTGGTCCCTCCCAAGTCAGCTGGTTCTCAGGTTACCATATGACCTCTCGCTCTCTCTCTTCCAAATGTGCAGCTTGCCATTTTTGCATATGTTCCCACCACTGTGACACCATTTGCCACGAGGCCAATCAATTCACCTGAGCTCCTGCCAAAATGATGCCATTTCTAGAGTTGAGCAAAGGCTGGTGCCATGCTCTTGAACTTTAAGAACTATAAGTTAATTCAACCTATTCTCTTTATAAAGCACTGGGCCTCATGTATTTGGTTGGAATGACACAAAACAGACTAAGACAAAAGCTCAGCCTACAGGGCATAAACTTATTTTAGGCTATATGTTAGACAGAACAAATAAGAAAAATATTTTAACAAGTTCAAGTCAAGCAACATTTGAGCAGCAGTGATAGTGGCATATTGGCAATCAGCCCTTGAGAGCATGTTGTATCATCTTCCACAACGGCCCAAGGTGGTGATATCCTAGAAAAGGTATCATTTGCAATTATTTACCTGCATTGGATTAGATAGTGTTCTGAAGACAAATTTTTGGATTGGATAGTGTTCTAAAGCTGGATTAGACAGTGTTCTAAAGAACACCAATCATCTAACTTTTTCATTCACTAATTCTTTTAATGATGGATTGATTTTTGATCCATGCATGCCAACATAATCTACTCAGTCTCTGCTAGAATAGGTCCAGCACTCTATTAAGTATTGAGGAAAAAAGCACAAACATAATATATCCACTTTATTTGCTCAGTCTAGCAGATACCCAACAGGTAACAAAGGAAGCCTAATAATGCTAATGTGCTGAGACTATTAACAACAGTTCATAAAAAGGGAGTGGTTATGAGAGAGTCACTGTGTGCCTGAAGATGCATTCAACACATGAATCTCATGCTCCTCAAGGTAGATGTTTTGCAAATGCATGGTTTTCTAGTGTGAATAAATTTATTCAAAGGCTTTATTATAAAAGCTATATTGTAAAAGCTATTAATTATATAATAGTTATTTAAAATCATCGTCTTAGGGATTACAAAAGAAACAGAGTTTAGAGTTCTCTCTCATACCTTGGATAAGTTATCTTTCTCCCTCCAAATCTTGGATTCTCTGTCTTTAAAATGGAGATGATAATAATAACTGCCTCATTAGTGTTTCTGGAGGTTTAGATATAAGAGAGTGACTATAACTGCTCATCACTGTGCAACACACAAAGCTGAAGTTTAACATGTGGTCACTCATTACTTTCAACAACTGCCACAGCTAAGGAAAATCTTTAGACAGGTTCTGGGCATAGGGCTAAGAACAGACAGAGGCACAGAACACATTGCCTTCCCTTGATGTTCTAATCCCATTTGGAGGGTAAGACATAGACATTCAAACCACCTTATGAAAAGCAAACAATTTTGTTCCAAGTTGCCAGATAGAAATGGATGAAGAAAGACAAGTAAAGCTCATTGTTAAAAGACGGATGGGACTGTGTATATGTGGAATATTCTGCATTTTTATCAAGACTCCCTATTACTAAACAAAGCACACAAAAAAATTCCCCATCACTATTTAAATTCTAATAAAATTTTAGAATTGTGACCTCTAGCCAACAATAAAAAAAAATTCTGCTGATGTAACTCCAGAAGATAATTTGATCTCTGAATGAATAAGTCAAAATGAAGATGAAAGAGTGTTTTGGGAGGATTGAAAAGTATAGTCCTGCTGTTCTGAATGTTTGTAATGGGAATGAATATCCAGGGAACTGTGCTCTCTTTGTCTACCCCCATGTTGCTTTGACCTGTGCTTTCAGTCAATCCCCTGACTACCCTGGGGTGATGAGGTGATGCAATGTCACCTATGCCATCCCTCTGGGACTTTATTCATTCATCTTGGGATGTGCAACTGAGTTATTCTGGACAGGTCGATTCCTATCCCAGGATTTTATTTTGAAATTTAAGAAAAGTTAAGCAAACATCATAGTATTCTTAGGTCTCAACTAAACTATGTCCCATGCTCTAATGGTTAGGAGAAATGGTGACTAGATTTAACCACTCAGTATATTTTCTAGTCTGTGTATCCTTGACAGTCAATGATGAAGAATTGTAAATTTTAGCATTTTAAATACAAGCACACCATTTGGGGATTGGTAATAATGCATTGCTTAGGTAATATGTCCAATTAGTGATCAAAAAAGGGAAAATGATTGTCTCTGTATAATTTTGTTATAAATCACAAAATGTGTAATTTGCATGCTGAGGTGTGATAAAAGTTTATGAAAGGTGTTTGGTGGGTTGGGGTTCATTCTTCTAGGAGACTTTTGGTAGGGGGTAATGGAACATTTTAATCTAGTGGTTTAATCTCCATAATAGGGAGACTTACTAGTATAAGAAGATAAACATTAACTTTAAATTTAGATTACATAGAGGACCATATAGTCCCTGAATCCAAGGTACAGTGTGCAAGTAGATCAGGCACTAGGAAAATTAAGTGGAAGTGCTATTCAGATGGGATTCATGGTAGCCCTTTTCAAGGAAGTTCTCCCAGGAATACACACTGAGCTAACTTGCTTTCCTCCACTCCTGGATGGATCAACTTCAACAGGAACAAAGAAAGCATAGTTCACTTTTTTTGGTTCTACCCATGGGTCAACCATGATAAATAATTCATGCTTATAATGATGGTGGTGGCAATGATTAATTATAATAATGATGAGAGCAACAGAAGATGACGAAAGTGGAAAGAAAAACAAAGGGTAAGAGGAAACAAAGAAATTACAAGCAAGGAGAAGAAAAAAAGAAGCAGGGAAGAAGCCAATTACTTCAAGGCCAACCCTTGAACTTCACATACATCAGCTCACTGATTTCTCACATCTCAATGATGTAGCTATCATTCATCCCATTTTAGAGGTAAGGAGTGATGTTCAGACAGATGAAGAGACTCTCCCCTGTGCTAGACATCTATGTTTTCTTATGCTCAGAAAAAAAATCTCCCCCATTCTCACCTCACCCCAAACAGGAGCATTCCAGGTTTACACTATTGAACACTTAGGATTTGTTCTTACTGTATGTGCTCAATTTGAGCAGTGAGGAGCATGGGACCCAGATAGAGGGAGGGTCCAAGAAGTGCATTGCATCTTCTGCATTCAGTGACGGCTCAGGGTATCTCAATCAGGCTTGAGATTTGAGTTCAATCTGTTAGGTCAAGAGAACTGACTTTTCCATTGAGTTGGAGGATGAAGCATTTAGGATCGAAGCTGCTGACCTCCAACATACTGCCAAATAGAGACTGAGTCTGAGACAGGAAAGCTAACACATGTATAGAGACTTAGGTCTTCATGACACTGTCTAAACCTTGGAGCCAGCCATAGTTGAAAACTGCATTATTCTGGACTTTGTAGTTACATGAGAAATCATTTCTCTCTCTCAAAAATCTCTCTAAATATATTTTGTGTGTGTGTGTGTGTGTGTGTGTGTATGTATATACACACTAAAGTTATATGTAACTTTAAAATGTACTTTTCTCTTATTGGTAACAAAACAATTCATAAAGTCAACTAAAGATCTCAAGTCAAAGAAGGTATTCAAACAGGATTCCCTGACTCCATAGCTTTTATTTATTAAAAAAAAAAAAAAAAAAAAAAGAATTCTGTACAACTTGCCAATGCAGGACAGAACTTCTAATATAAAAAGTATGACTTAGCAAGAACATTACTCCTGGTTTTGTTTTGTTACAGTATCTGCTTTTCCTTCATTTGCAAAAATCAGGAAGACACCTTTACCAATTACTGTGGACCTTTTTTTGTAAATACTTAGATAATACATGAACAATGATTAGAATAATTATTGGCATATGACAAACACATAGTTTGTGCTAGCGATTATTATTACTTATGTTTTTTAAAGTCTGACATGCCAGGGAAAATATTTTCATAATTTTTCTCATTTTTACATGACAAGAATCATTAGACTATTATTCACTGGGCTCTCGGTTTTACCAGTTCTTGTCAAATCTGACAAAAGAGGCAAAAAGAGGTACTAAAATCAAATAATTTACACTTTACATTTCTGTGTAAATGTTCTATCTGAACAATTCTTTAAGGAAACATTTTTCAAAATGTCAGCTCACAAAATGGATTTTGATACCTACGTAGGGTCAAGTAAGCCACCAGCCGGTGACAGAAGATTTGGGTAAGTCTCACAATTGTGAGGGCTTGTTTGGATGAACATCCACGGCTGACACACCTTCCTGCTCTGTTGGTCATGTGAAAACTTAGTTTTTGTTTAGAATCAAGGTGTATACAAATAGAAAATGGAATTTCAGTTGTTTCAAGGGTAGAAGCGAAACCAAGTAAACATAAAGGCAGACTCCTTAGGGGGAAAAGAAAAGTAGAGTTTTCACACTTATGCCAAGCATACAAAATTAATCTGATGTCAGTTGTACACAGGAAGAATCAAAGTGAAGGGTATGAACTAGAAGCTACTAGTAACTCCCACTGGATGGGGGCCATGAGGTGTCCAAAGGTCCATGTAAATTCAAAACTTAAGTGCTAGGAGTGTATTCAGGAACACTCTGGCAATATTTTTCAAGTCTTCTCTTGAATATCACTGACATTCTAACAGGGGAAGTGAGTGCAAAAAAACTCCCTTAATATCTCCCAAAAGCCACAGGTGCAGGCTGATTTCTAGAGCCAGCCTCCGGAGACAAGGAAACATTATATTACAACGGATGTCATTAGACGTACAGAAGGTAGCATAAAATGCCTAATTTATTCACAAAGTGACATTTTATTTAGTGCAAATAGGCAATTTGGGCATTTACCAGAGGCACTTGCAGTAATAAAGGGGTGTTACTAAAATAGGATTGAACACCTGACATTGTTGTCTTTATAACACAAGTTGCTGTTCTTCGGCTCTACAGAATTTAACTGTAAAATAAAAGACGTCTGGTTTTCAGGGAACTTCCTAACAATCACGTGCTCCCCCTTCATCCAAAACTACCCAATAGCTCCCCTACTCTTACCTCCCCTAGCCATAAGCTTTAGAGGTCAAGTAACTGTTTGTGTTTTATTATTCTGCGTTGTGTTTTTGGAGTGATTTTTTCATAGGAGGTTTTTTTTTTTTTTTTTTTTAGATCCGAATTAATTTACTACTACAGCCAAAGGTTAACTACCATAGTGAATACTTTGCTTAGTTGAACACAGGGTCACTGTGTACTCTCGCTGCTCTGACAATTTATAGCTGTTTATGGTATTAGGCAATATGGCTTGATAGTGGGGTCATCCTTAAACATTAACGATTTTATATATTCTCATCAGCTCTCTCACATTCAAGAACTGCTATATAATCTAAAACTGGGAATTTCTCATTGCTTGATTTTTTTCTTTTTATGCTCAAGCTTATTGCTGAATATACACAAAGCATATTAAGAATCAAATGATATATTTTGACAAGTGGCTGTCAAGTACATAGCTTACCAAAATGTAACCAAGTCTATTTCTTGTAGAAATTGTGAGAGAAATAAAACTAGTGTTCCCTGCCTTCCTCTTTCCAAGCATGAACCTGGTTCTCAAATTAGTCTCAATATGTAGTGTCAACTCCAGGTGTGGTCCTTGACAAAGAAATGAATATTCATCCACCCATGAATGTTCAAGATCCATAAGAGTCTCTCACACCAAAAGGGCTCAGGACATTATCATCATCATCATCATCATCATCATCATCATCATCATTATTATCATCATCATCGTTATAGAGTTATAGGGAAAAAAAAATTATTCTTTACCCAGTTCTAGAAACTTTTTATTTTAGCAAAACAATATTGGGCATTTAAATACCTTTTAGAACTGAAAGAAAATCTCTAATTGTGGATCTCAGATGCTGAAAGGGAGAGGCATTTGAGGTAGAATATTTTGGTGCATTCCTTTTATTACATCTTGGACCAACGCCTGCTGCTAAAGCTAGACTTGAATGATATCTAACTTGAAAATAAAACTGAAACCTTACCTCCCATGACTATGCAAACTACTCACATTGCATGCCTTCATGCTGGGAGAAATAATGATTCTTCAAAAAGAGGCATCAAATGGTTGTAAAATATAAGCTCCATAATTAGGAAGCTGGGAGAGAAATCCACCAAGCATTTCATTATTGTGACTGCTGGTGTGTTTTGTTACAACTGTGGTGGATGGCTTTGGGGGCCACACATGACTCTCCATGCAAGCTTTTCAGGACACACCCCTCCTTCTAAATAGCACATGGCTGAAGCGCTCATGCAGGTTTTCTGAATACCATCTCTGAATGTGGAACACAACCATTCAAAGAAAGTTTGAGGCGCTTCTCCCCTGGATTTGTGAGCTGTTTAGTATAATAGAGCCATCTGCCAAAGGTGAAGGCCTACTTTCCAATGAAAAGGAAACCTACAAATGATGGCCATCTAGGAGCTGTGTTCAGCAAGCAGCCTAAGCAGGAGCGGTCCGCCCAAGACGCCAACTCCTGTCATCTCCTTTCTCCTGAGTCAGCAGGGACCAGAATGCACAGGGCCGCTCTATATGCCTATTATCAAAGAGCACAGATTTGTCGATGCTACTTCCTACTGGCTATAAGAAAAGAAGTCTCAATGAGAGGGACAGGCAAAGTACATTTTGAAGCTCTTTTTCCTAAAGGACTTCAGATATCCCAGCACTGTGAATATATTCTAAGGCCCTAAGGAACCAACAATGGCCTCTGTTGGATTAATTTAGGATAGCAACTACAAAAAAAAAAAAGAAATAAAGAAAGAAAAGAATTAAATCCTGGGCTGTACCTTCATCTATGATTAAAATAAATTATTACTAGGTTATTAGCCGTGGCAAACAAAGACACTATCATCCCTGAAAGAGATGATAACCTGATCTGAAACTGACTTTTTTCAGTCTTCTGGAAGTAATATAAGATTTATTTCTGCCAATGCCCTCTGTCTTGCCTGGAAGTTCATGTTTCAGACACTTTCTTGTCATCTTCTGCAACCACCAATTTAATCAGCCAATTGGCAATGCATTAGTGACCACAAGCAGAATTATGA
Organism: Glaucomys volans; assembly: GCA_020662805.1. Classification (NCBI taxonomy): domain Eukaryota; kingdom Metazoa; phylum Chordata; class Mammalia; order Rodentia; family Sciuridae; genus Glaucomys; species Glaucomys volans. Next base: position 68,520 of record JAJEJO010001679.1, read on the forward strand.
AGTAATTCCACCATTGTTCTGTTGAAACACTGGCACTTTAGGGAAGGAAATGGTGTCATTTGAGGAAGAATAGCAGTTATAATAGTGAACTTAATAGTCAAATAAAGTGGGATGCTCTCCTGCAATACATTTACTCATTGAATCTTGCCTCTTCCCACTCCTCAGAAAAATCTGCTGAAAACACATTAGGAATCTGTAGCAATAAAACTCATTCCTTTGTGATATCATTCAGTGCTGCTGATAGACTATTATGTGGTAATTTTATTGGACACAGAATCTAATATGATTAGATATACTTTCAAGTTTTTTTATAATGATAATTAGGATTATGATTGTGGCCAATCTCAATGGTATCCACTAAAGTTATGTAGAAAGAAATCTTAGCACAGTTTAAAGCTATCCATACCATTTATTACTGGGTGAGGACAGATTTACCAGCTTGTACTCCTCAGCAGCACATTTCAACAATTTTGAATTGCAGTAAAACCAAGACTCCTTAAGAGCTCCTATTCAATAAATGCTGCTAGCAATAGCAATTACTGGTGTGTGTTGGGGGGGCAGGCATACATGCATTCCCTTACTGAGTTATAAAACCATAATTCTTTGCATTAATGCTAAGGTTTTAGAACCTCAGTAATATATCCATGGCTATGACACCCCACAATGGGAGTCTTATATGTGAGTAAGAAATGTTGAATAAAGATTAGCCTTGCTTTAAGCAGCATTACAAATATCTGATTCTGCATTTATTTTTCAATTGTTCATAGTTCCTCTTTTATTCCTTACTCTGCATGAGACTTCTATTTGACCCTATATTGCTCATTATTACAAGAAACACAACATAAAAGCCTACCTTTCTGGATTCTAATATCTATCAGCAAAGCCCTAGAGTTTTACAGAAATAGATAAAGGTATTGATTTCTCTCCATAAAGATCATAGGGAATTCATGACTTCTTGGCCACTTTTAATTAGCATACAGCCTACTTTGTGGAGTGAAATCCTTGTCCCTGCATCTGTAAAAGGAAATTATTACAACTAAACCGAAAATGTAATAGAGAGTCTAGATAAAACTTTCTTTTCTCAAAATATGTGCTCTTAAACTCTCGATGCTGAAGTTAGGCAGCACAATGTTTTTCACTTCTTCCCATGCTGGTGCATTTAGGTTTTCTTTGTACATTTAAACCATGTCTACAATTGATTGAATGGTTCAAAGCAATACAATGTTATTATAAAGCTTTTGCAAGGTAGTGATAATGTTTGTTCTGCTTCTGTACATTACTTGTCACTGTGGAAAATATACCAGTATAAACAGTGAGACCTCAGCAGAGTGGAAAGGTTGTTTCCAAAGAGGTGGCTGGCACAAAGAAAAATTTCACACTGAATTTGAAACGATGAGGTCTCATTCTTGATAAGGAGTCTCTGTATTTTATGGTAGCAGAACATACCAAAGGAAGTTACTTGCCACTTATATTTGTTCCTTATGTATCAAAAAAGTATCTCTGAGAAGTTGCTAAGAATCTCCCTCTTCTGCAATAAATTAAAGCAGACGCCATTCTCTCATGCTGATGATCTTATTTCTTTCAGCAATTGAATACAGGTTCTGGTCTTAGTTGGAGAGCATAGTGTTTTCCAAAGCTGGATGGCAAGACTGATTTTCATTGGTAATAACATTTGAAACACATAGCATGCAGAACATTCCTTGTTCTAGTCTTCCATGGCTTTTTATTGTATCAAAGAGAAAAACTTTGTTTGGTGCTGAATATCTTTAAGACCATTTATCACTTCCTCTCTCTCTCTGTTTAACAAAGAAATAGGCCTTATTTAGGCTCAAAGTTTTAATTTTTAATTTATAACAGATAGTTATATCTGATTAGAATATAATAGGACTGTTTTGCTTTGTTTATTGAGGGCAGGTCTATTGAAGGTTATCTTCTATTCACATCCAACTGATACAGTTTAGAATAAAAAGTTCCTTTAATAATGAATACTAAAGTAAGTCAATTTAAGAATACCCTTTAAATATTATAGAGCAGTTAGTGGGACATTTGATATGGAATCTCTCTGAGGTTGGAGGTAGTGGAAACTAGCCATGTTTCAAGTAAAAAAGTTGTATATCAATGCCTAGCATTCAGAGGAGACATAATGCAGAGAGGGTCAAGGTTTAAATGGCAAAAGAAACCTTGCTTTCCTGTATTGTATGATGACTTTGGACAGAGACTCACTGCCTTCTCTGAGTTTTCAGAGCTCATCGGGGAAACTCTGTGGCATGCACAGGTGAGAAGGTTTAGCTAAGCTGGAAAATTGGATCCCATAGAGAGTGAATTTAATGTGCAGTTCTCTTGGGGGACTTTTGTAATATGCAGATTCTCATTCTTTGGGTCTTGGAGGACACCAGAGATTCTGCATATCTAACAATTTCTCTGGAAAGGCCCCTACAGCTATTCCAGAGTACCAAGGAAGAGAGAAAAGTCAGTGAATTCCTCCCTTAATTCTCATTACAAAGCAAGTGAGAATGGATCCTGGGAAACAGCACACTGGAGATGGGCCAGCAAGGTACCTCACTTGGTCTCTATTACCTGGACTCTGCCAGCTAGACCTATGTGTTATAATTCAATGGAAGAGTGCTACATTGTAATGGAAGGGGGTGCCCATCCCTGAAGAAACAGACTGCTGAGACAGGAGGCAGAGCAGGGTGAATGTCATGAAGATACACATTCATATGGAAATGCCCAGACCTGAGGGCAGTAACATGCTGGAGAGCATATGGGTTAGGACAAATGAAGAGCACACAGTGCTATCATTAGGAGAGTGCAGTGGGACACATGGAGGAAATGTATGTCGTGTTAGTAGACACAGATTGCAAAAGCAGTGCAGGGAAAAGACAGAGTAGTGCTGGGGATTTCAACTCTCCAGACATCTGCCGGAAGTCCCATTTGGATAACAGCAGAATGTCTAACGGGTCCTTGACTTGCTATGCTAACAGCTTCATCTCCCAGAGGAGAAAATTTCCTGGGGGAACTGCCATCCTGTACTCATTTTTGGCCAACCAGGAAGAATTAGTTGGCATTTCAATAGTGCTAAGTAATTTAGGAGTAAGACATCATATCATTTCAGAGTTCATGAGAGGAGGGGAGGGAGAAATGGTTACAATATATTATAATGCATTCAATTGGATTCCAAACAACTCAGAGATGCTTGACAAGAGATCTTTGGAAGGGAAATTATATCAGCTTTTAAAAATACACTTTTGGCGGAACAATATAAAAAATCTAAAGGAGATGGAAAGTGGGAGGTACCTAGAAACCTATGTGAATACCCAGGCAGCACTCTACTGTCCAGAGGGAGGCTTGCCTGCCTTGAGAAGCCAGTAAGTCTCCCTCGCCTCCATCTCCTTGAGGAGGAACTGAACACAGTGGCAGAGATGGGTGTCCTCAGTTTGCCATCAGTGGTCCCTACACTGAACTAGTTCTGTACCTCTGGGGTGCCATAGTCTCTTCACCACCAAGGCTTCTACTGGCCCATATCTTTTCTGGAAATGTCTCTGCTCATATCAGCTTCATCATAACAAAATGTTCTAGTAGGTAGGTTCTCCAAAGCATCTCCATAATCACAGTTCTTTAATTTTTCTGTGTCATCTATTCTGATGATTATTGACTCCATGGCCCAATCTAGTCTGTTCCATTATTGTCCTCTCAATTATGGTGACCACTGCTTAGCATATGCCACACACTCAATACTTACTGTTCCAAGAGTGGGGGGGGACTAAGTGAACATTGCCCTAAACTCCTCAACATGAAGGCCTCTATCTTACTAGCATTTCCACATTCTTAGGCTTTAAAAATGCCGTTGTACATAGGCATGCACAATTTTATTTTGGGGGTTGCCTACTTATCTCAGTCCTTCAACATGGCTTTTCAATTCTACATCTCACTTTTACTTACTCTTCAGATGTATGAAATGAATAAAACAGATGGACATATCAGTTTATTCCATACCTCTCCCTCCCTTTCTCAAATGTATGAGGTCACTAAGTGAAATACTAAAAAGAGGAAAAGACATAACCATGCCCCTATAGATAATCAGTCTATAAATGGAAATGAGATATAGAAATAAAATGAAAACTCCAAGTCCTAACTGGTATTGACATCTCCCAATGCCTACAGGACTTTGGATCTTAGAAGAGAATGAAGATGGAATGAATATGCACATGGTAATCTATTAGGCTACGTCCCTAAACTTTATAGAGACTCAACCTAGGTCCATCCTACTCCTTGGGGTACACCTTGTCTGTGTGGGAAAGAAAATGTTACTGAAGAAGGCCTGCAAACAAAACTTATCTGAAGCTAAATTTAAAAAGGTAAAAATACACACAGTCTCTGAGCCCAGCGTGGATCAGAAACTTTCTTTGATTTGGTGACGAGATGCAAATTCTGGAGGACAGGAATCGCATCCACAGCTAGAAGGCGATAACAAGTTGGTTCTGGCCCATGGGGCTCAAGCAGCTTTTCAGCTCACCCAATGATAAAGGATTGAAGAGAAGTTTCAGCTGAAGACAAAAGATAAGTCCAATTCCAAAACTGATTGAGAAATGTAACAACATGCAAGATTATAAAATCAACACCCAGGTGAGTAAATACTCTCCTAAATATGGAAATGATGAAACAATCTATAAACAAAAAAAGGAAGAAAAAAAGACTTTTAGCTGAATGTTTGGGATATTCCAAAGATAATGAAGAAATGATGCCCCAAATTTGGAATATAAATTATTTAAGAAATCATGCAATAAGGAAATAAAAACAGGTGGGAATTTTGAAAAGAACCAATTAGTATTTCTGAAACTAAAAACACAGTCGTTGATTTAAAAACAGAAATGAAAACATCAATCTAGTAGGGGAGCGGAAAAGATAGGTGATTAAATGGCAAAGTGGTGGTGTAGCTGTGGAGATAAGCAGTTGGCATGAAAAACACAAGCCTTCTTTCAGAGAAAAGGAGGGTCAGAAAAGTGGAAGGGGTCCAGTTGAATCTTGAGGGGGGAAGAGTGATAGCCGTTAGAGTGCAAAAAATTTATGCCTGAGATAGGAAAAACAGGGCTGCGAACAGTGTGCAGAGGAACTGCAAGAAGTCAGCTGTCACTGGAACACAAATAGAAGCAGAGGGTGAAGAGCTGGGCTGGAGAAGGGCCCGACCATGAAGGACCCTTGCTGGTTTGTCTGGGTCTCGGGTTTCATTCCATGGTTGACAGTGCAGTCTTGGGAGGGCTTAACATGGTCCAGCATGGTCAGCTTTATTTCTGAGATGGGTCACTTCTCATGGCTGGGTGGAGAATAGATTGAAAGAGGAAACGAGACAGAAGGTTCCTCTAGCAGCCCAGTTGAGAAATGATCATGCATAGAGACTTTTTCTGATTTATCTTGTCACGCTAGGCCTCAGTTTAGACCCTGGCATGGAGGAAGTGCTTAAATCATGTTTGAAGAACTGATTCTGTGCTGCTTGAAATCAAATGACTTCCAAAAACAGCAAAGATGAAATCATCATTGGTCCAAGATACAGAGTCAGCAGTGTGTCTATAGACAGATCAGCAAGACTCCTGATCAACGTAAACCCTTTGCATGGTTTTAGAAAGATAGCTGGATGAGATCTTGCTCTAAATGATTCACTTTCATTTCATAGTCCTGGAGACACAGTGGCCATTGGCGAAGAGCTAGAATGGTGTTTGTCATGACAGGATCTGAGCTGTGTCCAGAATTTCTGAGGGATTGGACAGATCCCATGCCAAAGGATCAGAGAAGCATTTCATTTTCATTATAACACAAGTGTGAGGAAATTAGCGGGAGGAAAACACATTTCATTTAGGGGGTGGGGAGAAAATCCACAGAGAGATAAATATGTACAACGATACCAGCACCCAGCACACACAGCCTATGTTTCTGCCTGTGGAATTACAAAGGGTTTCTTACTGTTGACACACAGCAAATGTAAAATATTAGCAATAATAATTACACTCTGCATATGTGTAATGTCTATCAATAAGGCTATGACTCTTAAATTCCCTTAAGCTTCTTTCCATTAGAAGCAGTAAATTAAATATATATATTCAAACAAATTAAATGCTGCTAAGAGCTTTCCTAATTTGTAAACACTTGCATAAACATGAGCTTTATCAAATGCTTAATTAATCTGAAATGCCAACTTAAAAAGTGAAGTAATGAACAATAAGCATATTACCACCTTAGGATGCTATTCCATCTGGGTGCTTTTTATAAGAAGTTTAAAGATATGTTTCTATATAAAGCAGCTGAAGTTGTGAGAAATCAATCAGCTCTCAAGGATTAAGAATAGTTGGGGATTGATCAAAGATGGTTAGTTTTCTGAATAAACTAACGAAAAAGAAGACTTCATAGATTTCTAATGAGGAAGCCACTTTCTGTCAATGAGAGTGAAGTCTGGGGCTCATGCATTTGCATTTTTATTTATTGCAATACAGTCGACTATTTTGCTATAATTTTAGTAGCAGACATAATTAATTTGCAGGACTTTAAATATAGTATTTTAAACTTAGGGGTTTATATTAATCCTTGTTTTTACCTTAGCACAAATTTCATTTTAAGGTTCTTCTCTAATTAGTGCTGTTTTTAGAAAATTTCAATATAGATATTATATATGGTCCATAAAAGGTAAGAGTGGCTTTTGACAAATTCATCAGTTCATCTCAGTGTGTGTATACGAGGCATTGAAAAACACTCAAATGAACTAACATGCAGATGAGTGACTATAAAAATATGAGGATTACTCCACAGGGGTAACATAAAGGTAATATCTCCTACATAACCTTTGTTTGATGAATGTAAAAAATTTAGTGAAACATCAAACAGTATCTGAGAATCATCCTGTATTACATAGGTTGTGAAGAAGTCTTTTATGTAAGACAAAGATCTTACCTAGGTAAAGCTAGAAGGTACCTAGGAAACATCTACTATCTATCCATCCATTTTACAGACTGTGAAATGGACACACAGAGGAGGATCCAATGACTTGAGGGTACCATGATTAATGACAGAGTTGGACAAGAAGCCTCTATATCCCCATTGCTAAGCCATTGGTTGTCCTCTCTACAGGAAGCTGTGAGCTACAGTGTCCAGCCCTCCCTGAAACACTGTCCTGTCTTGAGTCAGAGAGCCACCTTCTAGTGCACTCTTCAGCATTAATGCTCCTTCCTTGTAGCCATTCGGCAGAGACAGATCTTCCAGTCCCACGGATGAGAATGCAGGGCAGGAATCAGAAGCCTTGGGGAAATGGAGGCAGATAACATCTATCACCTCCCCTTTATCTCATGGCCTGCCACTCTATTTTAGAAGGAAATTAAGTTGGTCCAGCATGATTCACTCTTCACAAAACATTGTTTGCTACTCATAACTCCTCTCCTCTAGGGAATTGTGGCACAGTTTTTAAAAATAATTTCTTCTGGTATCTTCTTGGTCATTCCTCACCTGATTCAACTCCAGCTGGATGCTTTTCTGAATATCTACATTTTTAAGGCTCTATTTTTTTTTTTCTTTTTCTTTTGATTTTTTTTTTAGTATGACTGATATTTAAAAAAACTTTTTGTAGCTGTAAATGGACATCATGCCTTTATTTTATTTGTTTATTTTTTAGTGCAGTGCTAAGTATCGAACCCAGTGCGTCACAATTGCTAGGCAAGCATTCTGCCACTGAGTTACATTCCCAGCCCTTCCTATGACTTTTAAAAGTTTCACCAATTAGTTGTGTGGTATTCTGGAAATCTGAGTACCGATCTCTGAGCATGTGGCAGTCATGTTCTCAGACCCTGCTGATTTTAATATGCAACGATTTTTAAAGCCTCTTCTACTACTTTCCTTTTTGGACTTCTTTTCTAAAATCTTATCTTGATTTTTCCAGAAAGCAGTCCTGATTATCTTTGCAGTTAAACTTACCCTTAAAGTAGGAAGTAAAATCAAAACAATGAAACTTCTGACTTTCTCACTGTGTTTTTAAAACCCATTTGTCTATCATTAGCTTTCTCTCACTTCCTACCTGAACTTAACACTTTTCTTCTTTCCGCGATCTCGTCTGCTTTTCATTTTCATTCTGTCGGTGCAGATTCTCTTTCTTCCCTTTATTGAGCTTTCAAATGCCTGCTCTCCCTCCTTAACTGCATGCCTGTTCAATTAAGGAGCAGGCAGGGAGGAGCCAGAATTTATTCCTTCACAGTCATTCATCCTACAATCCTCATCCATCACTTACTAAATATGCTCTCGCAGGGTTCATGTTCTAATGGGGGAATACAGGTAAATGCATGCAACTGGCAAACAAGGTCATTTCCCAGAATTCCTGTGAAAACACTGTTGGACTAATATGCTAGGAATGTGTGATCAGAAGGGTCCAGCTCAAGGATTATTGATGACATCATGGAAACCAAGCTGTCCTCCTCATCCTTGAATACTTACTTTCAGAGTACCCTTTCTGGGTATTTCTCTAACCCTATGGACCACTCCCTCCTCTGGAGTGCCATGTCTCAAGCACCTACACCTGAAAACCTATCTGTGGGACCTAGTGACAAGTGTTGATTTGTCTCCACATAAAGCAAGAAGAAAAAAGAAATGAGAAATATATAATTTAGGGAGTTTATTGCTTTCACTTTTTTCTTCTGATGACCCAAAATATAATCTGAGGATTTTTCTTCTTGCAAAAACATCTGCAGGATCAGGGAGCTCAGGGATTCCTGCAGAGCTCTTGAATTTTTTCAGCTAGCACAGTGTTTTTTAAACTCAGCACTAGTGAAAGTCTGGGTTGAAACGTTCTGTTCTTCTTCACACTGCAGGCCAAATGCAATATGTACATTTATTTTTTCTTTTCTTTCCTTTTTTGTTTGGATGCTAGATGTGGAACGTGGGACCTTTCACACGCTAGGCAAGTTCTCTTCCACCAAGCTATACCCCCAACCCCATCATTGAGTTTTGGTTTTTCTTCTTACTTCCTTAACAGATTTACAGAGGTATAGTTGACATATTTAAGAAACTCCACTTATTTAAACTTTTGATGAGCTTTGACACTATGAAACCATCACCACAACAAAGAAAATCAATATGTCCATCACCTCTAAAAGACAACTCCTGCCCTTTGGTTTTCTTTGTTTTTATTGCAGTAGCAACACTCTACATGGAATCTATGTCCCCAAGAAAATTTTAAGTGTGAAATACAGTACTGATAACTCCCAACACAACATTACACCACAGAGCTGCAGAACTTCTTCATCTTGAGGGATTAAAACCTGAAATGAAACTTTGAATCTACTGAACATCAACTCTCCATTTCCCTCTGGCCCCAGGTCCTGCAACTGCTATTCTACTCTCTGCTACTCTGAGATGGATTATTTTAGAGACTTCATATAAGTGAAATCATGCAGTATTTGTCCTTTCATGACTGACTTATTTCACTTGGCATGACATCAACCATGTTCATCTATGTTGTCACATAAGGATTAACATTATTCAGGCCAAATAATATCCGACTGAATTCAGAGGCTATACTCTCTTTGTCTGTTCATCTACTGGTAGGCATTTAGGCATTTCTATATCTTGTCTATTGGAACTAATAGTGCCATGAACATAGGAGTGTAGGTAACTCCACAAGATCCTGATTCTTCTGAAAATATAACCAGAAGTGGAATTTCTGGATCAAAAATGCCCATTTATGTTTCTTTGAGGAAAAAATTAGATTATTATCTTCTCTACATTCCTACCAGTGGTATAGACATTCCAGTTTCTTCAGTCCTCATTAAGAGTTTTGTACCTCCTCCTTTTATAGCAGCCCTCCTAGCAGATATGGCACAATACCTCATTGTGAAGGTAATTGCTTTTTGTGGCAGACTCTCCTGATGCTCACAGCAAGGTCATGCTATTCTCTTATTGGACAAAAAACAGTGATCACAGAATCAGAACCTCAAACAGGGTGATTCTGAGACCAAGATAAAATGAGATATAAGCAGGGCCATTTATAATTTTGTTTAAGCACAGACAAAAGTAGAGTCACTCTACCATCTAAATAGACAAAGCAAGTCCTCTTTTGCCCAAAATGGATCACTTGGTTCCACTGGGTCAACTGCCCTCTTTTTGGTCTCCCCTCCTGCTAGGGAAGGTTTATTGAGTGACACATCACAATTGCACCCACTTTCTGACAGCATCCAATCTAAAGCAAATCCCTGCTTCTTTAGACCTTCCCTGAATCACCCGGTGAAGATCTAAATCCTACAGTTAGTCTTTCTAAGATCCTCGAATGATATACACAGGGTTCCCTTGTTATAACAAGCAATAACATCACTTGTTTGACTGACTCCAGCTAAGCTGGTGTTTAGGGTGGTCTTTGATATTAGAATGGTGGACCTCAGCTGTCAGATGCCAGTAGCACCTCAACTCCAATGGGATGATTAGAACATGTATTCACATATTGCTGAATGATCAATGAGTAGCAGCATCTTTCCTGCTTGAGAATCACAGAGGTAGCCGGTCAGGGTTTTAAAACTGAAGCCAGTCTCACTATTACATACTTATGACCATAATTGTTAAAATGTTTGAACTAGAGGATACTCCTATTCTTCTGAAACTCTCATGCCTCTCCTATTTATTTCCTCTTATTTCTTCCCCTCAAATTCATTGTGAAATGACCCTTTTTAGCTACTTTTGTTATTGGAATTCTCTGTGTTGCTTTTAAAATTTTTTTTTATATAGCTTTCAGTAATACCACATGGAAAAGGAAAAGAAGTAAATATGTAGTTATGCTTTTTCATAAAATCTGTTTTGCACAGATTTCAAGCCCTCCAGGTACCCTAGAATTCTATAGTTGTTGTCTTATTTATACTCATTGGATGATCTCAAAAATCAGGGAGGTTTCCAGATACTGCTGTGAGAAGTTAGCTTTGTGTTTTTTAATTGTTTGTACACAGGCCCATGGGCCTTGGGGCAATGGGTTCACTTAAGCACATAGAAATAAGACATAAATAACCACACAGCCCTGAGTTCTTCTGTGATAGTCCATAGAACAGCAGTGCCGGCTCCTGCTTCCACCTGCTTGCTGTTAGAAAAACACAAATTGCATTCACTATCAAGGGTGTTTATGATATTTTACCACAATGGGATAAATCGTATTTATTCATGTGGACAGTGGTTCTTATCACCTTCAATCTCCTTTTTACTCTGTGATTTCTTATATTATCAAGGTTATTTTATTATAAGTAAAGGAAATTCACCCTGGCTAGGTTAGCAAAAACAGAATGCATTGGAAAGAAGAAATAAAAGGAGAAGAAAGAATATGGCAAAGAAACTATGATACAATTAGTGTCAGTAACTTTGGAGAATCTTTGTAACAGGGACTCCCTGACCTTCTCTTTCAGGTCCTACCACTGAAATTAATGTGCTCAGGTCTTTTCAGTGTTTTGATCTTTTAGTGCAGATATAAATTTGTAGAATAAAGCACAATTGGCCTTGCTAGGATATATGACAGCTCTTGGAATAGGGAGGACAGGACATCATGTTTAAAGTCCCAATGAGATTATGTGCAAGAGAAGAGAGTTAGTATTGTCAATAGAATACTGTTCTCCAACAATGTCTATGCTCTGCTCCCTGGAATCTGCAAATGCATTAGGTTCCATGGCAAAGGAAAATTAAATTTGTAAGTCAGTGAACCTTAAAATACAGAGAAGATCCTGGAGTGTCTCCATGGTCCTAGGGTAATCTGAAGGGTCCAAAAGAATGGAAGAAAGTAGCTAGGAGGCAGACCTGCAATCCCAGCTGCTCTAGAGGCAGAGACACGAAGATTACAAGTTCCTGGCCTGCCTGGGCAATTTACCAAGATCCTAAAAGGACAGGATGTTGATCAGTGGTGGAGTGCTTGCCTAGACTGTGTGAAGCCCTAGGTTCAATCCCCAGTATCAAACAAAGAGGAAGGAGGAAAGTGGTAGAAAGGAGTATCAGCCAGGGCCTTGAACCAATGGATGGGGTAGCAACTAGAAAATAGGAAGGGCAAAGAAACAAATTTTCCCCCTTGAGCTTCTGGAATAAATGCACATCTGCCAACACCAGGATTATAGTTCAATGAGACTCGTTTTGACTTCTAACCTACTGAACTGAAAGACAATAAATCTGTGTTGGGTAAGCCACTAAATTTGCAGTGATTTGCTAAATCAGCAATAGGAAATGGATGCAATTGCTTACAAGAAAACACATCATTAACATTTGTAATAAATTTGTGGCAATTAAAAACAAAGTCAAAGTCAAACCAAAGTGTCTATACATGTCCATAATAGGCTCATTACACAAAAATAGAAGAAATAAATAAAACTTCTGATTTGGTAATATGCTTTTGTAGACTTAGACTATTTTCTACTCAGAAACCATAAAAATGGCACAAATATTTACTGCTGCCTAGGATTCATGTTAACAGTCAATCACAGCAAGGAAAATCACCCATCATCCCAAAGGAAGGGACTCAGTGAAGGACACTGTCTGAATTAGTCCTTAAAATTTCTTAACTCTTCAGTTCCCTTCGGAATTAAACCATCAAACTGTTATTTTGCACCAAGTGACTCTAAGTGATACAGAAGTTGCCTTGCACTGGAATCTCTCTCTCTCTCTTCACTTTCTGCTGTTGGATTAGAAATACTTTAATCTGCAATGTCAGATTCTCTGTGCGATAATTTCATGTGTCAGTATAAATGGGTCATAGCATACTAAGATATTTGGTTGAACATTGCTCTACATGTTTATCTAAAGATGTCTTAAAATGAGTATAACATTTACCAGTATCTTTTGAGGCCGAGGCAGTAGAATCTCAAGTTTGAGGTCAGCTTCAGCAACATAGCAAGGCCTTAAACAACTTAGTAAAATCTTGTCTCAAAACTAAAAAGAAAAATAAAGAAATAGAAAGGTCTGGAGATATAACTCATTGATAAAGAAAAAAAATGACTCTAGGTTAAATTCTCAGTGGAAAAAAATGCATTTAACCTTTAAAATGAGAGACAACTAAGCCATATTGCTCTTATGTGGATGGGCCTTGTCCAATTAGCTACAAATATGAAGAGAACGAAAGACTAACCCTCCCTCAAATAAAGAGGACTCCATCTTGCTTTGCTGTCTTTGAGCTGAGCTGGGATATCAGATTTTTCCTGACTTTGGACTCAACTGAAATATTAGCTCTCCTGGGTCTACAGTTTACTGACTACAGGTCTAGGAACTTGTCAGTCTCCATAACCATGAGTTGATTCCTTATGATATGTCTGTCTGTCCATCCCTCTATCCATTCAAACATGCTGCCTATTAATTCTGTCTCTCTGGGAATCCTAACTAACGCATGTGAATGGAGAAAAGGATGTTCTATAATCACTGACAATTATGTTAGACATATCTGCTTAAAGAAGAGGAAAAAATGCAACTACCACCATGATCCAGGTTTACACAACTGATATGTGCTCATTGTACAAAACAAAGCAAGCACAAAAACAGCAGTCTAAAAGGTGCAACTGATCTCAACCAACATAACTTCCTTCCACACACACACAAGGATTCATGAGATGAGCCATCTATAGCCCTTTCAGTTGGCAATGGACTGCATATGAGATGGTGTTCCCTTAGGGTTATGTCACCTATTAGCATCACATGAGGCAGCCTTACTTTGTGTAACCACTTTCTTTCATAACCATGAAATTGCCAAGGACACATTTCTCATAATGCACTGTCATCACTGAGTGACATAAGAATGTCTATACTCTGTCCATATGTGTATATAAATATATTTTTGTTACTGTCTGTATATATTATTCTATTACAGATGCATAGGAATACATGCTTGTGGAGTGTGTAAGTGTGTGTATACATGTCGATACTCATTTGTCTCCAGTTGTCATCATTAATGACATTCTGGGACTATGTTTAATTTCAATAAACATGCCTATACTTCATTTCCACTGACCACACACCAAATGCCTATTTGTCAGCATTTCAGTTGTTTGTGAATGTTTATGTAATGGACGACACTGACAGGCATCCTTGCATGTATCAGGATAAGTTCTTTGGGATAGGATTCCTGGGTGTAAACACTGTTCATTCAAAACGTCAAACTATACTAGGCTTTCGGAGCCATTAGCTTGTCACCATTAAGTGACTGGTAAATGATGAAACAAGCTATTAACTCTTGGTAATGACTTTTTTTGAAGGAAAAGAAATTATGAAACACCAAGGGGACATGTTGTCTAGGACTATTGCTGCTTGTCTTGGGGGAAAAAATGTGAAGAGACCTATAAGGAAACAGGGAAAGATCTGAAAACCAGCTCCTGGCGGCAGGGTGTGGTCACCTGTCATTTGAAATGTGACCAGAGACAGGCTAGGTGCACTTGGCTTTCACAACAGCCAATTTCAAATCTCTCTCCCTGGCTAATGCTGCTTCATTCTTAGTCCCCTTCACATATTATATATCATGTGCTGGAATGAAATATTAGCTAGTTTCTGAAAGTGGAGGGGCATTTAAAATCAAATCACCAATTTCTTTATTGCTGTTCTCGTTTTCATTAATTTCAAGCATTTAAAATACTTCAATGAAAATACACCTTTAGAGTCAGGAGAATGCACTTAATGGATTAAGAATGCATATGGGTATATATGCATATATATGATATGTCTATCCTGGTACAGGAGTATTTTTTAGTTCCTTAACAGGGAAATCCAAAGACATTTAATCTATATTCTCTATTTTTCACATGAATAAATTTGCCAATCTCTAGCAAGTGCCAAATGCAAATTTATTATAATTTTAAATTAGCTCTATAATGGGCTCAGTGACAAAACATATGATTTAATATTCTTCATTATGGTATTGTTTATGTTCTATTGGAAAGTTCCTTTATTACTATTTAACCACATTAAATTTCCCTGAGGAGTCTGATTATCCATTAATGCTTTAGATAGATGTGTCGCCCTGGACTGACTCAGGAACCAAGCCTCATCTGTGACAGAGACCAGTGATGTTGGAGGAGGAGGGGAGGAAGGTGCCCCTTCTGAGTAATTGGATTCACAAAGCACCCTGGGAGGGGAGGGAAGGAGTGTGGAGACACAGATATTCTTCAACTTAACCCCAAATCACCCTCCACCTTGGAGCAATAGGTTAAATCATCCTTAAGATTTTCTTCTTTAGGCTCTATGAAGACAAGACACACATGCTTCAGGTTGTCTTTATTGCAAAGAATGCTGGGACCTCTCCTCAACTTTCCCAACTTTGTCCCCATGAATAAGGAAGAGAATTTCTAAATATAAAATACAATAAAGTCATGGAGATTAATGTCGAACCATTACAGAGACACTGTAAAAAGTCATTTCTAAAGTTGAAGTGGGAATGTATTTAGATTTTGAGATATTTTATTTGATTTAGCTTAAAAAAAACAGGAGCAAAGGAAGTTTTCCCTTTTAAATCATTCATTTCTGGAAATAAACATTCAATAATTCTTCTCAAGTAGAATACATTCCCTTGGCTTTATCATCTTGACTTCAATATTTTTCAACATAATTCAAACAGCATTTTTATCAGCTTGGAAGCTAGGTCAGAAATCTAAGCCCTGGAGACTCCTGCCAATAAATCACTGCAGATTTCCTGTTCATTCTCCAGCGATCCATGAGGAACAAACAACACTCACACAACATCACCACTTAATTCTGACATCACTCAACATGTATTTACTGGTCATCTGCATGGTATGGAGTCTTTGGGAGACAATAACTATATAGCATTTCTCTTCTGAGAGGAAGAGCAGACACCCTGGTAAGGTACCTCCTGCCATTGGTCTTTGCTGGTACTCCAATCCCCTATCCGTGATTCAAATTTCCTCTTCCCATTGTCACCTGATGTAGCTCTTAGCATGAAATAATCTTACCAGTCAGTCCTCCCACAGTTAACTCCATAACTCATCCATCTTTCCTTTAACAAGCTTTTCTTTGACCCTTATGTCTAGATCAAAAGCACATTTGTTACGTGCTTTTTTGGGGAAAATTACAACCGTATAAGCATTAAAATGACCTCTGTTCTATTTTACTCTCTATTCATTATTATTAATATTATTATTATCTTCTGTTTTTGGTACTGGGAATTGAACTCAGGGGCACTCGACCACTGAGCCACATCTCCAGCCCTATTTTGTGTTTTATTTAGAGACAGGGTCTTACTGAGGTGCTTAGTGCCTCACTTTTGCTGAGGCTGGCTTTGAACTCACTATCCTCCTACCTCAGCCTCCTGAGCTGCTGGGATTACAGGCATGCACCGATGCTTCCCACCTACTCATAGTCTTCATGAAAGAAGAATCATATCTTTCTTTTCTAATTATTTTATTTCTGGGTTGAAGTACGTTGTCTAGAAAGCGACATGATAAGGTGAATGCATACAGTGTAGCCAACAAACTAACCATGTAGGAAGAAGCCACAGAATGTGCAATGCACCCCAGAGACGAGGTTTGTAACAATGTACCAGAAAACAAAACAGAGCAAAGAAAAGTGACAGGCTAACTGGATGAGAGAGGAGTGATGAGTGATGTAAATGATCCAGGCTGTGAGATTTCAGCCAATGACGGCAGGACGCTGTGGACAGAGTCATACATTAGGTAGAGCATTTGGAAAAATGATAAAGAAAACAAAAAACAAAAACTCAGGATACTTTCCAGTGTGCTACAAAACTCCACCCCTATATTTGAAAGAAAGCTTTAATGTAGAGAGATGCAGGAAGCCAGAGGTCACTTAATGATGGGTGGTAACAGCACAGAAATGAGCATGAAGAGCTTAAACCAGTTTGCTGAGTGGTACAAGTTGAGAAGGTGAAGGGGAATTAGTTTGAGAAGCTTATTTAGAAAAATCAAGGGTACAAATCAAAGATGTGCATAAACACAGTGTAGGTAGAGGGCAATTAACATAAATAAAAATAATGAAGTTTTCACTTTAATATGATTATTTTCCATCAAATACACTACAACACACATATATCATATCTTGAACACTAAACACGAACAGCTGTAAATTTGTAGAAGTGCCATTTTACTTTAGCCTCACAAAAACAATGAAGGGGGATTATTTCCCCCTAGATGTTGAAGAAGCTGCCTGAGTCATTATCTGTCAGGCCTGAATCAGGACTCAGACCAACACTTTCCATCCAGAGTTCTATAGATGCCTCAGTAAACTTTATCTCACTCCTCTATCTCTTGTATAGTTTGGTTTATTGTAATATAATATTAACCTCATATTAGTATATTGCTACTCCCATGCTTAATAACAATAATGATAATAATGATAGTAGTAGTAATAATAATAATGATGATGATGATGATATAGCCTGCTTTAATAAAATTTGAACCAGAAAAAAAATTTAAGTAAGCAAATTTGCATTATGCTATATTAATGCAATTGTTCCAACTATTCAATGACTACTCTTGAAGCACCTCAATCCTAAATACTCTTCACATATACTCACTTCAAATATGGACCATGTAGATTTATCCCATTCATGTAATCATACACGTACATAGGATAATGATGTCTGTCTCATTCCACCACTGAATCTACATCGTTCACAACCACAGAAACGAAAAGATGTACCCCCATTTGTGTATAATGAATCAAAATGCAGTCTATAAAATTTAAAAAAAAATTTTTTTAAATATGGACCATGAAAGTCCTGTTTTACAATGTGTTCCCAGAAAATGAGCAAGTCTCTGCAGGTGTTCATTCACAACAATTCCTTTGGGGCTGGGTTTTGCCTCAGTGGTACAGAGCTTGCCTAGCATATATCAGGCCCTGGATTAGATCCTCAGCATTGCAAAATGGAAACTAAACAAGACAAACTACAAAATACTCCTCCATTTTGGACTAGGTTAAGGGCTATTTTAATGGAGACTAAGTGTTACATCTTACTAACTCAGCTTTCTTAAAAAACTGCCTTTTAACATTACCTTTGAATAATTTCATCCAAGTTTTAATATTTACAGATATTGATAAGCCTATCTTAAAATAGGTGAAAATATCGCTGCTTTCATTAACACAATGGCCTTTCCCATCAGCTGAGAAAATAAAAAATGCACAGGAAAAAACAATTCTAATTGCCCGAGAAATCCTTTTAAAAATCTGCTATCCTGACCCAAGGGAATGATTAACAGATTACTTTTAGACACTGGTAAATAGGGATGAATAGATGGATGAATGAGAGGAATCTTGAACTCCCTTAAAAAATCAAACCATAGAGACAAGCACTTGCTCCCCCCAGGCACAAAGACAGAGTTATACCTGGCTGGAGTGAGTCCAAGGTATTGGTCCTCAGACAGTTTAATCAAGAATTCACTGGACACAAGTTATTTGCGTGGTCTGGGGCCTGGGGTAGCGTTGAATAGCCTCCTTGAATTTGTATGATCAAAGGAGAAAATAGAGATTGATGAGTCCTCCCTAGAAGCAGTTGGTTTAATCGCAGGGTGGTTGTGTTTCCTTGTGCCACCTGGACATGAAGTGTCCCATACTGAGCACCAGTGAAAAATGGCCTTTTCATTTCAAGTAGGATTCTCTCCTGATCCTTAATGCCTTCCATAATTAAGGAGTAACTACCAAGGCGTGGGGCATTGCTATGGGATTAATGGCCAGCTGGGAGAGTTGATGGCCCGGAGCTGAGTGGAGACTCATTAACCTCAGCTGGTCATTAATTCCTTAGGAGCTGCCTGGGGTTGAGGTGGGGAGGGGGGAGCAGCTGATGTGATTGTATTCCCAAGAAAAGAAAAAAAAGTAAACTTTTCAGAGTATGGAAGCACCGTGTGCATCTCTTGGTTACAGAGAATGCTGTTTCTGGCGTTTCCATGGCATGGCTTTGCCAGGCCTCCGATCTCCTGGGGTCTTTTTTGCCATGGGTCCTGGTGTTGGAGAGAGCAGAAGCAAGGACGTGTGCCCTGAGGAGCCTGCAGAAGGCCACATGATGATGTTCGAAGGGCTACTATAATTCAGGCCACCCTTTCTGCATCACGGCCCTCCTATGGGCAATTTCAACGCCACCAGTGATACTAAATCTTGTCCTAGCCTTGCCTCCCTCCCCTTGGATGATACTATTATGAAAATGCAGAAGGTATTTTTAAATGCCACATGCTGTGAAGGAGGATGGAAACAGGCCATCTTTTACTGGCCGAGCAGAGTGTATGCTGGAATAACCCACATGGAAAGCAATTGGACACTTACTATGGGAGTCTCCAGCCTGAGAGTCCTGTGATGCAGAATTCCACTGTGTCATATGTGCCCTAGAGGAAACCCTGCATTGTAGACAAGGACATGATGTCTAAGGGTGTTTGTTGGTAAGGGAAAAAACAAACAAACAAGCAAAAAACCTCCAATCACACACATATTTTCATTAGTAGGAGAATGGCTCGATTTGCTAGATTATAGTATATCCACATTTTAGAAAGTTATACAACAATTAAAAAATGAACTTAATTCTCCACATAGATGGAAAGTTCTATAAAATACTCAAGATAGAAAAAAAATATGAAAGGATGATGCATACTCTAGGATTAATAATTTAAGTGAAAAGAAAACAATGTTATATAGTTGTATGGATATTTGGTGCATGTAAGTGTGTAGAAATGTTCTGTAAAAAATAAATCTATATCATGCACAACCATAGAAATGAAAAGTTGTACCCCATTTGTGTACAATGAATCAAAATGCAGTCTTTAAAAATAAAAAATAAATTAAAAAAAAAACACACATAGGTACACATGATGGTACACAAAGCATACACATATTCCAAAATGAAAACATTAATTATCTCTACAAAGAAGGACTCTGGGGATATTAACATTACCTCTATTTGTTCTTGTTCTTTTTGTATATTTCTTTCTTTCTTTCTTTTCTTTCTTTCTTTCTTTTTTTGTGCTGGGCTGGAACCCAGGGTCACTCTACCATCACAGTACCATCCAGCTACATCCCCAGCCTTATCCCTATTTTTAAATATATTACCCCCAAATTGCATATCCATTCAATGCTTTGTTATTTAAAATTGATAATGAAATGAGAGAGCAATATAATTACTGTAAATTGAAATGAAAGAGAAGTCAGACTTTGTAGGACTCAAGTGCTTGGGGTGTCATTGGATAGACAGGAGGTTGAGAGTTTATAGTTTGGGGCCCATTTCACAGGAAGAAGGAGAAGACTATTCCCCTCCAGCTGCCTGAGGATCCCTGGAGCCCTTTACCCTGAGAGCAGGCAGGAGAAAGTCTCATATGCAAATATTGCATAAAGGATGGAAAAAGTCTCAGCAACAAGGTTCTACCCCCCAGCAGGAATTCATCAAGGAGGGAAGGTGTGGTGGGAGAAGTGACAGGTGACCATGGAAGATGAGGCCCCAGATGGATTGGTGGTACTCTCAGAGCCTTGGTTTTCTGGGTACAGCTAAACTACAAAAAATGGTGTATTTTCTGCAGTTATGTCTGTCTCCAGGATTGAGGTATTCTGTTAAAACACACTTAAGGCTGTTTGAGATTAGAAATATCAGGAGCCAAAAGTTCACAGAGCTAAAATAACTCTGGGGTATAATCCCAGCTATGTCATGTATAGCTATTTAATTGTGGGTACATTATTTAAATTCACTAAGCCTTAACTTTCTCAACTGTAAACATAGGAGACTGATATTAATACCTGATTCACAGCTATGGGGATTAAATAAGATAATTCATCTAAAGGTGTTGACTCATGAGCTCTTACTAAATGAAAACCCTTGTTATTTTTATTATCAATACTATTATTATTACAACTAATTACTATTGAAAATTACAACTGGTTTCTAAGTGACTATACCATTAATCTGAAGGGTCTCTTCTGTAAATTAAGTTGCTCTTTGGGACAATTTTTTATTGTGAAATTAAGAATAAACTGAGACCATTTGTGTATATTAGGAAAAAAATAATGTAAATATAAGAATTTTCTTTTTCTATAGCATTATTACTTTAGGTCAATACATATGAATTCATATGATGGGCAGTAATGTGAAAGGTGGAGTGTAGAGTATTATTTGATTGCTATGACTCTTTCCCTACTGAAGTGAAGCCTCTTTCAATGTCAGACCAATAATTTCTATCCCTGTGATCAGGGAGGCACCCATAGGTGCTTACAAACTAAGGAAAAAAGCTGACTTCTTACTTTTCTGCCTAGCAAAGATGATAGGTGCAATCCATCTTGTGAAACTTTAGAATATTGACCAATCCCTACATGAGGAATGTGGGTCATAAAAGCAGTTATTGTAATATAACATGACCCATAATACTACTACATGGCTTTCTTCCTTAAGAGGAACTAGATTCTGACTGTATATCTAGAACAATGACTTTCAAAGAATGGTCCCAGAACTAGCAGAATCTGACATTGACTTTTATTCTTAGAAATACAAATTCTGGGCCCCATCACAGACCTACCAAAGCATAAACTCTTGAGATGGGACATTGCAAGTCCTTTAATGTTTAGAGCCCTGGAGGTAATTTTGAAACATGCTCAACTTTGATGACTACTGTCAAATTGGCAATTACATGTATTCAAAGTTGTCTTTTCCTAAGGTGAGGAGGAGAATCAATCTCAATTTGATGGGGTTTGGGGACCTTAGGGATTAAGTACTATTAGTTATCAAAATGGCACATGTGTTTTATTTATTTTATTGCATTGTACAAATTAATGGGTTTCACTGTGATATTTCCATATGGACTTTAAAAAGATGAGAGACATTCTTTTTCGTAAATCTATTCATTTAATACCTGGAAATAGCATACACAAAAAAAGCAAAACACCATCACCACATTCACCTTTTAAAACTCTCAAGAAAATAGGCACATTTGAATCTCCTTGTTGGTCAGCTTTCTATCACTGTGACAAAACATCTGAGAAAATAATTTTAAAAAGAGGAAAGGTTTATTTTGGCTCACTGTTTCAGAGGTATCATTCCATGGTCATATGATCCTGTTACTTTGGGCCTGTTGTGACCTGGGACATCATGGCAGGAGTGCATAGCAAAAGTGGCTGCTTACTTCATAACAGCAAGTTAGTGAGCAGAGAGAGAGGAAGGTGCTGAGCTTCAGGGCATGCCCCCAACAACCTGACTTCCTCCCACTAGGCTCTACCCCCTAAAGCTTCCACCAACGTCCCCCCAGATGCACCACAGGTTGCCAATGGAGCCTTTAACACATGTCTTTGGGGGAAACTTTAGATTAAGCTACTATTCTTTATGGATTTTAATTTCTAGCTCATGTTCCAGTGTGCTCTAGACTATGTATCAGAGCAGCTGGAGTATAAACTCTTCCCACTGAAGGACACTACTCTCTGAAATACTTGTTAATCAAGACTCGTCTCCATTCATGTTTGAGACTGGGATAACCTTGGTGAACTTTTCTCTGCTGTCCTCAGTGCACAGAGGGTGAAAAAACCAATAGTGAGGTTTGTCCAGGCAGAGGAAAAGGCCATTTCAAGAACCCTTCTAAGCCCATTTGAAACATTGCTTCAAAGGAGCTCCCACCACAATTATTACAGCTCATTTGCCTGCAAATGTGCTCTCTGTTGTTAATCAGACAGTCATTAACCTCAGCAACACCGACCTGGCGGCATGCACGGTTTCCAAGAGGTGAACAGAGACAGGTGGATGGTCAGAGCTGCTTGGTCTGACAGGGGCCATCACAGTGTGTGTCCTTCCAAGGTAATTCCTCAGAGCAAAGATTTTCATCTCTGGCACTCAGCACTGTCTCTCCTGGGTGTTTCCTAGGTTCCTTAATTTAGGTTCATGGCCGCAGTTTCCTCTGATTGCCAAGAAAGTGGTCTCACAGACCAAATAACACACTGGGAAAAATTGGAGGATTAGGACAGAGATGGAATTCAGGCAGAGGCCCACAGTTAAGGGGTCTGAAAGAACAATCGCTCTTGCCTTCCTCCCTAACAGAAAACCCAGGCCTCCAAACAAGAAGCCAGGAGAGGCCAAAGCAGGGACCATTAATTATCCAGAGAATAAACGCTGATGTCCTTTGACCATAGTTTTTCTCCTAAAAGCAGTCATTTAGAAATCCTTGGGTGTTGGGCCTGCAGTTCGCCCTTACACCAGTTCTCCCTTGGGCCCCGTGTATCCTCCATGTACCATTTGGTCTGAAGTACCCTTCTCATGCAAAAGGCAAAGGACCTTAAGAGACAGTGCAGGAAATAGGAGATGTATCTCAGAAAGCTGTGAGCACCCTCAAATAGTATGCCAAATTTATATCAAAGTGAGTGTTTGAGGAGAAATTCATTGCTTTCACTGAATTTCTGATCAAAGAATCACTAGACAAACTATACCAATTTCTCTTCTGAATGAGTCATATATATATATATATATATATATATATATATATATATATATATATA